>JAYRCH010000257.1:2787500-3114878 GCA_037179445.1 Phengaris alcon alcon
TACTAGTTAAGAAATGACCATTACATCTCTCATAAGCTGTAAGTCCTAAGTCATCTTTTAAAATACGCGACATGGTTCTAGGTGCTATCTTCATCTCACGAGATAAAATCTTTTGCTTTCGGACAGGATTTCTTTGAATTATTTCCTTACTGCTTTGACCACCTTTTTCGTACGAACACTACGTGGACGGCCAGATTTTTTTCTGTCACAAACAGAGGTGGTCTCATTGTACCTATTAATAGACCGGTACACAAACATTTTACTAATACGTAAATGTAAAGCGTATGGAGAGTTTTAAAAATTGCATTTGGCTCCATACCTACTTTGTGTAATACAATCACAGCGATTCGGTTCTCTTATCAGCCCACTCGATTTTAATATCGAAAAATATTGTACAATTTATTGGCGCCAAAATGAGAAAACCAATGAACAATCATATAAAAATGACAGATTCCAAATTCAAATGTAAATATTTTGTATATTTTTAATTGTAACAGAATTTATGGCCAGACTAAGTAGTTATCGTGTTTTTTATCAAATTCAATAGTGAAACATAACAGTTTGACGCTAGGAGTCGCGTGAAAAGAAATGTGAAATTGAAAATAAAATCAAACTTCGAAACAAAGAGAATGTAAATATACTTCGTAATAAGAGGTGGTACTCCGAATAAAAAAATGTTTGAAATTTAATACCTTAGCTTTTTTACGTATTGTCAAATATGCAATAGATTGAAGCCTAAAATGAAAAAAAAAAAACAAAAACTATAGGTAGATTATTATTATCGATTTTTTATTTTAAGACTAATTATATTTAAGACCAATATTTTGTCGCACGATCACTGCGCCGCGTCTAGGCGACATCTTTCATGAAAAGGTCTTTATCTATTACCTTTTAGAAGTTACAATCAAATGTGGTTGTATTAATACAAGTAACTGATTCACAGCCTAAATCTGTACGAAAATTCACCATTTAATTTCGACATATAATTCACACGTGGTTTATATTCCTTTTGTATGATATTATTGGTATCATTGTCTTCATCGCAATCTATGATCATTTGAATTAATTCAGATCACTATCATCACTACTACAGTATTATATTATGTATGTATTTAGAAAATAAAACCAAAATTAAACTATTATTTGAATTTTCTGTTTTTTTAAATAACACAAAAATAAGGAGGAAATACAAAAACAACAACGTCACACATTGAAACCTTGGCAAAACTAGGTTCTCCGTTTTGTTAACGGCCGACATTGACAGATAAGCAAATGACGTTATTAAAGTAAGCTCCGCCTATCGGAGAGTAAGTTGAAACTTAAATTTATATGAGCGTCCCTATCTCTAGTAGGCTATCCGTCCTCCCGCCGATAGATGAGCCGTTTCGGTAGGAAATGCCATCTGTCAGTAGGTTATTGAAACACGAGTAAAGACAAAACCATAGATTAGACTATCTCTAGTAGCATTTACTTATACGATTACGGATAGATAGGTTATTGAGAACGGCCGTAAGTTATTAAGCATCGCTATGTTATTTAGCGATGCTTGTGTCAAATCCCATACATTTTTGTTTTCGACCTTCGTCGTCGTAATGAGGGTGTTTGATATTTTTTCTGTCGTTAGGGGGCAGACCCAACGCACCCACCAGGCGGCGCTTGGTAGCCCGACGGTCCTTGTCGTGTCAAAAATCTGTCAGATGACACGAATTTAAAAACCCTCATTAGCAATGGCGATTTGGCTAAAGACTTGGTTTTAAGTTGATGAATATGATATATAATGATAGATCGTGCCGACTGTCCGGTATGGGTCCGGGAGACATTCAGCTTTCACACGGCCCGGTTTTGTTTCAGAGTCGACGTACTATACGACTGACCGCCCGGCCGGTGCGTATGAAAGCGTACAACGTGTTCCATACACCACTGTGAGTCCGGCCGCCTGCTAACCGATACCCGGCGATCGGACGCACAGTGGTGGACCCGGCGAGCACCCGGCGCTGGACCAGCTGAATAACTATGCCGGTACGTGTGAAAGCTATCGTACATGGCCATACATTTCGCGACCGACTACCTAGCACCGACTACCCGGCAACCGAGACGTGTGCAACGGAACTTGCTGTCATAAACATGGCAGCTACACTTACTACTAAGGGCTATCTCGATTCTTGGCCGATGTCAGTGGATTCTTTTTACACACTATTATTCTTAACCCGCGAAAAATGCGCGGTATTTTGGTTGTGTACGAGTGTTCATTAGAGCAGTGTTAATGTAGAGTTGCGCGCGCGCATTTTTACTACACGCGTAAACATTCTAAGAGCACTAGGGTGACCATTACGTATTCTAATTCCTCATTTTTAACTTCCGACGCAAAAAGTTCCTTCTAAATGGGTGAATCGATTTTGACCTAGTTTTTTTTTTGTTTGAAAGCTCATATGATCGAGAATGTTCTTAGCTAATTATTCATCATATAATATTATTTATCATCATCAGCTCGCTCACTGCTTGACAATACGAGGGTTACTTAATATTTTTATTTAAGAAGCTTTTGATGAGAAACATCTGACGAGGAAGGTTAAAAACCTAAAACAGTCAGATATTCTGTTAACAAGTAGCTCTTATTACCACGCCGATCTGTACGCAACATTATGATTTATCGAAAATATTAATAACATTTCACATTAGCCAGGAGTAACACAACAGCTTATAACTTAAGAATTTCAAATTTTTTAGAAAATGTGTAATTTTCAGTTTTTAGAATTAATAGCTATTAATAGCAGGAGTTATTTTATAGTGCCCAAGTGTGTGCGCAGTACACAAGAGCACTCTCTCTTCCTTTACTCTCGTAACCCAGTGGGACGAATAACCGACACGACTGGTGAGATATCAGGCGCAGGTCCGACTTTTTACATGCCCATCCGACGCATGGATCATCTTTCTTGTCAGACAATCAGGTGATCAGCCTGCATTGTCCTAACCAAACTTGGAAACAAGATTTTTTGTTGTTCCAATGCGGGAATCGAACCCACGACCTCCGAATGGACACTGGACCACGGAATATAACATTCAATTATCTACTGTCTAGAACGTATAAGGTTCAAGTTTAAACAATGAATATTTACTAACTGTGCAAAAAACCTAAGATACGTTACTTCTCGTTCAGTTACAAAACCACTCTCATCTGTTTTTACACAGAAGAAAGCCAATATATTATTTTTATAAATTTAAAATTTATGAAAGTTTAAGGACCACAACAACCAGAACAATTGATAATATTATCTTTTTTGTCCCAGATGTGTACCTATTTTGGTCGCCCTAACATAATATATAGTAAACATAATTGTTTAAGTTGGAATAAAACATTTTTTAAATACAGAATTGTTTACGCAATACTTTTTATACTTACGTTTTTATAGACCGGCGATCGCTAAACTTTAACAGTGACTTTAACTGGTTCTACTAGGATAAATCCTTTTAGTTTATTTAATACGTGTAAAAAAGCCTTTGGCTTAACGTAACCCATAGTATATTACTAGGAAGGCTACTTACTAGTCAACGGATACCGCTTGAGCTTTGTCAGGGTCTATTCACAGAAGGTGAAATTTATGGGCCTTCAAGCGTCAGGTAACTTTACTCAGCTTTATACTTTACTAGATGTTGCCCGCGACTTCGTGCGCGAATATATAAAAAAACAAGGGAATACTGCGGAAACCGTACATTTTACCGCGTTTAAAAGTAGCCTATGTCCTTCCCTGGGGCTATTCTATCTATATTTGCTAAATTTGATCAAAATCGGTCCTGTAGTTTTGGAGCGCTTATTCAATGCAAACAAACAAACAAATCTTTCCTATTTATAATATTAGTATATATTATAGATATAGATTATATACATGCGTCTGTTAGCTCATAATAAATACATAGTATTATGTTATAGGTACTTTCTTAAAGTAATTAACTGCGCTGAAACTAAAAGTTACAACTAACTAGAATATTCTATGTATTAGGTACGTAATTATGTAGAGTTCAGGATAGACAGTAATTATTATTATAGATGTTGCATCACGGCTTTAGCTAGTTCTCTCACGAAATCTGAACGTCATCAACAGTAGGATCGGAAAATTATAATATTATATTATTATAATCTGTTAATACTTCCTTTTTTATCTAAAGCAAAGCGGGTGCAAAAACGAAACGTATAAAATATAGATAGTTATAAGAAACATATAAAATATAGATAGAAATAGAAGAGCGGACAGATAGACAAACAGACAGAAAGACAGACGGACGGACGGACAAAGCGAAACTATAAGGGTTCCTTGAGTATTACGGTACCTAAAAAACGACTAGATATCAATCAAGCAAATTGAGCTTTCAACTTTTTTCCGACTCTACCGTGAGACTTTTAGCGCGGCGACTTTCTGAATATTTTAAAGCCTAAATGGCTTACCTGTATTGAGGGCTAAAATTAAAAAGTCAAACAAAAAGCCGGTCGTAGCTTAATCCTCACACAATGCCTCCAATTTTAACAGTTTTGTTCCACATATACTGTATGGACCTCATTAAGGTCTCATAATATATTATATAGATAGGTATTAGGTACTCATAGTCTCCTAGCGATAGTCATAGAGATTCACTCGCAATTCTTGCAGTTTTTTATTTATACTGACTATTCAAGAATTTACTCTTAGGGCTTGTTTCACAATCTTCTAATAAATTTCGGATAGCTTATTCGGAAGTTTTGTCGTTGTTCACAGCGAGCGAAAGAGACAAAACATGTAAATAAGCTATCTGACCTAATCAGTAGATTGAACAACAGGCCCTAAATATCAAAAACTAAAAATATTTTAGCTACTACATCTCTACGCGTTGCATTCGCTGTCTGTAGTAGTTCTTGATACTATTTATTTATTCATAAGTATTAACAATAATATAGTTTCATAAACTTGAATTTTCACAAATTTAATTTAATTCTTTGCTGTTTTTTTTTTGTATTACTTCTCTAATTTTTTCTTCCGTTTATTACTATACAGGGTTGTAGGTCAAGTCTGTGTTGATCCTTTAGTTTAAGGGGAAGTTCCCATAATTTCCAATATTTGCCACAATGAGCTTCCATTGTGGAAAATATTATTAATACTCCAAAATTAATATTTTACGAGATTTTAGACTTTGAATCTACATGAAATAGAACAAAAAAATCCTATATCGGGAAATCATAAAATCGTATATTTTTGGGAATAAAAAGTAGCCTATTAATCCAGGCTACGAACCATCTGTATGCCGAGCTTTATAGTTCAGCCGTTTCGGGATGAAAGACATACTTTAACACGCATACAAACATTCACATTTATAATACCTGTGAGTGAAAATATAAAAAAACTATTGTAATATGACGTAGGTTAAGATAACAGGAGGCAATGGTTAAAAAAAGCTATGGAATATAATGAAACTAATTATAGTGTCATTGTGCCCCATAGATATTATTCTACTGCAAGATAATGAATTCCAATAGTGTATTTTGCTATCCATCGGTAGGTAGGTAACGGCTAATACCGTGGAAAGTCACGCGTCGCTCGCCTTTCTACTGCCGGTCAAGAAACCGATCGGTAACTATTGTTGTTTTTTTCTGATCTGATTTACTTTCAGTTTTCTGCGTCGGTGGCAACGTGGAATGGACGACATGTTTGTTTTGTTTAGTTAACTAGTGTTCATTTTAATGGCGACATTTGTATATTGGTCGAATACAGGTCAGGTAAATTTTTTATAGTGGAGTATATTTTATCGAGATATACCACGAATACATAGACATATTTTTGGAGCTATTTTATTCAGATTGCATTAGGTTAAGCATTGGCTTAACCTAATCATTAAAAAGAGTCAACTGATCAAACTGGACAATATTTTACACAATTGTATGAAGCAAAGAAATTTAATGGTTTTTCATACGGCCTTCTTAATCATGTTTATTCATAAGTCGTGCTTAAAAATACATTTTACTTACTAGGTATTAGCATATCACAAGCTAGTGTAAATTGGGTTAGTGGTAACTGGTAACGCTTATATAACTTCCTACTTGTAACAATACTGCGGCGAGACTGCCACAACTTAGTCCCAAGTCAACACTGGAACCGCCTTTTATCCTGTCTTTCAGGTAAATGTGGTTTTACTAGTTATTCCAATGAAGAGAATTTTAATGTTTAAAGTTGCATTTCTATTAAACATTGTTACTATCTGAAAAAACTTACTAAGAAATTCTTGTTCTCAAAACAAAAGACAATGATGAGTATTGAGTAGACCGTATTTCATTTTAAAAGAATGAAGAGAAATTGCTACCTACTAGAAGGCTGGTTCTCCTTCATAGGGAAGCCCTAGCCTGTGAATATAATAGGGACTTGGATGAGGGTCTTCAGGAAGTAAGTGGTAAGTGAAGCCGATAGGAATGGAGTTATAGGAACCCTGCGCCACTGGTACCTACTACTCTACATTTGTAGATTAGTTATCAATCTAAGTAATCACAATTCACAATCTAGTTCTAAAAATCTAGTTCCGAACTGATAGTGTAGATCTTGCTTTTGAGGTTAAATTCAAGTTTTTAAAATAATTTCCTGACAAGAAATCTATGCAAAAATGTTTCTTGCATTTGTTTCCCAAATCTGAGCGGCAACAGTAAAGATGGCACCGCAACCTGTCCTGTTGCATTCTTCTCGCCTGGCATACCAGCCCACTGTAGGGAGCGGGGGTGTGGCGAGGTAGGAGGTCTGAGGACAGAGAGGAGCAGAGGGGAGGGGAGGGGGACAACACGCGACCTCGGCTCCGTCCTACGGCGCTACCGAGGGAACAATGGCTACAAATAAACTTGAAAAGTTAGAAATCTAGTTTTTTTTTTTCTGTAGAGGCATTGAAATGGCCAACGTTGAAGCGTAGTCAGTTACTCGCGAGAAATTGCTTATTAAATCGTTTTTTGTTTTGCTCTAGATAGGATTGCTATTTTAAGACGAGTAAAAAATCGTAGGTCATGATTTAACTAAAATATGAGTCTGTTGTCTGTAAAATACAATTTGTAAATTACATAAAGAGACTAACGGCCGAATACTGAAACGCTAATCAAAATTAAGAGCTCTCCTATTAACAGGCTGTCGCTGTCTCTGCTAGCCGAAATGACAAGGACGGCATGTGACTTGAGCGACACTTAATTTAATTATCGTTCCAGTATTCGACCGTAACGGAGTTTAGATAAGGGCACGTCTACATTTGCTCTACGTTACAGGTTATAGTACTTTGACGATCTCTGACGTCTCAATATGTTTGTATAACCTAAGTGTTAGCACTTTGATCTCGAAGGATACCGGCAAAGTGTAAATTATTATTGAACTAAAACAGCATCAATATGGGTAATACCACATTTTAACAACAAAATTACGGACAACATTACGTTGGCAATGGACGGCATAACCGCACCTCGACTCAATAAAAAAAATAACGTAAGCATGCATAATACTTTGCAGTTAAGTGCAGCAAACATTTATAAAAAAAAATAATTAATATATGATGCACTGGCATACGTTGACGTACAGTATCTAGATTCCAGAGGTACCATATGTGTATCCCATAAATAAACAAAATTTAAAAAAGTTTAACCCTGAATTGTCAAGCAGTGAGCGATCTGATGATGATGGATTATAGTTTAGAACACTCTCGATCATGTCAGCTTTCAAAAAAAAAAAAACTAGATCAAAGTCTGTTCATCAGCTTGGGACCTACGATGCCACGGACAAACACACACACAGACAGACACGTCAAACTTAAAAGTATAACACCACTCTGTTTTCGTCGGGGGCGGTTGACAATTTGCCTTATTCTACTGGAATTGTTTGATGTAGGTTAGATAAGATAGATTTATTCCGAAAAAGTACAGTATTCCCGTGGGATACTATATTCACGCGGGCGGAGTCGCGGGAAAAAGCTAGTTCTAAATAATACCTTTATTTGTATAGCAGGTAAGTCGTAGTTTGCAGGTACACGTATAAAGGTAGAGCACTTGCAGCGAGTTGTGACGGTAGAAACAGGCTTTCCCTGCGTCCGCGCAGCTCGACTCTATACTTAGCGCGTCTTTTTACTTTTATTGCAAATTTTAAACTTAGTATACAAAATGTGTCTGCGCCCGACAAAACCAAGGTTATTTCAAAGTTTTATATCCTACTACTATTATAAATGTGAAAGTTTGTGCGGATGGATGGATGTTTGTTACTCATTTACGCTAAAACTACTGAAACGGATTTCGATGAAATTTGATATGGTAGTAGTTACCAGTTTAGGATCTGGATACATAGGCACTTTTTATTAGGAAAAAGTACAGTATTCCCGTGGGATACTGTATTTACGCGGGTCGGAGCCGTGAGCAAAAGCTATATAACTTCGAATTTTGATATGTAGTAGTGAGCAGTTCACATTTGAGACACAGTTTGTGGTATTCCCAAATTGGAATATCACGCTAAGCTCTTGCAATGAAACGTGTATGTTTATGTGAAGTAAATGAAGATCAATTTTAATCCAAATATCGCATAGTGTGCGCCGCGCCACTTCTCGGTATAAACTGACGCTCGAGAATGATAATTTTACAAACGCATGTTAAAGTTAATCGTTGATTAAATATCATGTTATCTCTCTCGTTCTTCGTTTAAAAAAAAGAGATGGCATGATATTTAGACAAACGATTAACACTAATCAGGTACAAGCGTTGCCCGTTGGTGAACTTGGGACTAAGCTTCATAGAATGTTTTGAGTGAGGGGCGGGAACCGCTACCTTTACCTTTATAGTACCTACTATCTGCAGGTAAACGTTTACACCTTCAGCAAATCGTAAATAACGATTATAATTCAATTAATTTGTAACCTCGTAACCTGTTGCGGTTGCAAAGAAGGCGTGCACAGCAATCGTGTATCTACGTTCCAAGTAATCTGGGCCTTTAGTCAAGATGCATTCGATAATTTTGACGACGAGGTTCGAAATCAAAAATGTATGTCCAAACTAATAATGACTCAACCAAATACGGCTACACCGAAAATTAGATAAGATTGCAAACTGCCAACCGAAGCCAATACCGAGGGTTTGCGGTTAATGTGCAGAGGCACGCCAATACCCGCGGTACTTATTTTCGGTTAGTTTTGAGCGCATAACTATGAAATATGAATCGGGAGTGCGCCATTAATCGGATATAAATAGATGTTTATCACATGGAGCTGATCAAAGGATGCTGTCTTTGCCAAGAACAGCATTGCGTCACTAGGACTATCGCTGTATCTACATTCGACCTACATATAAAGCTGTAACTCTCATTACGAGATAATCGTAAATATAACTATTAAAACATTCCAGAAGCCACGTAGACTCGTGGTCTCAGGAGAAACTTCATATTATCGTTGTTTTTATTATGGAGTATGGACGGAAAATCGCCAAAACTTAATTTAAAAGTGTCCTGACTTCTGTCCTGATTTATTAAGCAGTAGGTGCAACTTCATTCTAACATAAATAAAGTCCGTATATTATCATACGGTATTATTTCATGCTGTAAATTGAATGTACCTAAATTCTTTAAAAAAAATTCAAAAATCACTTAGATTTGAATGGAATAATTTAATAGTTTTACATGAAAGAATAACAAATCATAGGCGTATACTTATTGTATTTAGGTAGATCAGAACCAAACAGTTTCTTCAGTAAGTAGGTACTATAATAAATTAAATAATAGGTCTTTACCTATGAAATTGCCGTTCTGCAGTACTGGCCATTTCAAATCAAAATAATTTTTGTTTAACTAAGAATTATAATTTCAAATTAATTTTATTTTAAAAACATGGAATTCTTTTACCAAAAGTAGTCATTTGTTTATTGATTAGTGTTACATTTTCATCGCATTTCAATCTTTTTCGTCATCATGGATACGTTAAAAATTCGAGTAATTATGGAATATGAGTATCGTCGTGGCAACAACGCGGCACAAGCGGCACGCAACATCAACGACGTTTACGGAGCTAATACTACAAACCAACGCACCACCTGTTATTGGTTTGCTCGCTTCCGTTCTGGAAATTTCGACTTGAAAAATGAACCTCACGGTCGTCCGAAGACTTTGGTCAACAATGACGAATTAAAGGCGATTGTGGAAGCTGATGATACACAATCTAAGGCTGAATTAGCAGCAGCTTTCGACGTTAGCGTCAAAACAATATTGGTCCATTTGCGTCAAATTGGCAAGGTAAAAAAGCTTGACAAATGGGTGCCACGCGAACTCAATGATCGCCAGCGCGAAGTACGCGTCGAGACGTGCCTTGCACTGCTCAACAGACACACAAATGAAGGAATTTTGAACCGCATTGTTACCTGCGATGAAAAATGGATTCTGTTTGATAACCGCAAGCGCTCAGCAAGTTGGTTGGATCCTGGTTCAGCACCTAAACAATGCCCTAAACGAAAACTTACCCCTAGAAAAGTGATGGTCACTGTTTGGTGGTCTAGCGCCGGTGTAATTCATCACAGCTTCTTACCAAACGGGGTGAGCATTACTGCAGATGTGTACTGTGAAGAACTGAACACAATGATGGAGAAGCTGGCACATCTCCAACCAGCATTGGTCAATCGCTCGTCTCCGCTGCTCCTGCACGACAACGCGCGACCTCATACTGCACAGCAGACGGTCTCCAAGTTGCAAGAACTGGGGTTTTAAGCTCTCCGTCATCCGCCCTGCTCACCAGACCTTGCGCCTACAGATTACTACTTTTTCCAGAATTTGGATAACTTCTTGGCGTTTGCATGAACATGAACATCAAAAATGCATTGATTGCATGGGTGATTACTTCTCTTAATACAAATAAAAAATACATGAAAAAAATTCGTTTAAATTTTTTCATACGAAACGGCAACTTCATAGGTAAAGAGTAAAGACCTAATATTAGAAATCGTAACTAGTACCTTTTTATTTATTACTTCGTTCTGTTTTACAGAATTAATTATTTTAGTATTCAAGTGAGTTTCCACCGTTTCTCAGGAGTCTGTAAAAACTAGAGCTCTTGAATTTACTTTACGAGTTTGGCCATTTTTTCTAAATATTAATTAAGTTTGTCATTACTTCGGAGCACTTCAATATTTTATAAGCAATCTTGGTAACAGCTAACAGACATGTTCCTGTATTTTTTTATTTATGTTGTTTCTGTTAATTTAAGGTGCTTAAAAATATGTATTTAAGATATAGCAAGCAGACGTTTTTAGGGTTCCTTTATAGTTTCACTCTGTCCGTCCGTCTGTACATCTGTCGGCTTGTCCGTTTGTCTGTCTGTCTATCCACTTTGCCAACTTCTGTAGTAACTAGTAAAGGATATAAATTAATGAAAATTGGTGTAGTTTAAAATTTCGCATTTATTTTACTTTTGGCTCTAAAAATAATAACAATTTTATATTTTAGAGTAGCTCCCATACGTCATGTAAAATATGATTTTTTTTTTCTCATTCAATCCCATCGTGTGGATTATCCTTGATTACGTTATTTTAAAAAAAGGTGAGGTAGGTACGTGATTGTTTCTCATATTTTCTACTTTCGATGCTAATAATTACGGTTCATATTATTTACTATTGAGGGAAATTGTTTTCAACGAAATCAAACAATAACTTTGCAAGCAATTTGAAATAAAAACCTATCTCGCATTGATACCTACGTACGTACTTATCAATGCGAGATTTAATAACTCATGCAAATTTGCTTTATGTTTTACAAGCGTCTTATATATTTATATAGTCGAAGACAAATCTAGTGTACCACTTTTTGACCTTTAACTGGTAGGTATACCAGATCTCATTTATGTATTAAACGCATTCTTTCAGCATCGTAAAGAAGTGCTAAAATTAAGGTCTTATTAATTTTAAGTCAATACTTTATAAGTTATTATTTTAGCTTTAACTACATCTATAAACAAGAAGTCCACAGTCCACGTATAGCGGGGTAAAGCTAAGGGTCAGTTCACACCGAAACGAGATGATACACGACGCGGCGCGTCTCGTTTCGGTATGAACTGAACCTTAGAAGGCGTAAGTTACTCACGAATTCATGAAAAAACAATGACTTTATACGATTTACATCTAAACACCCAGCTAGCCGTAAGTAGAGTACAAACAAAATACTTTGAAGTCATCTACAAATACAGCCGAGTCATCTTATTTTGATGAACTTAGATTTTACATGTATTACATTTATTATTATTTAAAATGTCTTGTACTGGTCACCATCATACTACTATTATAAATGTGAAAGTTTGTGAGGATGGATCGATGGATGGATGTATGGACGGATAGATGTTTGTTACTCTTTCACGCAAAAACTACTTAACGGATTTCGGTGAAATTTATTATGGTAGTAGTTTAGGCTTAGGATTAAAACATAGGATACTTTTTATCGAGAAAAAATAAAGAGTTCCCGTGGGATACTTTATTTACGCGGGCGGAGCCGCGGGCAACAGCTAGTGATATAATAATTTTAATATGACAAAAGAAACATTTCAAAGTTGTAAACAAGCATTACGTGTCGATTATAGTATTTTAATTTTTCAAAGTTACGTGCCTAAATACTTAATTAAGTTCTAAGTTTACTAAAAAATATAATTTTCACTGAATAATAGGCAGGATACTGAATGATAATACACCAGTAGGTGTGTAGTATCCTCTAGATACGGCCGACTGAGTAATTATGTACCAACTAAACTTGAATTACAAGACGTCTCTACATTTTGTAGCGTTTCAAATTTTTTATCAAATTGTAATGCTTCACAAACGATTTTTTGTGATTTTTCACTTTCATTTTGAATTATTTTATAAACATTTTGTACAATAGAGTGTGGGACTGTATTGTACAACCCCTGACTTGTAACTTAACATCTGTCCTTACGTTGAACCACCTGTCGTTCTCATTAGTTAACACTCAACACAAAAAATTAATATTATTACTAATTAAGATTTTAATTATTGTAAGTTATTTGTGATGGCTTTTGATTTATTTGTAAAAACTTATAGTATCTAATTGAGTTTAAGTAACGATTTTTAGCACTAGACAGTATAGCCGACATTTAAATGTAGAGAATCTTAGAAAAGCTTGTGGTTAAATTTTTAATCACATTATTTGAATATTTATATAATCTAACAAATGTGTATGGCTATTTACAGTGACTGCACATTGTGTTACCTTTAAAAGTAAACAAAAGGCTGAAGTTTAACAAAAGCATGCTCTACCGACATCCGTAGAATTATTGACCCCTGAGACCTTGAAAGCTAGCAAAATAACTAACTAAATTTCCTAGCAAATTACGTTCACAATAGATTTTAGCTTTAGTAAAGCGAGGTGTATGGAGAGTTTCTGAGAAATATGCGTTCGATATAAAGTAGTATGAATGCAAATGCATACAGATACAGTCACGACCTGAGGGAATAAGGCTCTATTGCTCTATCTGTTGCTTAAATCGTATGCAGTCGATTCGCAAGGGCGGCGGCCGACACATCGAGGCTCGAGTAGCCCCGACTCAGCCGTGAGCCGGCAAATAAATACGGAATTATGCATGAAGAGGGCGACACATATCTTCTTTTGTTTACAAAAAGCTGGTCCTACTCTACGGCATACCGCTAATAAGTCATCAAATGAACCGAATCGAGTTACGTTGCATCTCAAGCCACAGGACATCGACTCGTCCCAGAACACTCGACGCATAAAAAATGGAGCATTTGTATCGACGTTTGCTTCGGTCGCGCTGACTCGAGACAGTCGCACCACTGAACCGTTGAAACACTAGAGCACTCACTGTACACAAACACGAGGTAATAGGGGCTCGCTCACCTGAGCCTAACGGGCGGTGGGATGTTGAAAGCCGGGAACAATTTCGCGTTGGGACTCTCGAACAGCATTGCGATTGTTTTTATTCACCGCGCGTGCATTGTGCACCCGTCCGACTAGTTCGACGGCCGGCCGTACACTGACTGTTTCCCTCCCTCCCTGTGACGTAACTCGCCGCTGTCAATCGACTTTCCTCTCGCACACGGTAGGAGCGAGAGAGACACACACACAAGACCGCAGTCCGTGCCGTGTCGACGCGTTTTGTCTCGAGTTCAGCCCCTCTTTTATGTTGTATGGTTTCGCGTTGCGCCTACCGTTTGACTGAACACTTATTGTGGGTCGATTTTAAACTATAATGTTATTTGAATTCACTCAAGATTGACTTTGTAAAATTCTAATTACAAATACCTCTTCTATAATACCTTCATTAATTTGTTCCAACAAAAATTATTTAGAAATGTTTATAAAATCTCAAAATTGTAGAGTTTAGAAACTACAATTTTCTAAGTTCAAAGTTTTTGACATCTGAACAATGTCTTTTTTTAATACGATTAGAAAATAAAAGCTAGGACCATTTTATTTAATTAAAATTTCGAAACCAGCTGTTTAAAATATTTTTTTATTGAGCTCTACATTTTATTCTCTACCTTCCTACTAAGTTCTAGTTAATTTACATAAGTTCAGTCTTACTTTAAATCTTCAATCAAAAAGTTAATATTTTACTAACGCACTATAATACATAAGTTGTATGGGAAAATATGTTACGTTTAAGTAGTTATAGCTGTTGGTCCTGTGTATTTAGTAAATGCCAGATTTCATAGCGTTAATTTAAATAGCTAAGACTTTTCGCTGTAATTTTTTATAAATTAATAATTTATAGTTTTCAATTCAATAGTCAGTACGAAGGAAGTACTTTAACAAATAATAGAGGCATCTATTTTTTACGATAATTAAATAAATTATTAATTTCAAAGAACAAGAATTGTGCATCTTCAGTCCATCTTGGTCTATGCCTTGATGTGGTGTTCAACGTTTTAGCTACATTAGTACATATTATAACTAGGCAAGTTTAAAGATCCTCATATTATTTATTATGTTGTCGTAAATGTAGAGTCGATGAGTCGTGAACGTTGATAGAAACGAAATTAATTACTTAATTGTTTCCTATTGTTTCCTTCATCGTGTTGCTTCAAAACAATTTAAGTCCTGTATGAGCTGCAAAAATCGAGCTCCTGACGATTTTTTACAGCTCATATAGGACTTAAATAGGTACTAAAGTTACATGTTTGATATAAGATTGAATAAAATAATGTTATAAAAATAAACATGACGTGTACACAGTACACATGGCAGTAGTAAAACTTCATTCATCATTTAAAATCCTAAAATACTCTCTTCGTGACTAAGGAAATGACAAAATTTGTACACCTAGCGCCATCTGTGCTTTAGAAAGTTAAGTTGTTATGTAAGAAGTATAAGTACCTAGCTTCCGACAGATGGTGTTATATCGAAGGCGTTGTATCCAAAATCGTGTCGTGACGAGACGACGACCTTGAAATTTCACTCTCAACGCCGCTTAAGTAGTTTCACTTCCAAAAATTACAATTTTAATAATTTTAGTTGTAGGTACCTAACACATAGAATTTTTTTAGATTTTCACAAGATATTCATTAATTAATTCTAAAAACTAATTGGAAACATTCAATGAAATAATACCGATAAATTTCAGTCGAGCCTATGGATAGCCTGATAATAAGCAAAATGCAAATAATACTGCCCATTTATTTATACAAATGACACCAGAGAAGTCACAGGTAGGTTACAGTCCCGGTTTTATACCGTGAAAATTTTGAACATTATCTCTTATTTTTAGTTGCAATTCCACTGATAGCAAAACACACATTGCAATAAGCCCAAATAATAGTAAAGTGAGCTCTACTTGTGCTTGTATTTTTGTTGATGACCCACAAACCACTGACAAAGGGTTCAGTAGACAAGTGTAGTAATAAAAAGAGATTGCACGTTCGCCAAGCACGAACTAATGTTTTGTAACGAAATGTTTTATTATGACTGCAATCATTGTACACTGCTTTGTGGATATATTATCAAAAATTATACGAACGAAATTTTAACATATAAGAATAAACAACTACTTTTGTACTTGCAAACTAACAAAATAGTTTATTTTGAGGTAGTTTATCTACTTACACGTATGCTACTTACACGTCGGTTTTTTCCGTACCATTTACTAGAGCTCTGAGCAAAGCTTCGTCTCCCAGGTATCGAACTCTTCTTGGTACAGTAATCTGCGATGAATGCGCAACCAAGGAAACGTCTCCGACTCATAGAAAATCAGAGATTAGGTAATATTGGACCACAGTCCACATTATCATTTCATAGTTCGTAGAACACGATATTTAAATTAAAAAAGAAAATCGATGGTATCATCAACATAAGCTCTGACATCTATTCTAGATGTTTCATCAAAATATTATACACGAGGCATGTTGAGGCAAAAACTGTCCCAACTTTTGGAGTTGTTTGGGCCATTTTGACATTTTTGAGGTAGGTATGGTGAAATCAAGATGGCTGACATTTGAGGTATGGTGAAAACAAGATGGCATTACTTTTTCTTTCTTGTAGGAAGATTCGTTCTGTCAGGTGTACCGTGTACGTCTTCTTAATTTAAAAAACTATAGATAGTGTATGCTATCTATAGTTTTGAAATATTTGCGTCAAACATAAAACCACCGTGAAAAAACGGCAACGCTTACATTGTGCTTCGCCAAGTGAGTGAGGGTATCGAATGTTCTAGGAGGTGAGCTGCTGGTCTTTGTGACTTACATTGATAAAACATTATGTACATTTTCGCTCTATCGCTCAAAAGCGACATTATAGACTAGCTGTTGAGCTTACACAGAAACTACAAAACTCTGTTTGTAATTACAAATTTCAAATTATCAGCTTTGCGCTAAATTTGCACTTTAAATGCATATACGGTAAAAGTTTTTTTGTTTTATTTTTGTCTGTCTGTCTATTTGTTCCAGCTAATCTCTGAAACGGCCGGACCGATATTGATCAAACTTTCACTGTCAGATAGCTGAAGTTACAAGGAGTAACTAAGGCTGCTTTTAACTTAGTTTCGTTAAAAAGGGTTCCGTTTTCATTAATAGTTCCACACAAACGAAGTTGCGGGCACCAGCTAGTTTTTGGAACGAAGTTCCTTATGGGGCGATGCGGAGGGGTAGCCTAGCCGGGAAAAAACGTCCGTAACGTAAGATTTTTATGTAGTCTTTATTATTTTCTTTATACCTCGAATAGAACTTAAAATTAATCTTTTTATAATAAGGAACCTCGTTCCTATCCGGTGTCCCACGACACCACACGGCTTTTTTGATGTTTTATGAAACGCCACAATAGGCAATCGTCGTTTACCTGTGTTTTAAAATAAAATCCCTTCAATCTGTTCTTTAGATTTTAGTGGACTGAAACATTGCTAATTATTATTATTGCCTAAAATCAACTTCTGAACTATCCAATTCTATTATTAACCATTCACAGAGAAATGATTTTCCTCTACGTCAATAGAAACCTCCTTATTATTTTCTCGTATAATAAAAGTATGTCATTAGTTTATTCATTGTCTCTTAACTATTTAGCGGTAAGAAAACAAAAGGCTTTATAATAGAGCTGAGACAAAGGGGGGACCCCCTACCTGGTTGGTTCACTTTAATACACCGCCAAGATATAACGAAATAATAAAGACTTTGCGCTTGTACAGCAAGTGTTGGGTTAACAAGTAACTATTTAGGAAAGGGATCGTAAGCTCTTCACAAATAAGTATAATAAATAATATTTTTTTTTGTAAATACATTTATTTATTTTGTGCGTTACTATCTTCGTTTGTCACCTTATTGCCATCCAGAGACATGAAGGTACAAAAGGTCACCTAATTTATTATTAAAGCACTTAAATAGTATGAAGCTACAGCCAGATATTGACAATAACGCCTTCATCCGACACTCAAGTTAATCAGTCTTCCGGGTCAAAAGACAGCTGTTAAAACTATATGTAACTGTTCTATACCTTGATTACAACTACGTTAGTAATATTATATAAAGGGTTATAACCACGTTATAACCTACGTATAACCCTGTATATTCTCAGGTAAGCCGCAAGGAAAGAAGAAGCAATTGTAATGAAAAATTTCCCCGTTCAAAAATAACTTAGATTAACATTTAATAAACTAAGCTCCAATTTCACCAACGTATTGAAACGACGCTGCTTCGAGTAAATGCTGCTCAGAGAATGCTGAGCTTCGGATATGCTTCGGTTTAAGATCTGTCTGTCCCATAAGCGCGTTTAAAGAAGTTTGATGAAATCGGGGCTAAACCATTAAAAAAAAAATTTGTTCTGTTAAGTCGGTTTACGGACGATAATTTTACGTGATACATCATCACAAGCCGTACGCTTATGCCGACCGTGCCTCTCTATCGCTTGTTCCGCGCTCTCGCTTGCACGCTCGGCTCAGGCGGAACGTGACCTTAAACATGACAATCAAGAGGAACGTGACATTTTTTTGTGCGTGCAGCCGGCGTTTATCGATTCATAAGACGTTATCACGTCAAAAATAAAAATAAAACTCAATCTTCGTTGAACTGCGTTGACAATAATTCATTTGAAAACTAACACCTTGATTTGATTTAACGTGGTTCACAGTTTCAAACTAATACTCGGAATCATCTCGAAAAATAACCTGCGACCTTTGTAAAAGAGATAGAATTATGTCGACATCTACTTTTAAATTTTGATTTTTGACGTCGCCAGTTCGCGTTAAACTATCTCCAACCCCGGCTACCGACATTTGACGCACTTCGCAACACAAAATCTCCGAATGGTACTACTAGCGACATCTATCGAGCGGTGATTCAATTTGCCGCAGTTGACTTTAAGAATTAACTGTGGGAGCTAGAGTGAACCCGGACCGCCTAAAAAGGCCACTTTAGGTGTTTCATATTATGTTTCATAATATATTTTTTTCAACTCATATTATGTGCGCCATTTTACGCATGTCTATTGAAAACTGTCCAAATTGATGTTTTCTAATATTATGATGAAATCAGATGAATCATGTAGCCATTTTACAATTTCACGATTTTTGTATGGAAAAAAATATGAAACACCTAAAGTGGCCTCTTTAGACCCCCAGCTAGTATTACCTCGGCGCACTATGTGGACGACCCTAAGAAAACTGTGCCATAAATGCTTTTTTCCAAAAGTCGTCTGAGGTAAAGTAAGGCCAACGAGACGAGATAAAGAATGTAAACAAATTTTCAGGGGTTCAAAACATTTTTATTTGAATAAATTATTATAAAGTTCGAATTTTAATCGCTGTCGTCTGTACTAGACAAAGATGATTCGTCGGAAGAGTCCGAGTCAGCTGTGTTTATGATAAAACTATCTATTGTATGATCAATCATGTTGTCAATATTGCTATAAAAATTGTCCTCGACTTTTATTACCGCCAGGCTGTGATTCCATGATTAAAATCAACAACTAAGCACTCACAATAACAGCAAAAATCAAAAATAAAACTAACCGAAACGGAATAATAACAACAAAAAACCAAGTAAATACGGAGACGAAAAAATATGTATCACTTCGAACGCAATCCAAACAGGAATGAACTTGTTCACAATTGTTTGGCGGACCAAATGTTGACAACTGCGGCACTGGCCGTTGTCTGTACCACGAAACACGCTACGACAGCTGTCGTCGACCAACTGACGTCATTATTTCTTACGAGTGATAAGGACAGATATAATATTAACTCACTTTCATAATGCAACTTAGTAGCGGTCCGTTTATTTACGTTTTTTATCTCGTCTCGTTGGCCTTACTTTAGGTACATGTATTATACCTCAAAATACCAATCTACCTTAAATACAAACGATTTACACTTCTGTCTGTCACTATTTAAAAAAAAAGACGCTCAAAATAGATGAATGAAAATTTGTTGATAAATGTTCTTGAAATGTGAATATTTAACTATTATTTTATAGTGGCTTTCCATTAAGGAATATATAAGTGTTATACCATTTTAGAATGCTTAAAATATTTTCTTTATTATTAATTAATTAAATCTTGTGGTTTTGCATACCTATATGATACCACTAGAGACGTACATCTCGTAATATACCATTTTTTGTTATGTTTAATTTTCGTTTAGAGTTTTGACAGTTATCGAAATTTGCCGAAGTTCTGATATAATAATTAAAATAATTCTAATTCGCTATAAAATAAGACTATTATAATAATTATAATAGTCTTATTTTATAGCGAATTTAATGTAGATTTACATGATAATTTTTTTTGTTGCGGTTTCAGTGCGTAACATATTGTGTTAATATTTTAAAATGTGATGGTATGTTTTCCTTTTTTATAGGATGCAAATGATGAGTTTTTGTTTATCGTCTAATTAGTTTATGAGTATCATATATGTAACATACCATTTTAGAATGCTTGAAATGTGTTGTTTACGGTAAATAAGATCGTTTTTTTTTCAATAAATTACACCACTACTATATCGAGACCTATATCTTGTACTGTATAGTTTTGTCTTCTCTTCAATTTTCGATAAAAGTTTTGACATTTACCGAAATCTAGCGAAGTTCTGTTATTAGCATAGTCGTATATAATATAGACGAGGCATGTTGAGTGTCTCCAGTTAAATGGCCCCACTTTTGAGATTTTTGGGGCCATTTTGACATTTGATGTATGGTAAAAACAAGATGGCTCACATTTGAAGTATGGTGAAACCAAGATGGCGTAACTTTTTAATGTATGAAGTTTTGTTCTGTCAAATGTACGTCATGGCCTATCTTGAGTTTTGAATATTTTGTAGTAAATTAATGCAGATTTACAGAATACATTATACAATCTATTTTTGCAGTTTCCGTGCATAACTATATTAATACTTTAATACATATATGGGCAACAACCGGCCCGCTGTAAGATATAAAAAAAATATTACATTAGGTACTTATACTCACGGGAGTGACAGTGAGGCGGCAAACATCAAATCCTTTGATGTTTGCCGCCTCACTCTTTGATAATCGCCGCCACTCGGCTTGCTCGAACAAACTCTTTGAGGTTTGCCGCCTCACGGGCGACACATCAAAAGATTTATTGCTTCTCAATTAATCTAAACTAGTTTATTCCAGATTATTCCTTCATTTTGCCTATATAAGCGGGTGGATGGCCCGAACGTTAGTTCAGTTCTATTTGAGCTACCGAGGTGATAACTTGGACAAGCGATATCCTAGCGAACTGCTCGAGCCGTCAACTTACATTGTGACTTTGTGTGGTTATTGAGTGGTTACTAACTATAGTTTGTTATTAGGTTTATTGAACGAAAAGTAAACAAAAATGATGTCTGATGGAAAGAAACGAAAAGTTGATACAGAGGGTCGCCAGTTTCAATAAAAATGGACTGAAGAATTCTTTATTATCTTGCACAATGGTAAGCCTATTTGTTTGCTGTGTAATTAATCCATTTCATTAATGAAAAAATTCAATATAAAGAGGCATTACTCAACTACGCTGCGCTCACTGACAGGACAATTAAGAACAGACAAAATCCAGAAGCTTACCGCAAATTTTGAAAAACAGCAACAAATGTTTCATAAACAAAGAACACAACTTGATAATGTTGTGAAAGCTAGTTTTATAGTTAGCTCAAAATTGGCAAAGGCATTAAAACCATTTGCCGAAGGAGAATTTATCAAGGAGTGTATGTTAGAAGTTTGCGGTATTTTGTGTCCTGAAAAGAAAAATTAATTTGAAAATTTAGTTTGTCAAGACAATCTGTTGTTCGACGTATAAAAATGATGGCTAATGATATAAAAACAACATTGACTGACCGTATGGCTGGTTTTGAATCATTTTCCATAGCATTAGACGAGAGCACCGATTTGTCTGACACAGCTCAACTGGCTATATTTATTCGAGGTGTTGATAAGCAGTTCACTGTTACTTAGGAATTGCTTGCTTTACAGCCGCTAAAAGGAACCATTACAGAAGAGGATATTTTTATTGAAGTTCAAAAGGTATTCACAAGTTTAAGCTTGCCACGGTCAAAATTAGTTGAAGTATGCACTGATGGTGCACCTTCTATGGTCGGCTTACGTAAAGGTTTCATCGGAATTTTTAATGAAAAAGCAAGAGAATTAAATGTGCAAAAAGATGATTTGATAGTCCTTCATTGCATTATCCACCAACAGAACTTGTGTTCTAAGTCCATTCGACTCCATAATGTTATGAATGTGGTAGTAAAAACCATCAACTTTATTCGATCCCGAGGGCTTAACCATCGTCAGTTCAAGGCGTTTTTGGATGAACTATCATCATCTAATAATATGATGATGATAATGAAGTCAGATGGCTGAGCAAAAGAAAAATGTTGAAACGGTTTTACGAGCTTAGAAATGAGATAGCAGACTTTACGAAAATAAAAGATAAACCACTATGTGAATTATGTGACCCAAAATGGATATGTGACTTTGCATTTCTTGTCGATCTTACAGGCTATTTGAATGATTTAAATTTGAAACTTCAAAAACAAGGACAGTTAGTAAATGATTTGTACAGCCATTTGAAAGCGTTTCAGATGCAACTACGCTTGCAGGAGTCACAGATGCTGTCTGGTAACAGTTACAGTACCATTTCAACACGCTCTCTGCATATGAAAATATTGCTTATGCTCAATATGCTGAAGAACTCAAGTTACTGTTGGAACAATTTTCGAACAGATTTAGCGACTTTAAAAACATGGAAGACTGTTTCAGTTTATTTGCTACTCCTACAAAATGTAATGTACAAAATGCTACAATACACTTACAAATGGAATTGATCGAGATTCATGAAAACTCACTCCTAAAATCCAAATTTGAAGACGTATAGTTGTGCGATTTCTACAAAAAATACCTAGAAAAAGACAATTTTCCGCAGCTTAGAAAATTCGCAAGAAGATTGATTTGTGCGTTTGGTAGTACTTATAAATGCGAACAGTTCTTTTCATTGATGAAAGTTAATAAATCAACACATCGTACAAGACTGACTGACAATAATTTGGAAAATTCTTTACGTCTTTGTATCAGTGGAATTAATCCAAATATCGATAGATTAGTTTCCCAAATTCAAGCTCAAGTGTCTCATTGATTTCGGTGTATTTAACTTTCGTAGTTTGTAACAATTGCAAATTTAACGATTTAATTATAATGTACCATTTTTTTAAAATTCATTTTGTTATTTTAATAAATTGTACTATTAAAAAACATTATTACTACTTTAAAATGCCCTAAGTACTTTTAAACGCCCGCGAACGTATTTGCACGCTAAAGTTTTGCCCTCAACGTGACAAAGGTTTGCCCATACCTGCTTTAAAATGTGAAGGTATGTGTGAAAAATGTATCAGTCCCACCAAATTTTGATTATTACGCATTAGAAATAACACAATTGTATGTTAATTATGTAGGTAAATAAATAGTTTTCTTCTATGCTTAAAGTCTTAATTCACGACGAAAATGTAATCCGAAATTTTGCTGTGTTGCCCTTTGGGCAACTCTCTGAAGGCGCCCAGGAGTAACGAAACAAAGATTAAAATAGGTCTCAACATAGATGAATTATATTAAAAAGAGGTTAGATAATTATCACTGGGTCTAAACTAAAGTCTGAACTTTACCACACACGAAAATGCACACAAAAGCCACTAAACGAAGACGTTTTATACAAACTTTTCTATACTTCGGATATTTATACATCGAGTTTAAAGAACCCTATTTATAGGAAAACTCAAGAAGTTCTTGGTAGATAAAGTTGTAGAACTTTTAGGTTAATTTTGAGCGACTACTTATATTTTTTTACGTTACATTTATGTATTTAAATATCGTATAAAATTTAAATATTTCATTTTTACAAAGTATTTCCTGTATTAAATTCGAATAACATAGCCTCAAAGTTTTATATGTTTTTTCATGTTTTCATGATTTTTTTTTTCATAATATTATAATTTTTTTGTCACTTCGTACCTAAAGTACCTTTTGAAATTTCATTTTTATTATCTTTTTGTAAAATCATCTCAAATAAGTATGAGATTATTTAAATTTTCACTTTATTATCTTCGCGTATAATTTAACAAATTTAAAATAAATTTATATAATCAAAGAGTATGTCATTTGAAAGTGTATGTGTTCAAGAGTATAATATAAAAAAAATAATAAAAATATCTTGAAAAACAAAGAAGTTATAGATTTATGAGACGAAAAAGTCCACATAGTGCGGCGGTTCGCTATCTTTTTATTCGATGGTATTATTTGTTATTGACCCCTATTAAGTGAAAGTTTTGAATGCAAGGCGTTTAGTTTTATATTTTACTTTTACTAAGAAATTACTTTACCTGGCACGACCAGGCCGGCTGGATACCACGGATATAAATACCACGGCGCCGCAGAAACGGCGGCGGCCATGGTTGCGGTGATCGCTTACAAGCAATCCTATAAAAATGGTATTAAATGGTGGTATAAGTTATAAAAGAAACTTAAATGTAAAAGGAATCAAATTCTGTAATTAAGTTAGATAAGTATTCATTTATTACGATTATACCTACTATTGTCTTATAGACACATATATGTGTATGTTTTAATAAAAAATACACTATCCCCCTCACAAATAAAAATATTTACACAATGGATAAAGATTAGAGAAAGAAGACACGACGGAAAAGTCGCTTGACAGACAAGGACAAAACATTATATAGCTTATAAATAGAGTTTTAAATTCCTTTAGTGTTTACTCGTAACAAAAACCACCAATTTCATTAGATAACCACACCACATGTGATTGCAGATATATTTTAGTATAACAAACTTAGTATAATAGCTATGAGTCATGTAAAAAGACTTGAGCAGTGGTCTGACTATCGTCCGCAGCCACCCTTTGCGCAGGCAGAGCGCTTGGGCGGGCGATAGGACGACGTAGAAGCGCCACCACTTAGTGGCATGTAACCTAAAATAAAGAAAATTATAATTAAAGTATCCTATAACCTATTTTATAATACCTAGCCCAAAAATCATTAATTATTAAAATATTTTTATAATTACTGTTTTTGTGACATCTATTATTATTTATCCCAACTAAATTTTGTTTATTACAACAATAACAATACAATGCGTATCGTTGTTGTTAGTAAATGGATTATGTTTATAAAAATTGTACCATCATCAACAGCTGAACCAAGTATCTGTCCACCGTTTTCGTGTAGCTTCTTCAACTTTTCAGCAATTTCAGCTCTCTTCTTTTCTTCTTTCTGAAATTTTCTATTTTTTTATTACTTACCAACAATCAGTATTTTACTTTATTAAACATACAACTGTAGTAACAGTACATAATAATATTATAAATGTAGGTAATAAGTTTGAAAAATAATGTTTACATATCCAACATCATGCAAAATCTACATGTACAGTCATAACAATAATTATTTATTTATTATGTTCGCCTAACCTCCTTCTGTGCTTCCAATGCCCTCCTGGAAGCTTCTTCCAAAAGTTTCTGCTGTTGTTCCCTGGCACGTTGAATGGCTTCCATATGCAATAGAGCCTTATCCGGGTCTGAAACATGCACTTATGTTAATAACTGCACCATAATAATGTTGCTTGCATTCTATGTCAAACTTACTAGCTCAGTGTTTCCCAAACATTATTCTGTCACGGCCTAGTAATTCACACTGCCCCTTCGTGACATAATACTTTAAAAACCAAGCAACATTTATTAATAATAAAAATATTTTATTTATATTAATACTACATATTTTGGTATCGCATATTTAGTCACTGAATATTTACAATGCATCAATCAATAGTTCCCTACTACTTTTTGCAATATTCTATCACATTTTTAAACCAAGACAACATTACGACCTGGTGTTTTATTTTGATGGCCAAGTACTGGGTTACGACCCATCAAATGGGAAATGTTGCACTAGCCCATAACTTAAAAGTATCATCTTTAACATTGAGTGTTTAATTCATTTCATCAAAGACATAACGCTGATGCTAACCTACATATAACACACTTGAAACTTTTCTGGCCAAACAGCAGAGATTTGGTGAACCATCTGATTATTATGTGAAGGTTATGCTATAAAATATAAAGGTTAAAAAATACTAACCTTTATGGTATTCAGCATCTTCTCTAGCTTGTTTCCACTGTTCATACTTTGGTCGTAGCTTGTTCAACAGATAGACAAGAGCTGCGCCAGCTCCAATTAAGTACCACCCATAATTAGCAAGAAACTGCAATACTGTAAATAAAAAATATTTTTCTGATGTGAAAAGTAAAAGCTTCTAGATTAACTAGTTAAAAAAAAAATGTATATCCATAGACATTATCTAACTCAATCTGATGCCTAAGTTCTCGAAAAACTTGTGTTACGGGTACCAGACAACAGGAATGTATTTAATTTTTTTTTTTTTTTATACTATACACATATTTAAAATTTCTATTTTCTTATACACATATTTAATAGATAACTGCAGTATGCAACAATAATATAGCTGCAAAATGTTTTAAGCATCCTGACTAAAATTATAAGTGTGGATGTAGGTTTGATATTACCGTTAGATGTAAGACATCAAATGGATTTTATTGAAATCATTTTGAACATTGATATTTGATGATGCAATTTGGTAGACACTAGACGGTCAGAGTGTAGCAATGGGTGTGCAAGGCGAAAGGACCTAACCCTTTCTTCCATTCCACAAGACTAAAATTAGGGGCAAAAGTTGGGTTTATATAAACTTACCAAATACAATAGGATTGTAAGTTGCAGTACCTTCCTGCTGTTCATATGTTGAATCCATTTTATACTAGAATGTCCTACAACAACTGATATCAAGTTGAAAATTCCTGGCAAAAAAGATTAACTTTAAATTTATATCATGTACTTACTGTAAAAAAAATCTTTTACGTAGGTACATAATTTGCTTACAGATTAAAATAATCGCGTTCTTAAAATTTTATTTACGAAATAAAGTTTTTTTTTATTGTGGCTTATTTTACTCCTTCACTGTATAGAAGCAATGACGTGTTTATATTTTGTATTCTAAATTTTAGACATTTTGTTTTGCAATATTTTTTTTTATTTATATATGGCATCGGCTTATAACCATTTGCCAGTGTCAAGTTAAAAAGGCGGGAAATAGAACTTTCGTTTAAATTTTCAACACCGTATTCCTAAAGTTTGGTTGGAAATTGAAAATCGCAAATAGATATACTAAATCATTTACAATTAAAAGTTGATTGTATATTTGTGAAAATCATTTCAATGTAAGTAAATCTCTATTTCATGGTACATCTACATAGTACATCTAAATCAACACAACTATTTATTCTTAAAATCAATATGACTATAAAAGCCATATTAAGTCACCTATTGAATTTTTTCAATCAATTTTGATTAAATAAAATCAATCAATTTATTTAAACAATTACGAAAAAAATGTCTTAAAATGAATATATTTATATTTATTACTATTTTGTTCATCATATAACCCTGTTATTATTCGCCGAACTCATCGATATTTAAATATCGATAGTACAAGCACTAGCTTGAATAAAAATGACATTTGTTGTACACTGACAGCCTATTTTCTTTGTATGTACATGTGTGTGTATAGTTTATGTTTGTGTTTGACAATATTTTCGTGTGCGTGCGTAACGACGTGATTGAAAATGCATTGTGTGTAATTAAAATTTGTGTGCGTTCCTCGTCCCCCAACAGAAAGTGGCAGACTTTTTCGCATAGAAATTAACTGTCATTTCGTCTCCGTTTGATTAGATGCTCAAAGTTGCACATTGACATTCTCGACAAAATTCCCAAATTAGAAGTTCGCTTTTCGTATTTGTTTTATTTAGAGCTCAGATGTGCCCTTTGAAAAATTATGACAAGCCGTTCCTGAACGTCAAATGTTATGGCGTATTTTAAAAATGCCAGGCTTATAATATCATAAATAAATACAGCCACATTTTTTTGGTTATGTTAATGAAGTTTTTTTTCCTGGGTCGATTTTTGGCGCACGATTTCCGAACGATTTTCACGAAAATCGTGTCGCAAGGAGGTCACAACTCACGCCAATGTTGCCAACAAAAATGACAAAACGATAACAGTCAATTGATTCGTCGCACGGCGAAAATCGACTCACGTAAATCTAGAATTATAGATAAACCCATATACCCATATTTTCTATTCTCTAAAAAAGAAGAAAAAGATGAAACAACATTCGTTCGAAAAAAAATACATGTTTTTTAAGATAATGGAAAAGTTATGCCCCAATACATAAAACTTATGAGCTTTTTCTGACTTTACGAAAAGTAAATGTAAATTATAATCTAAATTATATGCGGGTCGTTGACATAAGCCACAGTGCAAACGAATAACAAGATCCTATTCCTATTCAGAATAAAACTAAATTATTTATAAAAATTATTTATTCATTTGGCATGATCATTCGTATATACATAAATACCACACAACTTACATCTTATAACAGTAATTAATGTCCCACAGACGTATAAACGCAGCTGCAACACATGAAAATTTGTTTATTTAAATCATACATATCTATTCAAACATTTTTTACATATTATTACATTTACTTATTCGCAATGTAACAGTGCATTTTGAAAATGATTTATTAATAAGTTTTATTCACAAATTCAATATGTATATATTTACATTATGAATTAAAAAGCGTACTTATATCCAATTAAAAATATTATTAAGTTACGGTTGACATTAATTATGTAATTGGACCATTTCAGTAACTAGAAACTTAAATGGCAACACACAGAACCACAAAATTGATTTGGAACATTTGAGCTGAAGAAAATATACCAAAAATATCATAAATTAATGATGAAAATTACACAGGTACTTATATAAGTAAAAAACAGTCTTTAACATGTAAAAATAGACACTATTAATATTAACCCAATGTAAGATTCTCTTATACGAGTACAAAAACAAAATGAACTATTTGAAAAAGCTTTCAGACATTAATGTCATATACAATTTATTGGCCTTCATTACAGACGATTTAATTTTTTATTATGTACTAAAATAGTACGTTATACAATAATTAATTAATGGTTTATAAAAACACTTTTAGTGTAGGAAATAACGTAAATGTTAGAAATAGGATTTCATTGTGCACAAGGACAATAAATACAGCTAAGGTCAATTTTATAACATTGTTTGTTCATGATCACACTTATGTTTCTTAACAACATACAACATAATTAACGTTTTAAACTAAATAGGTACGCAACCAAGTAATACTTAGGCCCGTATTAATAAACCGTTCTCAATTAATAGTATAAGTTCTCATTTGTTGCATGTAGTTGATGCTAGTACCATCTGTTCCCAAATTCCATGATATTGTCGCTATATCCATCTCATTTTTCTTGTAGAAAGAGAGCTATATCATATTGTTTATTGGGAGTTATCTTCTAGCACTTGCTGCGGTGATAACGACTGTGAGACGGTACTTGAAACGAAGCTAATGGCATATTTCAACAGCCAAAGTGATAATCTCAAGACCGTATCAGTTGATAAAAAACTTACGCCTTTTACATCCGTTATTTATTGGATGATTTATACAGTATTCTCCGAGCGACGTAACCACTCTTGAAATACTGTAGTGCCTGGGACAGTCGATTTTAAATGTCGTATGGTTGCCCAAGTACACACGACATTCTCACAACACAGTCAGCCTTTTTCAGAGGAATGACTGGTCAATAAGTCTGGGGCCAACCATGTGCGAGTTTCCTCACGATGTTTTCCTTCACCGTTATAGCGCCCGTATAATGTACTTGAGATCTAAAAAGTCTCATTGGTACACGCCACAACCTGGGAATCGAACCTGCACTCTCTCGAGCGAATCCTAGTTCAAACGGACCGTTTGACCCACTAGGCCACGGAGCTCTATCAGATAACGTGATTGAGATCACTTACTCTTTTATTTTTATTAGCGTCATCTACACGACAAAGAACGAAAGAAATAACGTTTCGTTTACACTATTAAAAAGAGCGGATTTATTGATTAAACATTCTTTCAATATTTCTTTTTAAAAATGTAATATTTAATAATATAAAAAACAAAAAAAGTTTAGTCTGTATTTTTTATATTGAAATAAACTTATTTTTATTAATTTTCGCGTAGATATTAATATTTATTATTCTATAACATAATATTAGTATCCTAATTTTTATAATAACTACGTAAAACGGACTGCGGACCATTGACATTCGAAAAAACTTATTCGTCTTAATTCTTAAAAAAGGCTCTTTAGTGAATCGTCAATGTGTGTGTTGACGAATACTCTGCCTTATGAGTGGGTTTTATGAATAAACACGGGTACGCTGTACTGGAGGAATTCTATTGAATAATCTAAAACCTAGAACAAACACAAAAATTTAGTACCACAGTTTTATTTTCTTAGTAATATTTACATAAATTTTCAATAAAAGTAGTATTTACAAAACACAGAAAAGATTTAAGGTCGATAGGGCGAGGAATTGTAGGTGGGAGAGAGTCATATAATGAGGATTGTTTTTTTGGACAGCGAAAAAAAAGTTCTGCTGTCAAGTGTCAAATCAAGTCACTTTTGTTTTAACTTTTATCTTTGATATTGAGTGCTATTAATATAAATCAAATAGGTAATTCGTTTATTGTAAATTATGTAAAAACCGAAAATATTTCTATAAATACTCGACACTGGCAGAATGGTGCAAAACATTTGCAATCGCGATTACCAAAAAGACGAAGAATAATATCAACAAGCGTCTTTTTATTCATAACTATAATTTGTGTTGAGTAGGTAGTGTAAATTCCGAGTTTGTTAATCGTAAGTATTTAGATTTTAAATTACATAATAATTGTAAAACAACCAAAAACACAACAAATAATATTGTACTTTATCCCAAGCCGTAGTCAAGTCAAGGTTTGACTGTACTTACGAAACCGTGTCTCAAGTAACAGTTTGACAGCAATAACAGCGTACTTGCGTAACGAGATAATACGTTCACACTCACTTGATACGCCGTACATACAGCTGTATTTAAGTACGATCATTAATTAAAACAAAATCTTCAGTGCTTTCTTGAGAATTGCCTTAGCGATAACAACGGTTTATTAATACGGGCCTTAGATGAGATGATAAGTACTAAAAGTTGCAGTAAGTACTACTGGGCTTTCAATTTACCAAAATAAGAACAGACCAGTATAACGTTATCACTATTCCAGACAACTCTCACTTAGTTTGTTAAAATTATTCACATAAATGTACAACCAATGTAGAAATTTAAGATATTTTAAGTGGTTACTAAGCAATGGGAGATCAAACCTGTATATTGCTAAAATCTAAATAATGTAAAACCATTATTATTTCACATAGTAAATGAGCATCATATTATCAATACTTACTTAAACTATATTCAACTAATACAAAATTAACAGGTACTTTGGATAACAGTCTGCCAGGATACGTTACGTTTGTCTTGCGAAAGTCCTTTATTTGAAAACAGCTTTATGATAGACATTTAATACACTAGGGTGAAAACTTTGGGAATTTATTCTGCTTTTCAATGTTATCAAGGTAATTAAATAATCCCTTCTTTTATCTAGGTATCGTCAAACATTTCAAAGTATAATTAACTTTATATATTTTGATGACAAATTTCTCACTCAAGTAACAAGTCAATTCTAAGTTTTAAACTCGTAAGTTAGCATAACGCAGTAAACAAAACAATTCCATACAATTATCACATAAGTTGTCGAGACTTTTATAATAATGTAAACAACACAAAACCGTGACGTGTACAGAGGACACGTGTAAGAAGTGAAACTTCATTCATCATTTAAATCCAAAAATACTCTCAGCGTGCCTATTGAACATCACTTGAAGAATTTCAATTTCTACACCTAGCGCCATCTGCGTATTGAACCGTACTTAAGAAAGTTAAGCTGTTGATATGTAAGAACTATAAGTAGCTTCCGACAGATGGCGATATATAGATGACGTTATAACCAAAATACTAATAGTGACGTGACGCGACCTAGAAATTCCATTCTCAGCGCCGCTAGAAACTTTAGAAATGTAATATAATGTTTTTTTATTATTATTTGTTGCAACTACATTAGTCACTAACTCAAACATGATATCTAGTCTAGATTGTATAACTTGATTGATGAGATGAGAAGAATGAAAATAAATAAATCGATTTAATGTTAAGTATCTGGATATCTCAAAAACCAGAATACTAGCAAAAGTATGAGAACATGAGATCCCATTTAAAAAGTAACCTGTTTCAAAATATTGAAAGGCCACAAACCGCACAATTTTTCGGTCGAGGTTTGTCGGGGAATTAATTTGTTTGAATTTCTTTGGCGACACGGGAGTGTAATGTGTTTACTGTGTTTACAGTAAACACATTATTTTATACTGATTATTATTATTGATATTAACGGGTGTCCCAATGAGAGTGCCCGATTTAAATTTGGCGCCATTTTTTTTCTGAGCTAGTGGCAGCTCTGCAACTTGATAGATGTCATCTATGATTGTTCCGATTATTAAATATGGAGCGTTATACAAAAGAACAACGCGTTATCATTGTGAAAACCCATTACAAAAATTGGGAAAGCTACGCTGAAACCGCTCGCAAACTTCGCGTAATTTTCGGTCGTGAAAGTGCACCAAATGTGTCAACAATTCGAAGAGTGATCAATAAATTTGAGGAAACTGGGTCGATTATGGAAGGCAAGTCTCCTGTGCGTCGGCGTACCGGTCGGTCTATCGAAAACATCGCTGCTGTAAACCGAGAGTGTCGCCGAAAACCCGGGAACATCAATTCGGCTATGATAACAGAGTTCTTGTGGCCCCAATTGGAAGGACTGGACCTGGACGACATGTGGTGCCAACAGGATGGCGCGACCTGCCACACCGCCCATGAAACAATTAATTTATTGGAGGAAAAATTTCCGGACCGAATAATCTCCCGAAATTGCGATGTCAACTGGCCACCGAGATCTTGCGATTTAACGCCTTGCTACTTTTTCCTTTGGGGTTTTGTTAAATCTAAGGTCTATACGAATAAACCACGAACAATTCCCGAGCTAAAGGCCGAGATCCGACGCGTCATTGGTGAGATAGAGCCGCCACTCTGTGGAAAAGTCATCGAAAATTTCATGAAAAGAGCAAGGGTCTGCCGTTAGAGCCGTGGGGGCCATATGCAGGATATTCTATTCCATACTTAACGGAACACGTGTACTTTATAACGCAATAAAAATATCACCTCTCGCTCAATTAAATCGGGCACTCTTATTGGGACACCTTTACATTGTAAATGATATCACGAAATCGTGGTAATATTGATGGTGTTGTAATAGGCTGTACCGCGGTATAGTGCATAAGACTTGCGATATCGCGATATTAAGATCGTGATATTACTGATCAATGTAATATGCCCCATTGAAATATGATTCGTCACAGTCGCCAGACTATTTCAGTCGGATCGCTCGATAGTGTTCGGTTTACTGGGGTTCTTAAATGAACCGATACTAAATCATTCAAAGTGTTGAGTTGAGAGAGAAAAATGTTGCAAATAAAACTACTTCTATGGATTTTACATTAATATAATTTCAATTTAGTTTATCCCGACTACTTAACAAACAATGGCAAAATGCGTATGTATAAAGGAGGTCAAAAGTTGTTTTATTTGCAATGATTGTTAATATTCGCGTATATATTAACAATTAATAAAAATAGTTTTATTCACGTGTAACATTCGAGTCAATATAAGACAGCGTATCGACGCAGTGGGCGGTGGGCGGTCAGTCTCTGAGTAGTCCGCGCGCCTTGGCCGTGAGCTTGCGCACGCGGCCGCGCGACGATATCGACACCGGCGCCTGCCCAGACGCACCCGACCCCGACCCATCCGTGCCCGCTGAAACACGTACGCAAGTTATTCGTACGCAAAGAGTGGGGTAACGTTATGCTGATTTATAATCACAGTCATTAAAAAGACGAAGGAAACAAAATTCCCGTCTCTACTAAATGACAAACAAAGAAAGAGACATGAAGTGAATAAAAATGTCCCTTAACTGAGACTAGAAAATTTACTAAAGTAAACCCTAAAGGGTTTGTACACATATCTGCGATGCGACGTCTCAACGCAGTTTTGTATGTGTCTTTACAACTAACTGTGGTGGTACTGACCGTGCGCGTGGCCGTTGAAGTAGTCGTGGTCGGTGTGCGGCGCGCGCGCCAGGCGCTGCTGCTGCAGGAGCTGCTGCAGGCGGCGCTGCGCGTGCGGCAGGCGCTTGCTGATGGCTGCCGCGGAGTCCTCCTCGCTGTCCTCGTTGTACCGCCGAGGGCTCAGCCGCCGCCGCAACGAGACGCCGCCCTGACCACACACAAACCATGTCCCAAAATTTTAACAAATTAAAACAGGTTGTCCAAAAATTATCAGGTGTCCCAAAATTGACAGGGTCTCCAAAATTTTACATGGTGTTCCGAACATTGACTTTTTTGCATTTAAGCAATTTTTTTGAAATCTATTATGGAAATAGAAATATTTTCAATAAAAATATAACTATCGACTTACCCTTTTAGAATAAGTGCGTATAGGCCGCGACGGTCCCGGCTCATCTTGTCCCCGTCTAAAATTACAACATATCTTATTAAAATAGGGTCATAAATTAACATTGGTATAATATAAAATATGTAACAAAAGCTACATAAAACTTATGTATTCGGCTAATTTTATGTTAGGTGTTGGACACGCCCCCGTAAAGCGTCAGAAAACTTGATCGCAGAATCACACAAGTGTATCGGTGCGTCATGAAGTAACATGACTGCTGGCAGTCTTATATGGAAAACTGCAGCTAGGTACAATGAGTTACCTGTAATGCGTGAGCGGCGCGTCGTCGTCGGAGGAGAGTCGCTGCGGACGGAAGGAGCGGTCGGACTCGTAGCGGCCGGCGTGCTCCGACCCCGACCACCACTCCGACGAAGACGACGACCACGATCCGGACTCGCGCGGCTCCCGCGTCCTACAACATACAATTCGTGAAAAATATTGTAGGTAGCTTAACGGATTTCAATGTAATAATTTTGTACACATATCACATAGTCTGTAACCTGAAAGTCGATTCTGCTAAATAAATCCTGCATTAATACAGTTACGATCAAGTCCCGGTATGATAAAACCAAAAAACGGAATTCTCATAAACGTCAAACCCGTTTTGATTGATCCAAACTCCAAAAATCAGTTTATGATGTCACGACGACTCATTTATAATTTAATCAAAGTAAAATGAAAGTGTTAGTTTATTAAGAGAATTGAGGTTCTGAATTAACATATTAGCTACTTTTTACTACAAAAAATATAGGATTTTTGCGGGAATGACAGATTTTATTGTACGCGGACAAAGTCGCGAGTTACGTCTAGCAATACGGAATATATTCTGGAAGGGAATGATAAAGACTTGTCGAGAGCGCGCTTACCGTTTTGGATGTAGTTTTCTCTGTTTGCGGCTGTGTTGTGTGAACGAACCAGAACTGAGTCTTCGCCGTCGTTTGCGCTGCGACACAAAGGAAACATTAATTATTAATTACGAGCCGTTCAAAACGATTTATAATTCGTGCACATTTCTCTAAATTTAAAACACTGTGACCAAATTTTCTTCAAAAAAAAAACTAATATGAGAAAGGTTTTAGAGTTTCACAACAAAAAGATGTTGTATATTGGGTAAATACACATCAACTCACCTTTCTTCTCCTCATGTGCGCGGGCGGCTCGTACTCTAACTGAACCTCATCATCTGCCAACTCCTCTTCTACAACCTGACAAATTTTTTACAAAAGTTTTTATTCGTTTTACATAATCTTTTATTTAAACAATGAATATTAAAATATGTATATAAATAATATACTAAAATATAATTAAAATATGCTGATATTTTAAGCAATCTTTACATAGGCTTTTTCCGAGTTGACAACTGTCTAAGACTTTTAATAAAACTTAAAACTAACCTCTATCCGCGTGTATATGCTGTTGTCCGAGTCGTGCTCGTCAGATTGTGACGCCGCACCATTCGTTTCCGTGTAGTCCGGAACTAAATAAAAAATATGTTCCCATAATTATTTACTTATAAAAAAATAACAGTCAATATAGTTGCAAAATATTGTTAACATAAACATAATTTTATTGTACTTTGTAAGTAAGTGCATAAGGTGTGCAATAATAATAATTACAACTAAGGAAGATCACAATTAAAAGTTACTCATACTCACTGGGCGGAACTCGACTGGTAGAGGAAGAGGTTCCACTGGGGCCGCTTTTGCTTTTCTTTCCGATCCCTTTACCTGTACAACAGAAGCTCCATTTGTATCATGATACAATAACTGAGTCACTGCACAGTAACGAGCTCAGAAAATTCACCAGTTTTTTTTAGGTATGTATGCATCACAAAGTGCCATAGATTCAAGTAAAAGCTCCAAATGTTAACACTGTGGATCCGTTACATATCGTAGTGTAAAATGAACGTTATTGCTACTGTTATAAGGTTAAAATAGACACTGCATTAGTAGATAACGTTGCGATAATAGCGTTGCGACGTACCTTTGGCGGCAGGGCGCAGCGGCGCGTCGCTGTCGGAAGAGTCGGCGCGCTCAGCGTGCACGCGCCGCGAAGTCTCCGCCAGCGGCTCCGACTCTGAGCTGCACGACCCGTTATTCGCCGCAGACTCCACTCGCTCGCACGCTGCGAACAAAAGGTCACCGTAACTAGTGGTTTGTCAGTGAAATATAATGTCTTCTGATCAAGCCCTTTAGCCAAGATGCCATCGCTAATTACAATCACGAAGTCAAAATAAAAATTGACGTATCGCGCGCTATGTCATCATTTTTTATGTCAATCCGATATATTTTACAGTCATTTTAATTAACGATGGCATGTTAGCTAAGCCCTCAGTGTACATTTTTCGAGATTCTCGATTGTGTCATATATCACAAGCTTTACTCACTAGTATTCGGAAGAATTGGGTGTGTTTTAATATCAATTTAACATTAACATTTTGTTACCAAATTTTTAATGTCTATCAACCTTCGGGTGTTCGTTTCTTTTTTTCTTTACTTATAATTTGTATGGCATTTATTATAAACATAAACCTTCGCCGTTCATCTCTTGCATGTGCGCTCGGCGGGTGCGTGCGCGCCGCTCCCGCACGCCATTCGTGAGGCGCGTGGACCGCGTGACGGACGCATGGCGTGACGGACGGCGAACATGGCGTGACGGCCGGCGAACATGGCGACCGTGCCGCGTTTGCCGCACCCCCGTCGTCGGCACCAGCGCCCACAGAGCTTCGAATAGCGACGACAGACGGACCGTCATTGAGTATATCTGTAAAATTTAAGAGTTTGATATATATTTTGCTAGTTACAGTGCTATAAGTGAAAATACATACAAAAGCTTAAAATAAAATACATACTTGTACATAAATGCGCTATCGATTTAGTTATGGTCAGGTGCAAAATATTTGACAACCATTGAAATAACTGGTATTTCTTACACATTCTTAGATTTTTTAAAAAAAAAGTGATATATTTACCCGACTGCGCTTGTTGGTGTTGTACAGACGGCTGTTGGCGAACACGAGGCGCACGTCGGCGGCGAAGTCCTCGGCACTGGCGTACTCGCCCGCCTGCAGTCGGCTCGACACCGTGCCCAGGTCCATAGGCCGGCTCACCACAGTTAGGTAATCTGGTGTATCAGCAAATTAAAATATTAAGCGGCCATGTTTTAAAGGCTTTTTTAAACTTAATCATGTATTATATTGTTGTTCGACACGTTCCATAATCTAGACAAACGCTGCTATTACAATGATAGTACTCAGCTATATTTAAGTACCTTGTGACATGTACGTTAGCATCACGGGGACTGAGTTGTATATCGCCGACGCCTAGCGCGCTGAAAGTCTACCAAATGCTGCGATCTTTATAGAAATCTTGTTTTTATTTATGTCCTAAACGCTTCATAATTGTTTCATTACACACAAAAAATAATATTAGGTCATTACATATGAAATTGGCGTTTTGTGAAGGAGGAACATAGTCGTTTTTTTTAAACATAACATATTTATTTAATCAAAGTATATACCATTGCTATCTATGCACCTTTGCCATCTCATATGTAGTTCATTGATTCCTTTACTAATAAAACCATTCGGACAGGAATAAATAAAAAATCTTTGAAGGCCCTTTGGACTGCCCCATCGGAGTTGAATTTTTTCCCTTGCAAGAAATTATCCAAACTTCGAAAAAAATGGTAATATGTTGGAGCAAGGTCCGGGGAGTATGGTGGATGTCTTAGACATTCCAATTGAAGCTCCTCTAATTTGGTAGCCGTCTGTTGTGCAGTGGTCTAGCGTTGTCCTGAAGCAGCAGTGGCCTAGAGCGAATGACCAACTTCGGATGTTTAGCAGCTAGCTTTTCCATCATGATTTGCAGTTCCTGGCAATAGACATCTGCCGTAATCGTCTGGCCAGATTTAAGAAAGCTGTAGTGAACGACTCCGGCACAAGTCCACCAAACGCTCACAAGTAACTTTTTTTGAGTCAATTATTGCTTGGGGCAGGCTTTGGCTGGTTCACCAGGGTTCAGCCATTGCGATGAGCGTTTCCGATTATCGTACAGGATCCACTTTTCATCACAGGTAATGATTCGATTTAAAATCCCTTCATTATTGTGCCAGTTGAGTAATGTAACGCAGCAGTCGACGCGCGTTTGTCGATTTGCTGCACTCAATTCATGAGGCCTTTCAAGCTTTTTCATCTTCCCAATTTGCTGCAAGTGTATTAAAACAGTTTTATCACTAACAACGCAGTCTGCAGCTAACTCGGTCGTGGTTTGCGATGGATCCGCTTCCACAACAGCCTTCAATTCTTCATTATCAACTTTGGTCTCCGGCCGTCCACGGGGCTTGTTCTGCAGGTCGAAATTTCCAGAACGAAAACGTTGGAACCAAAAACGCAGTGTGTTTTCTTTTGCGACACCGCCGCCATACACATAATTAATCCTTCGAGCCGTTTCTGCAGCACTGGTGCCACGGTGGAACTCGTACTCGAAAATGATACGATATTTCAAGTTTTCCATTTTGTAAACAGAGTGACGCAAAGAAAAAACCAAAAGAGGTAAAAACAAATGAATTACGGTTTTCGAAACACAAATGCATGAGTAAATAGCGGTATAAATTTGACATTGGGATTCCTAACCAAAGCCATATTTGAGATCAAAGTGGACAGTACGACAAAACGCCAATTTCATATGTAAGAACCCCTAATACTAACTGACCTAACCTAACATTATTTTAGAACATAAAACCTACAAAAAAATATTTTAAAAATACACTTTTGAAAAACCGCCGAAAACACTATTCGCCATGTTAGTTGATAGATTTTCTTTGCTGTGACGTCATACTAGTACTATTTGTAATCTGTGCTATCGTCCGTAGTAGTAAAATGGCGGTGTTACTTTCCGTTTGATGTTTTGACATAAATAACTTTTTAAGACATCATGAACTATTTATTTACAGAAACGTTCCGTTTCACTTCTTCACATCATTTCCGGAAGTTACTTCGAGGAAGTAATGTTTGAAGGATAAAGAAGGATGTTTTCATCAGTAGAAATTAAAAAACTAAAATACATATTTTTAAATCAACTTTATTTAACAATCTTAAGTTTTCAATTTATGATATCGCTAGAATACGTTTTCCTAAGCCAAGTACTAAAGGAAATACTCCTTCAATGTATGAAATTAAATATAAGTCAAGCATCCTATTGAAAACAGCTATATGATAATATTGTAAACATGTAGTAGTCCTATGATATACCTGGCGCCTGCGTAGGGGAGACAGGTGCGCGGAAGGGCTCGGCGTCGGCGGAGGCGCACAGCTCGCGCAGCAGCGACGCGCATGCCGCCTGCCACTCCCCATCCTCCGCAACCCCGTTCTGCTCCTCCTTCCGCCGACCCTTAGGCCTGCCCACGCGACCGTGACGCTTTTCTTTGGTACGTTTCTGAAATATTTATATTCAATATTTGCATAAGGCTGATCGCCGCTCGCGGGTCGGGCGCTATTTTTAATCATAGTTTGTGTAAAATTCGTTGTGGTAAGATATATAATATAATTTGCTAACCAAGGATAACATCACCAGCTTGAGTAAACTTAAAATAAGGCCAAATTTTCATTAGCTTAGGCAAAAGCAAAACGTAAACACACGAACCTTGTTAGCAAGCACCTCGTCGTCGGAGGAGTGATAGGAGGCGGCCAGCTCGTGATATTTCGCGACGACATCCACATCCTCCCAGTTACTGTCACAGACAAATTAATTAGATAAAAAAATGGAAGTGGAATTTAAAAAATACGCGTTCGAAATCTTTTTCTCGCGCATGTCGCTTTCCCTTAACACCGAATTTCAATTTATTAAAAGTGTCATAATCAATCTTAGATTTTTTCTCTCATTTTCAACAATGAATAATTGTAAGTGTGAAACATCACTAAAGTGGGAGTCATTTTAATAGGTAACATTTGACAATTCATCAAAATTCAACAACGTAACCTTGTAACGGCTGGCATAAAATAATATATTTTTTCGTTTTGTTAGAACTGCACAATTGCTTAACTTTTTTCAATTACGATTACATATTTATTGTGATAATGACCGATACGAGTAATTTTACGATTTGCTTTCACTAATAAACCAATCTAAACATAATAAACAATTTCTGATCTAAAGAACTGAACGCCGTTACAATCTTGCGTCAGTTAACCCTTTTTCTTTTTAAACACTAGGGATGTTACTCTAAAAATCGAAAGCTGATAAGTAGAAACGAATGCAATGATTACTTATGAAGAAATATCACCATAAATTAATAACCACGTTGTGATTATAATAAAACATAATTATATTTATTATTATTATTTTAACTAACTATAACAATACAAAAATCATTGATGTTAGGTACAATTTAGGTGGGATGTTGCTGGCAACACCAGTGCCTGTCGATGACGCAATGTCATGTCGCCATTACATGACGCAGTCTTTTGTCGTTGTGCGAAGAGACTGTGCGCTTTTGGTGTGCTCTCTGTTATTTTCTTCACACCCGGCTTTTTTATTGGACTGATCTTACTGACTACGTTTACCTGGCTATAAATTGGACTCCAATTGCTTAACGATTAGTAAACAAGAACAACATTACAGTCTTACCATGTCGAAACGGGGGAAAACGCTAAACAGTCAATCTCGCGAACTAGTGGTGAAATTGTACAATTATTTTGAAATGAATGAGTGTGAATTGTGAATGAGTTAACGATGGGCCTCTTTTACCATTGGCACAACCGAGAGAACGCGTTGCCGAAGCATTGGGAATAGGAAAGAGGACAGTAACTCAAATTCTGAAAGAGGAATACGGACCATCAGGCTCAAAAGATAATACTTTACGTACAACGAAAACAAAAAAAGGGGGACAAGAAAATTGTTGGCATTGATAATTTTGATGATGCTGCAATTCGCAACCACATTTATGGAAATTACTCGAGAAAAGAATATCCTACACGGGAAAAGCTAATGAGTTCGTTAAAAGACGCAGCTTATTTTTTGGCGGTAAATCGTCTCTATCAAAGGTTTTGAAATCGATTGGCTTTAGATTAAAAAAATCTGACACGCGGAAAATCCTGCTATAACGCTACGATATTATTTTGAAGAGAGTAACATTCTTACGTCAAGTAAATAAAATTACAGATTGGGACAATGTCGTGTTTATTGACGAAACATGGTTGAATGCGAACCATACGGTTTCGCGGACATGGACCGATGATACAGCGGCCTCCACCTCAAAAGTTCCATCGGGAAAAGGAGCCCGGCTTATTATATGTCACGCGGGATCAGCTTCTCAAGGTTTTATTCCAGACTGCCTCCTCGCATTCGCCTCTAAAACTACAAGTGATTACCATGAGGAAATGATATTTAAAGAGTGGTTTGAGAAGCTGCTAGTCAGCTTAGAAAACCCATCGAAAATTATAATGGACACTGCACCGTATCATTCTGTGCAAGTTGATAAACCACCAACTCAAGCAAATAAAAAGCAAGAAATTGTCTCGTGACTGGTAAGAAATGGTGTAGATGCAAGTCCAACTTTATTAAAAGTTGAGTTGTTAAATCTGGTAAAAGCAACTAAGCCGTCCAAGCTCCGCTATGTTATCGATGAACTAGCCCTAGAGCATGGACACGAAGTTATTCGATTGCCTCCCTAGCATTGCCAGTATAACGCCATCGAGCTTATTTGGGCACAAATAAAGGGTCATGCAGCGCGGAACAATACTGAACCACCCTTCAGTACTGCTAAAATAATGACTCTGCTACAAACTGCGTGTGCAGAAGTCACTACAGAAGACTGGAGAATAGTCGTAGAGAAAACGAAGAAAATAATTTTAAAAGATATTGAACGAGATGTGAGAATAGACAATTATTGAAAATGAATTAATAATATTTCTGAGTGCTGACAGAATTGATGAAGATGACAATACTAATAATAGTTCTGATAGTTCAACTGAATAAATGAAATTTTTTTGTTAAATTATGTACTTGTCTTATTTAGTTCCTTAAATTTACGAAAGAAAAAATAATAATGGGACAGGGATTCGCCTGATGATTTTTAAATTCACATATGTTTCAAGTCCGTATCGATTCATTCACTTTAATCGATGTTTTTAAGCAGGTCACTCACTATGAAGATAAAACTGACAGACATCAAATGTTACCTATTAAAATGACTCCACTGCAGACGCATATCATATTTACCTGATGATATACAACAGTAGATCTGTAACAAGTCGCGCCTGGCGCACGATGGGCGAATGCGACTCGTTGAATTGCTCAGCGTTGCTGGCTAGGTAGCGCGCGTCGAACTGCGCTGCCGCCGCCCGACGGTAGAACTGAACCAAATTGTTTATACATATTTAAGAAGGATAGCGAATAAATTGTACGGAGAAACTATATTATAAACGCTAAGTAAAGAAATATCATGAGACCAGCTGTAGTCACTGTGGCGGAACAATTAGCTCCACAATCCTAAATCGCGCTATCAAAGTTTTTACAGTTCGGCGCTTCATATATAACTAGCTTTCGCCCGCGGCTTCGCCCGCGTGGAATAGTGTTCTTGGAGAAAAAACTTCTTCAGCAAATAACACTACTCACTGCAATACACTTCTGTATACAATATTGAAAATGTTTTAGGATTTCGTACCCAATGGGTAAAAGCGGTCTCCTCGACGCGACGTGCGAGACCGCTTGATTTATATTTTTCGCGCTTGAATATAAACTTTACAATATCTTCTAAATATAAGCTATGCCGCCCGAACGAAAAGAAAACCTCCTTAGACATGCCCTTGCATACTATTGGTTAGGTTATTCATTATAGCATATTTATTTGTAAATTGTCGTAACATGTAAGGACTAAAAACTAATCGGATCAAAAAACAAACTTACCTTGTTCTCGAACCTTGCCCGTATGGTGGCGAGGTCGACGGGATAGGGCACGACGAGCGCGTATGCCGGGTACAGTTGCAGGTCCACCGGCGCCACGAACGGCTCCGCCACAGACAGCGTCATCACCTGTGACAACAACTAGTATAGCCATCTCTTTCTATTTAATAGAATAAAAAACACTTATGCACATGCACACATGAACAAGCTACAAGCACCAAATCGCTAGTAGCATCATCACCTATAAGGTAAGTGGACAACTCGCGTATAGCCAGCCGTCTCTTTCTCTTTAATACACGATACACGTCTTCTATTATAGAGAAGCGTCAAAACGCGAATAACGTCTTCACCTAGACACGTTCCAGATTGGCGTGGTGTGAAGCGTCCATAGATATAATTATTATTATGTATTATGTTGGTATGCCGTATATATTTGGCTATATAATTAAAACTTCCCTGGACTTCCATAATTATTTCCAAGACCAAAATTAGCCAAATTGGTCCAGCCGTTCTCGAGTTTTAATGAGACATTAGAATTGCAATCCTTTTTTTTTATATAAGAAGAAGATTCATAGATTGTAACTGTTTTAATAGTCAACAAATGTTATGTTACATTCACTATTGTTACTTATCTTTTGTGTGGTACCTTAAGCTAATTAAGACAATAGCCACTTTACCTGTGAGATGTGGTTGGCGATGGTGGCGCATGCGCAGGGCGGCCAGTCGTGCACGGCGCCCAGCACTGCCTCCAGCTCGTGACGTAGCACCGGCACCGCGCCGCCCGGCTCCGAAGGCAGTCTGGACAAAGAAGACATTTTTATATTGTATATTAAATAGATATAACTTAGGCCTTTTCATCCGTTATTAGATGATTTATACAGTATGCTTCGAGCGAAGTTACCACTCTTGAAATACTGTAGTTCCTGGGACAGTCGGTTTTAAATGTCATATGGTTGCCCAAGCACACGCGGCATTCTCGCAACACAGCCAACCTAGAGGAATGATTGGTCAATATGTCTGGGGCCAACCATGTGTGGGTTTCCTCACGATGAACTTTTCGGTGGAGCGAGTATGTGAGATAGCATGTGCAGAGATAGATAACTACTTATTTTTATGTGTTTATAGACCCCGTTCTTCTGACTTTAATAAATTTTCGACTATATCCATTATAGTCGAAAATTTCCTCCAAGACATTTTAAATAAAATATTTGATTGTAAAAAACTTGTAATCTGTGGAGACTTTAACGTTGACATTTTAGTAGAATCTACATATAAAAGTAATTTTTTATCTTTATTTAAGTCTTTTAACCTTGAATACTTATTTAAAGAACCAACACGGATCACTCTTACATCTCCAACATGTATTGATAACTTTATGACAAATTGTAACGTTTTAAATAAGAATGTTATAAGTGGTGTGCTATCTGACCATAAGGGACAAATCATAAAACTAGAAAGGAAATTAAATAATAGACCTGTAAAGACTCAAGTCAGGCATATAACAGAGACTAGAATGATGCTATTTAAAGGAAAAATAGATAGCATCCTACCATATATTATTACACCTGATAATGACCCTGGCTACTACAGGGCTAAGGAAAAGTAGAGACACACTTTATGAACTTTATAACAGAAAATCTTATTGTAAAGATAAATCATTTATTAATTATGTCAGACTATACTCTAAAATCTTTAAAAAATGCTCGATTCAAGCTAAATCTAATAGAATCCGAAATAATATATTAAAATCAAAAAACAAAATAAAAGAAACATGGAAAGCCATAAATACAGAGACGGGCAGAAATAAATACAATAGTGAAACAATAACTCTAAAAATTAATGACGCACTGGTTTATGACAAATTCGAAGTAGCTCAGCATTTTGAAAATTACTTTGCCCGTGTAACACAGAATATTACTAGAGGGCTCGCACCATCAACTCATAAAGCGTTAAATTACTTAAAAAGTAATGTAGTCATTTCAATAGAAGAAGAATTTAAATTTAAGACAATTAATGATAATGATGTAAAAAAGGCGTTTAAGATGATCCAAATAAAGAATACAGAAGACATGTGGGGTATATCAGTCAGAGTACTGGCATCTATTATAGATACCATTGCACCAATGTTAGCAAAGGTATTCAATTATTGTGTCGAAAATGGAACTTTTCCGGAATTAATGAAAGTCAGTAAAATAATACCTTTGTTCAAGTCAGGATGTAAGACAAATCCAAATAATTACAGACCTCTCTATTTTACCATCATTAAGTAAAATTTTTGAAAAATTAATGCTTATTCAATTAGAAATGCATTTTAATAAGTTTAAAATATTTCATGATCGTCAGTATGGATTTACTAAAGGAAAATCAACAAATTTTGCAGGTGCTAAATTAATATCAGTAATACTTGACGCTTGGGAAAGATCGCAAGATGTTATAGGAATATTCTGTGATCTTTCCAAAGCATTTGACTGTGTTGATCACAATATTCTTACATCGAAGCTTAAATTCTATGGCATTTGTGATCATGCGTTAGACCTCATTAAGTCTTATCTCTCTAATAGAATCCAAAAGGTATCTATTGATGGTGTAATGTCATCCGGGTCATACGTCGAAATCGGAGTACCTCAGGGTTCAATACTAGGCCCTTTCTTATTTCTTGTATATATAAACGACCTACCATATATGATGGATAGGTATGCTGAGGCTGTCTTATTTGCTGACGATACATCACTGTTATTTAAAGTTGGTCGTAAGGATAGTGAACTAGTACAGGTAAATAACACATTGAGTAAAGTTCACGCCTGGTTTAATACAAATAATCTAGTTTTAAACCCAAACAAAACTAAATGTATGAGATTCTCGTCTTCTAATGTTAAACAAGTAAATTCGTTAATTAAAATTGATAACGTTAGAATTGAGTTAGAAAAAGTGACAACTTTTCTTTTTCATAGTGTAATGTCTTACGGACATTACACTATGAAAAAGAATATGGGGATCAGCTGCAGACTTTGGTTCCATAATTATTCTCCAAAAAAGGGCAGTGCGAGCAATATTCAAAATAAAGACTAGCGAGTCTGTTAGAGAACTATTCAAGGAAGTAAAGATACTCACTCTACCATCATTGTACATATACGAGGTCATTTTGTACACCAGAAAAAACATAACTCTCTTTAATAGGAAATGTGATCATCATGATCGTAACACTAGAAATAAGAATAAGCTTCAGATTCCAACATATAGATTAAGCAAAACTAAAAAATCATTTATAGGTAACTGTGTTAGGTTTTATAATAAAATACCAACTAGTGTAACTAACCTTACTGAGACTAAGTTTAGGCAACAAGTTAAAGGAGTTTTAATTTCCAAAGCTTATTATAAAATACAAGAATATATTGACGACAAAGATGTATGGGTGTACGCTAAATCTGCACTCTGCTTCCGCATACTGGCTTTATAATATAATATGTTAAATAAATATAAAGATGACTTAAAATATGTACGAAAATGTAAATTAGTATAATGACCATGTTAATGTATAATAATAATAGGAAAGTATTAAAAAAAATATTGTAAATTGACGTCAAAAAGTGTTGTAAGAACTATTGACTACTATTGATGTTTTTCTTCACGGTTAGAGTGTCCATATAATGTACTTGAGATCTGAAAATCTCATTGGTCCTCGCTTCAACTTGGGAATCGAACCTGCACTCTCTCGAGTGCGAATCAAACGGTCTACCGACTAGGCTCTTTTATATCTATAAACTGGAATAAAAAAATAACTACCTACATACCTACAATTTCTACACTGACTACACCTACAACTTCTACTACAATCTTAACATTACATGGCAGCAATGCATTCTTCTCGACGGGATACTGTATTAAAAAGTTACACTAACCTCTCGGGGTCAAGCGGTTCGAGGTCCCACGGCGACAGTCGCTCCACCTCGCCGTTATCCCAGCGCACACGCAAAGATAGGAAATGCGCTGCAAAATATTTACACAATTCAAATAAATACAGCAAAGCCTCGTTGGTAATGTCCTTCGACAATCATGGCTTTTCTATGGAAATGACAGACGATGTATGAAAAATAACCTATGCATGTCTAAGGAGAGTTCCGTAACTTTCAACAGGTTTTCTTTTTCTATTACTGTGAAAGTAATTGTCCGATTACGCTCAAAAGAATTTTCCTAAAGAGTTTTTAACATGATCTATCAGCATGGCAACTTACAAGTTTCTATCTCCTATACTCTAAAGAAATGCCAGTGGGGCCGATTACTCGAACCTTGCCAGTAATAATATCTCTATATTTCTGAACATATAAATTAAACTAAATAATTTATACATAGTCAACTACCCTATTGTATGCGATTAAGGGTCAGTTGTGCAGATCTGGGTTAAAGTTAGCCCTAGTTAGTTATGTATGTAGCTTTGTCATTGGGTGCATTTATAACTTATAAAAGAGTTGGAATAAAGTAAAAATAATGTTTATTCACAAGCCGCCTCCGCAGCCCATTCGTCTTCGCGGTCGACGGGCGCGACTGGAGCCGCGGACGCGCCGGGCGCCGAGCTCAGCCGCTCCAGTACCTCTCCCGTCCACCACGAGTCGTCGATCATACACCGAAACCTGGATGTGTTAACGTTCATAGATAACTTTTCTCCTTTTGAAAGTCGATTAAAACAAAGTTTTTAGACTAATACACCCTTGATTAGTGGTAATTCATTTGCCTAGATGTATCTAAAGAAAAACTGTTATTTGACGTTAAGCTACTTTCGTACCTTATCATTCTAACATTTATTTCATAATTTGATAAAATTCATACATCACCATGCCTCGGGAAAGGACTTTTTTCGGGAGATAAATTGTATAATAAGATTTAGTAACTTCGGTTTAGTAGATTCGATTTAGTTATTTGAAAGCACGATTCTCATAAATAGAGAAAAGTTCTCATTCGAAAAAATAAATTAAAATATAATTTTTTCATTGCATTCTGAGAACTTCACATTCTAAATAGTTCGAACAAACGTCACTCGATTTCGATTATGAAGGCCTGAGAATGTGTAAACTGTATTACGTTCTAAAAAATTCTAACTTCAATACCACTTAGCACTGCAGATAACTTCATACCTGTCGCCGGGTCCCCAGCGGCGGCGCACGGCGGCGTCGTAGTGGTGGCGCAGCACCAGGAAATCGATGACGTCCGGCATGTCGTGGTAGCGCACGCTGAGCGGCCGTCCACCCGCGCGTGACAACTTGAGGCAGACCACGCGCGGTGGCTTTATCACGTACTTCATGCCGATCACTTGTACCAGCTCGCATTCCTGAAAGGAACGATATCAATCTAAATAATTATACTGTATTTTGATTTTTGTCAAGTTATTTTAGGTCAAGATAAAATCTGATGCCAATACACAATGAAAATAACTTTATAATATTATGTACTTACTCGTATATGGTCTTGCTCCCAGGGCTTATCTCGAGGGTTAACCTTGTACACATCTTTTTCTGCCACTGCTTCAAAGTACCTTTGGTGTCCCTTAAAACAGAAAAAATTACTTCTTTACTGAATAAGTTACCAAAACGTATCGTGAGAAACTGAAAAAGCTTCTCCACTTATTTTTGGATTCGGAACTATACATTTAATGCATTTTGGGTGTGTATCAAATATCAATTTTTTTATTGCATTGACCAGACGGCTAGTTCAACCAGACACCTGTGCTATAACTATACTAGTCAAAAAACAGTGTTAAATTATATTACCAGTCTGAAGTACAGTAGGTGGTCGCCCATTTGCGGGTGGTAGGGCGCTTTCCTCGGCGACACGGCGGTAAGCCACTCGCCCACGCGGTACACCTCCTGCAGCTCGGCCGCCGCTGGCCCGGCTGTGCCGGACGCGCCTGCCGCCGGACCGGCCGCACCAGACGCGCCCGCACGCCTGGCGTTCGCGGTACTTGGGCTGTATCTTAGTAATCGAAACGAGAACATATTAGTATTTCACACGGTAATATAACCATTACATACACGTTATTTTTTTCTCACGTCTGATATTTTAAAATTTTATGAATTCAACATTTCCAACAATTTTAATAAAATACTTTCTAATTAATAAGAATACTGGACGTTTCTATAAAAGCATCTCTCCAAACTAAGCACACTATAAGAAAGATAATTAAAAAAAAATAGGGGATAAATAACCTATTTCTTGGTGCGGGCCGTCGCCTTGCGCGCGCCGGGGGCTGCAACGCCGCGCCTGCCTCCCAGTCTGAATACGCCGTCGACGCCGACTGCTTGCCGCCGCTAGCTGACGAACTGCTAAAACAAGTAAATATAGTTGTGCACCGGCTGAATTGTAAGTTTTACAAGCTTGCAATTTGTTGTTGTCCCGCTTGCTAAGGACTGACCGACAGTGTAATTTTGTTCATCTTTTCGGTAATATACTAATAATAATAATAATAATAATAATAATAATAATAATAATAATAATAATAATAATAATAATATTAATATTATAATAATATCTATGGACGCTTTTACACCACAGGACCAGATCCTGTGGTAAGCTCTCGAAGAACTTGTGTTACGGGTACCAGACAACGAAAATATATTTAATACTTTTAATACTGTACTTATATTTAATATTCTAATTAAAAAAATATAATTAATACACATCCATAACCCAGGTACACAGAAATATTTTTGTTCCCTGGCAGGATTCGAACTGTTATATTCCGCTCCTGTATGCTAATATGCTCACCCTAGCTTTCCCATCTGCTGATACCGCATTTCTCCTGTTATCCTATATCCTAAGTCCCAGACCATGACACTCCGTTTAAAGATGGAAACGGCTGGGAGATCCCAGCCGCGGCAGTTGTTTCTATAATTACTATTTCGTTTTTCTATTTCAATACTATTTCATTTTGTCTAATTATTTTTTTAAAGGCAACTGTGGACAGTTGTCTAACGTTGGCGGCAGCAGCGGTATATGTGAGACAATGAGAAATCAACTGTGAAACTGCTCGACACCCGGCTTTAACGCCAATGCGCTAACCACTGAGCCACAGAGGTCGTCAAACAAGAGGTCGGTACTGGCGAATAGCGCACAGTACTCCTATAGTAATTTACAAATTTCTGTTTAGTGTCCACGTTTAAGCACAACAGTGATATCTATTAATGATTAAGATATCTTCTATATCTATTAATGATTAAGATATAGAAGATAGCTCATCTGATGTCGACAACCTCATTAAAAGCTTTTAATGCCTTAGTGTACTAGGGACCTTAAAAATGCTTACCTATCAGAATCCGAGTCGGAGATATAAACGCTGGACCGCTGCGAGTGCGACGACCGCGTGTAGCGCTCCGAGTGCGTGGACCGCGAGGACTGCGAGCCCGACAGCCGCACCGACTCGTCTGACGTATCGCTGGAGCCGCTGTCCTCTAGCGCCTCTACTATCTCCTCCTCTACGCGCGGCGCCTGCAGAGTTTGGTGCGAAATTGACCCACGTGTTCACTTTAAATCATATAATATGATGTCTCCGAAAGGGCAAACTCGAAAGGGAAAACCGCCGAGTATCGTTTCCATAGAAAAATTGATATTTATATCAATTTTTCTATGGAAACGACAGAAGTGAGACGATGTATGAAAAATTATTAATAAATTCCTGAAAGAAATTAAAAACGTGGTTGTAATGGATTATATATGTTGTTCAGTGTGGGTAGTAGTAGTAGCAGCAGTAGGTGTAGTTTTTGGTGTTAAAATTGTAGGTATACTCGAACATATTACGTCTACAGTTTCATTGTACGGAGGTACAGTTTCTTGCGGATGTTCCGTAATTGTGGAGGCGGAAATAAAAGCTCTGTTACAACTCTACTATATGATAACACCTACCCACCTATAACAAAAACCAAACATACTCCTACAGTTCCTAAGCCAACAAATACATCTACACCATCTCCACCTACCTACTATGATTTTGGATTTTATTCTTGGTAATAACTTCTAAACCCGGTGTATTTCAGAGTTGCCCCTTTGGTGACATCAAATATGATTTAAAATAAACCCATTGGCAAACATTTCATTGCTGTCGACGCTGTGTTTTTCTAGTATGAATTTTGGACCATGCCCTTTGGTCGTTAAATATTAGTAGGGCGTCTGAGGAGTTTGACCTCGGAATCCAATTACTTTGAATGAATTATTTCATTTATATTATTTGATAAACCTTCTGAATTATGTTGTATGGATAAAAAACTACTTTAGGTACCCATTACATATTATTTTTTAGTACAAATATGACAAAACTGTTTTTTGGTTTTTCGTTATTAGTTTAAAAACTTTTAAGATTTTAAAGTGAATATTAACGTGCAATTTTCAAATAATTATGGTGTATTTTGAACATTTTAAAGAATTTATTCCACTTGGAAATTTATCAAGAGTAAACTTTTCAGAAGTGTCGTGGAAATTCGTCAATTCAGAAAAGTTTTACATTCATTCAAAGTAATAATTGGATTCCGAGGTCAAATTTACAGTACCACAATACACATTATAAATGCCCTTTACACTATGCAGTTAAAACTAATATCTTAGGAGATGCCATAAAATTAAAAAGTGCGAGCAAAAATTTACACTATGCGATACCACTTGATATTTTATCAAGCGGTAATTATATTGCAGTAGATATATTCGCTAAACAAGTTTTTTTTCACTCTTCCACGCGGGCGAAGCCGTGGGCAAAAGCAAGTTTTGTGTAATTAAATGATAAGCTAAGCAACTCTTACCGGTTGCCTAGGCGCGGGTCTCGCCTCGCGGGGAGTGCGGGCTGCGTGAGCCGGACGGGGCCTCCTGCCGGGGCGGCGGCGAGCTCCATCATTGGGCCCCGCCGTACTGATCATGACCGGCCGCCGCCGCATCTCGCGCCTGTACCAGCTCAATTCCAGCGCGTGGAGCTCCGCCGCCGCTTTCTCTATGTGATCGCGCACCGACTGGGGCAACTGGGGCACCACTGGCCGGGTACTCAAGGGCAGGTCCAGCGCCTGCCACGCCCCCGCCGTGTGCCTTACTCCCTCTCCCCGCCAGACCCCTCCGCCGTGGGCCGGGGGGGTTGCCGGTTCGTTGGCCAACGCCTCTATCATGGCATCCAATCGACTCCGTGCGACGGGTACCAACTGATCAAGAGCCAGGTTCTCTCGCCCCGGAACGCGCCTCTGGTACTCTGGATCGTGGGGTGCCCCCTCCACGTCCACTAGGAACGGCGGTGGCATCAGATGCGGCGGCAACTCTGTTTGTTCATCCAATGCACCTCCGAGAGCATCGCGAACTGTAAGTTGAACAAACCAATAGTTTTCAATGTCCTTCTTAAAAGTATAAAATGTAGCATTAGTCCATACAAATAAAAAACTTACCAAGGGGCCGATAGTCAGTGTGGAAAAATAGCTCAGTAGGAAGGCGAGCTAGCAGTGGGTGGCCGGCCCCGAGCCCCAGCAGCAACAGGTGGCCGTGAGAATCCGCTGCCGCGAGGTGGCCGGCGCCGCCCCACTTCGCATCAAATATCGCCCCCTCCCCCTGCCCCTCAATTAAATTGTGAAACCTCGCCAATTCTTCTCCGGATAAAGCGTCCCATACTAGCAGCAGACCGTCGTGTCCCGCTGACAGCAGTACCCCGGATAGGAACGGATGAGCTTCCAAAACGTAAGCCTCGTCCTTGTGACCGCACAGCGAACGCAGTTGTGTGGCAGTGCGGGAACTCCAAACCTATGAGAGAGTTCAATAAATTACACAAGTGTGTATAACACTTAGAATAGTGTTACTAGTTACTACTTTCCTACTAAAAATTTTAAGTAACCCCCGAATTGTCAAACAATCAACGAGCTGATTATGATGCATTATAACTAAAAACATTCGAGTATGTCGGCTTTCAAACAAAAAACTAGATCAAAATTAGTTTATCCGTTTGGGAACTGCCACGGTTAGACACGTCAAACTTATCCCCTCTGTTCTGGTCTGGGGTTTAAAATAAAGATATACAAATAGTAGAAATGGGAAAAACTATCAATATATGCATTATTTATACACCAATATACCATGCCGCTCTTATGGTAGTCAAACATAGGCTCTCACCAACAAAAATATGAAGAAACTAGAAGTGTGTCAAAATTAAAATAAAATAGGATTAGAAGAAAGAAAAAAAACAAGAGCAAAGATCAATAGAAAACCAAAATTGAGATGTGCAGCATGTACAAACATCGTCACAAAAGGTACCCCTAGAGAAACAAGAAAAATACGAAGGTGGGACGATGTGAGGATGACAGCCGGAACTACACGGACAAGGAAAGCGGCAACAGACAGGATTGGAAAAACTTAAGAGGCCTAGGTCAAGGACAAACTGGGGAGTGAATAAAAAGAAAATTATGAATGGGGATGGGGATTGAATTAAATTTTTGAACTTATTATTGTACCATGATATTATAATATAACTAGCAAGTTTGTAAACAGAATATTGTGAATCCAAACATACTGCTTACAATTTAACGCATTATTTTTCGTTAGATTAAAACCGGTATATTTCGTTAGATTATAATCTATAGAAACCGCCTTCAAAATTATGAAGATTGAGTAGAGAAATGGTATAGTGAATGTGCCGTCATAAATATAGTATGTTATACAGAAAGTCTATTGCATAAAAAAAATATCTTACCCGCACTGTGTGATCAGATACAGCAGTCATTATGTACTCGTCGCTGCAATCCCAACATACCATAGTCACCTGAAAATAACATTTTCTTTTATTTACTGCGATTATAGATTAAGAATGCACAATAAGCACCTGATTCTATTAGATTTTACAGTAAAGGTGATCATATGTTAAAATAATTCTTTACATATTATTAAAATTAATATAGAATACATACTAGCTGACCACTACAGACATTGTCCTGTATTTGCTATAAACAGGGCTAAATAATAACTACACCTGCAAAATGTCATAGAAAATAGTAAAGTTTTGGAGGAGTTCTATCTTATCTAACAAACAGACAAGATAGACACAAACATTACCTTAAGTTTTTTACTAGTATCCTCAGTAGTTGCTTTGAGTAGCGTGTGTCGCCATTGAGTTGCGTGTAACTGCCAGAGCGCAGCTGTACCATCTTTACTTCCTGACACGAATCGTAAGCCTCTCCTCGCCCAGGCTAAGGAATCCACGGCGTCAGTATGGACTGCCGCTTCTAACACTCTCTTTGGTCCACCCGCCCCGCCGACGCCCGCGGCATACACTCTAACATGTTGATCCGCACTACCCGCCGCAAGAAACGCCCCTCCGGCCGACCAAGCGGCACATATCATATGACACGCCCCTGGCCGCATTCTTTCCACGTACTGTACAGGCTGGGATAGAAACTGTCCATCAGCAGCGCAGGTCCAAAATGCGACCGAACCATCTGTAGATGTGGAGGCCAAGAGTCGAACGTGCGATCCTCCGCCCAAAGGCGACCAGTGAACGGATGTAATTGTGCCCGCATGAGCGGAGAGTACCGCCTTAGGGGCTCCAGTTCTCAAGCACCACACTCGTACTAGTCTCTCAACAGAACCACATGCTAATAGTGCACCATCTGAGGATGCACAGACATCTGTTATCTCTGCTCCCGCCCCTCGAAGTGTGGCCAATGGTCTTCCATCCATAGCACTCCATACTTTGACAAGCAAGTCATCAGCACCAGTAACTGCATATCTTCCTGTACAATCAAACACCAGACAGTAGACTGCTGAAAGATGTCCAAGTGTCCTTCTTTGCAATTTCAACCCTTTGAGTAATCTTCTGGGAAATGGCTTTGTTGCTGTGGCCAACGCATAACCATTACCAGCGCCGCCATAGCTGCCTCCGAGCTCACGAGCTAACAACCTTCTCACTGTAACAAATGAAACCATTCAGGCTCTATACAAGCTTGGACCCAAAAATCAAAGTGCAGGCCACAAAAAAATAATTTATTAATTGCATTGTATGGGAAGGCAATCTGAGCCATTATATACATGACAGCAAATCACTAAAATCCATGGTTTATAAAATCAAGTCAGCATCTATTATAATATATGAGCACTTGATTAATAATAATTATTTAACTGATGTACAAAACTCACCCAGTGTATGATCTTCTTTGAATGATGCATATTTAGGTTTGTTCCTTACAAGAGATTCACTGAGCAGCGACAGTCTAGCGCTTAGCTTTTGTCTTTCTGTTTGTTGCTGTTCATTGTTAATATCTGGAGCGACAGCCCTGGACTGTGCCAAACGTAAAGCCTGTTCACACACAGCCAACAACCTCTTTGATGAGACATCTGAGTATTGTGAGTCCTGTGAAATAATTATTTTATATACATTATACAAGTTGTAAGTAACATACAATAGTCAATAGAGAATGTTTCTCAAACGGTGGTCGAGTTTATTTTTAAAGGGGGTCGCAGTCTGTTGAAAAATAATAAATACATACTACATATAGGTACAAAAGATTCTTTTTTCGAACTAATCTAAATCATCGAAAAAATCGTTCGAACATTTGAACCAGTGAAGGGTAATATAATGTATAGCTGATAAAAATAATGCACTATGTACATATTATTATAATTTTATAGTGAAGGGGCCGCAAGACTTTTTACTTAACTATTTGGCTTTTTCGTGGGTCACGACATAAAAATGGTTGAGAAACGATGCAATAGAGAATATGCATTTGTTTTAAAACATCAAAATTCGTATGTTTTCCGAAAGGAAACATAAAAATATGTGCCGAAAAATAGTCTTTTTTTATATATATAATTGAATAGCAGAAACTACCATTCAAATCCTTATGTTATTTGTGATATTTTTTCTTATGACTATCATACATAAACCCAGTAGTTAAGTTAATTAAAACTAAAATAAAAAAAATTGTATTAATCCCATACATTTTGTGACCAAGGTTGTGACCAGTCATGCCATTTGTGATTTGTCATGTATATTTGTATGGGGTGTTTTTAATGTTCTCTAACAATCTCACTTTTGTGACAACTGAATTTTATCAACAATTAATTGTAGATGGCATACCTACAATTGCAAGGACAATATTTCCCAGCCAATTAAGTACTTTACGAAAAGCCTTAAAAGAATTTAAATTACTTATTTCATTAAAAAGCAAATAGTTCAAATTAATTCATAAAAAAGAAGATTAAAAACCTAAGCTTAATGATGACAAAAAGATTACAGTAATTACTAATTATTGTTAAAAAATTCTGAAAATCAGGGTTGATAAAAATCATGATTTAAAAAAATTAAAATAATCAGATTAATTTGATCATTCCGAATCAGATATTTTTTTACTCTATCGTCTTTTTAAATTAATTTATTAGTTATTATTCATAAAATGATAAGAACGTATTTTGGTTTAATTTATTTATTAATACAATTAAGATAATACAACAAGTTCTACTAAAATTAACAAATTTAAAAAACTAGCGTTATAAATATTACAAGGTATGAAAAAACTTAAAAGGAACATAAACCAATATTTATGGTAAGTATTATTAACTTAAAAAACTTTATGTTTTTTTAGAATTCACATTCAGTTTTGGTCGATTTAGTTGCAGTAAACATTTAATTATTTAAAATTTAAATCATTGATTTAAAAAAAGTAACTTGATTTAAATCCAGTGATTTAGTTCATATCAACCCTGCTGAAAATTGTACTGTAATAATCTTTATCTCATACAAAATACAAATAATAAATAATAGTTTTCTTATTATTTAGGTAAATTTAAATTGTGGCGCGAGTATATTCGCAAAATTTTCGTAACAATTGCAACCAATTGCAAGGAAGAAAAACTGCCGTCGTAGATTAGAAAGAGACACACTATATTTAGGTAGAAATCTACTACATGTAAAAAAGAGAAGGAAGATCGCAACTTACGTGAAATGCATTGAATGATATTTCATTTTTTTAGGAAAATTTTAAAAATCTTTAAATTAATCAATAAAGTAGTTATTTAATATTATTTACAACTTTTTGTCTAATTTAGAGGTTCATTTTAATAACATTCAAATTTAGTAATATTTTCGAATCAATTTGTTATTTAATGTTCTCTTGTCGCAATTTACGCATGAAAAAGGTAAATAAACACAATATTTTGGGCTAAAACTAATAAACTTACCAATTCACTGTAAGCTTGGGGATGTTCGTTGCCTTCCCAATCAAGCCGTCTGGGCAGCACCTACACAATGAAAATCAAACAAATCCATATCAAAAAAACCTTCCGGAAAGTTTCACTGTCACTCGCACGTGTTTCCGCGATCAAAACAACATTATGCTCTAAACCCGGTACTAGGAAAAAGCTCCAACTTACCTCTACGCTGTCCAACTCTTTCAGCAAAGTCTGTGAAAAAATAGCCACATGAGCATTTTATAATATTAAAAATATAGTCAATTTGTTGTTTCATATTAATTACCTTAGCAGTTTCTTTAAGAGGTCCGCCCGAAAGAAATTTCGCTATCAGAAAGTAGAGTTCTGAAACCGGGAAAGCTTCTGTTAAAACGACCTCGCACGTAGGACACTTGCAATATATGCCTCAATTTTTTAACATAACACTTACCGGGAGCCACATTGAGCTCCTCGTTATGGTCTTCCATATCCACTTTCACTTATCAGGCTTTAAAAACAATACTTTTACATCTCAAACACTGATAAACTCTTGAAAACATCTCAAAACGTACATTACATTGTTGACGAAATATAATGCACCTCTCGCTATAATAATAGCAAAATGGCGTTAGCTGTCATGATAAAACAGTAAACCGCACAGATATTATGTCAAAAGCCTACTTGTACTTACTCTGTGCTTGTAAAAAATAGAATCGCTAGTACCATCGCGTCGCTAGGCACTATGCTAGTTATTTCTAACGATGACCACTAGATGTCCTTAGCGTACATATATAATATATTATATTACTTATCAATTTACTAATTTTTTTATAGCCTTGGCAACATATTGTAATATTACAAATGATTCCACCAAGTCCATGAAAACAAAATGTAACAATAGAAATTTGTTCTAAGATCTTAGTCGATGTCTATTAGGGCCGTGGTTTGGGCAATTACTTTTTGGAAATTGACAATTGATTGTCAAGAGTTTTGCCATGAATATCAATCAGCGACGTTGTTATTTTTGTATATCCTACAAATTTGTTCCATTAGATATTCGTTGATGTGCACAAGTGTGGGCAAGTGGTACACTTACAAAAAGTGTTCTATTTTGTGTTTTCTCCAAAGCTCCCTTTGAATTTTCAGTAAAGCTTGCACTTTACTGAATTGACTGACTTGACTCATTGACTGCACTGACTAATTGGTCTTTGACTTGACTTCGGACTTGACGATTTAAAAATACGGTGTTGAAAATTTGAACTAAGATTCTATTTACCATTTTTTTTAATTGACACTGGCAAATGGTTATAAGTCGACGCCAGTTATTAAAAAAAAAGATTGTTAACGTCAAAAGCAAACTGTTAGTACTGTAATCAAATGTCAATCGCCAGTTGGCCGCAAATCTCAAGTTCTCGTCGAAAATAAATTAAAATGATTGAGTTTCGTTGTTTCTAAAATCAAGTACAACATGAAATCAAATATAAGAGACGAGCATTACTATCATTATTGAGCAAAAAAGTAGTTTTCACCTATCTATTAATTAAATTGGGAGTCTTCGGTGACCTGTGTAAAGGAGAGGTTGCTGAAAAGTGTCTTTAGAGGTGGGGTGAGAAATAAAAGAAAATATTATGTTAAATATTCCAATTTACAGTTAATTGGTTACTTCTTATACAATAGGTAAATAAATATTTTCTTTTATTCAAATCAATTTGATTCTGATTGTTAGTTCTGTGATTTTTTTTGTATCCACAATATTTGTATGGCACTTTTATAGACAAAAGTCGTACATTATGTAAATTTATGCTTTAAAAAATATTTTGTCATGTCACCGTATGTTATTAATTTATTTAGATTTTAGCTTTTATTACAAACTCAACTTTCCACTAAAGGAATAAAAATAAATATTTTAATATAATAATAATTTGATTTCTGATAGTAAATAATAGTATTCCTCCCCGATTACCTAGTTTGTGAGTTTTGTTATAATGTTTTCAAAATAAATTATATTTGTATTGTAGTGTTTTTTTTTTCTGAATCATATTTCTATACCAATGTAGGTATGCTTTTTATTACAAATTGAATAGAAAATAAAATAGGTATTTTATCCTTCTGATTCTAGACTCAGGGTCATGTCTGGTACTGCAGCAAGTGGAGCAGTGAGCTCAGGCTCAGGAGGTGCAAGTGGAACTGCAGCTGCTGGGCCTTCATCAACTACAGCTTTAGGAGGTCTTGGGGGATCCTTAGAAGAAAAAGATTGTGATCTCCTTTGCCCTGTTTGCTTTGAGCTTATCGATGAAGCTTATGTGACTCGATGTGGACATTCTTTCTGCTATACATGTATTGCAAAATCAGTTGAGCTTCATAGAAGGTGTCCAAAATGTGGAGCTGCGTTAGGTGGCAGGGATCATTATTTTCCAAATTTTCTGCTCAATGAATTGGTTGCAAGACGAAGAATGAGAGTTCGTCCGAGTGGTCCTCCGACTGTTCCGAATGCACAAAATTCACAACAAGATGCTGAAAGATTACGGACACTACTGGCCAATGAAGCTCGGCATCTGGCACTATCAGATGTGGAAGGAATGTTAGATGTGTTAACACGCAGAAAGAGACTGTTGGAAGCAGAATCAGCTGCTGCCCACCATAGACTGCTCTATGAATTTCTGTCTCAACTTCTCCGAAATAGGACACATCAATTGGAGCAATTGACTAGAGAAGCAGCTTTAGTAAAGAAAGTGAGTTTATGCATAATAGAAATGATCTTTATAAATTATTTATATTTACCCGACTACAGCGGAGCCAAAATTTTAATAAATTTATGTCAATAAATTCATAATAAAAGCCCTGGTAACATAGGCTATATAATTTATATAGTTGAGTTATAGCTTAAAAAAAATATAGTTATTACAATGGCCTATAATATTATCAATAAAATATTGTTCCTGTTTTTAACTATTGTACAAAATCTAGATTTAACAAACTCTAACAGAACCTCTGCTATTGATATGTTATTGATTGTACTGTAGGTTCTTGGTGGAAATTCATGTTTCACAGTAATAACACACAGGACACCTGATGATGACTTTGTCGAAACCGGTCGTGTAATATATTAAAATTAATGTAAAATACTTATTAAAGTGGAAATAGTGCAAGAAGTCCTGTGTGTTATTACTCTCTGCTATTGAAGCCAGGTAAAATTGAATATAAGATTCAATTAACCTAATGTGCTATTGACAAAGGACATGGAGCATGTGGCTGGAGTGCTGTGCGACCTCCGACCGGGGGAGGGCTCAGCTCTGTCGCCCGCAGACTCCAACGCCCTGACTGATGGCCCGAGGGATCTCGGTGAACTACCAGAGGCTCCACGTAAGTTAACGTATATGCAAGTAGAATTATTGGACATTTTATCATTGAACCAATATTGTACACCTTCAGTTGTAAGAAAAACTGCCTTTGCTTACAATCACAGATTATTATGGTTTGAAATAAAAATGTTTAATTTAGGGTTGTGTTACATATACATGAACAAAAACAAAAACTATTATTAATCTTGTGCCTGAATATTATATTATTATGTATCTTTATTAGTATGGCGGTATAAAAAAATCTTCTCTTTTAGGGAGCCCAAGCCAAGAGGAAGAGGAAAGTTTCGCAGGTGTGGGCACCGTCACGTCTGGAGACGCACAGGCTGCAAGATGGAGGCGACTCGCTACTCATTTCGACGATTTTGTACAGGTATACAGAGTTATAGGTTAAGTCTATGTTGATCATAAATGGTTTGTAGTTCCCATTATTTCCAAATGGCTTATACAATATCCCACGGGAACACTACTTTGTCGGGATAAAAAGTAGCCTATGTATTAATCCAGAGCTACTACTACTACACTACCAAATTTCATAAAATCTGTTCAGTAGTTTTTGCATGAAAGAGTAACAAACATCCATCCTTAACTTTCTCATTTATAATATTAGTTAGTAGGTTATGTTCTTCGATGAAACCCATATTTCCAAAATAAATATTTAACAACATTATGGACTTGAAAGATTTTTATAAAATTTAAAACTTTTTTCTCTCTTCGCCATTTTTAAGGGATTCCGTAATACACAAGGAACCCATATAGTTTTACTCTGTCCGTCCTTCTGTCTGTCCGCGCTTCTAGCTTCTGTAATTATAAATATAATTGGATGAAATTTGGTATAGTTATAGACTGTGTATAGATCTCGGTTTTGGCATCATAAAATAATTATAATTTTATATTTTAGGGGTGGCTCTCCATACATGTGAAGTGGGGATGAAACATATTTTTCATTCTACTCCATCGTGTGGGGTATCGTTGAATAGGTATTTTAAAAAGACAAAGGTTTCATACATGACTTTTTTTACAAAATCGGCCATTTTTTTGAGGAATCGGCCCGCAAAGTGGTTTGTGAGTTGGTCCCCCCCCCCCTAGCATTTCTGAACTATTGGAGATATAACCTTGTAAGTTTCCATGCTGATCGATCATGCTAAAAACTCTTTCTGAAAATTATTTCGAACGAAATCGGACAGTAACTTTTGAAGTAATTTGAAAAAAAAAACCATTACGCGTTGATAGATAGCTACGGAACCCTCCTTAGACATGTCCTGACATGCTCTTGGTTAGGTTATTTTCAAAATAATTTTGTGGTATTGATTTATTTTATTTCAATAATTTTTATGTACCTAGCTAATAAGCTGTTTTATTATTCTTAATTAATAGGATCATTGCTGCTAACTACAAAAACTAAGTCGTAGTAGCAGATTGAAAAATAAAAAATCTTTTTTCTTTAATTTTTTCTAGTTTTTAAGGTTCCGTAGTTCACGTCTCAAAACCCATAAGAGCGCGCAATCAAATTTGAGTATGTCAAACTATGAGCGGGAGTCGATATCAACTAACACAGACGCAAAACTACACGCATATATTGTGTGTTAGCGCTAGCTAGATTGAGCGTACAGTAGTCGTACAAATAATTTTGATACTCTGGTCCTAATCAATTTTAATATTACCTACCATTTCAATACTCGTATAAAAGAAGTGGGATAAGATATTATAAAATACAAATTATACATACTACAAACTAGTTATCGCCCGCCGCTCCGTCCGCGTTAATGTCGAACCGTCGGGAACAGTTAACTTTCGCGCGATGAAAGGTGTGAAAACAATTTCATGGTGATTTGTTCAGTAGATGAGACGTGAAGAAGTAACAAACAAACTCACATTCGCATTTACAATATTATTTAGGATTAGTATAAATAAATAATGAGGACAAAAAATTCAACAACTTTATTTTTTTTTATTACAAGATGGTTCCTCTTATAGGCATCGACCTGCTTTTTCTAGGTTTCACAAATTCTGGAAAAAGGAATTTTTCATAAAAATTTATTAATTTGTTTTTCAGTTTTGATTCCCAGAAATTTTTGTCCCTAAATATATTTGCAATTTCACTAAAAAATTTAGTGGGAAGTCGGGAGTCGGGACCTGTCCATACTGCAAAAGGCACTCATTTTTGTCACTGAAACAAACATTTTAAATGACATTATAATAATCATAAAGGTACAATTTACTTTTGATATATAATTGATATGACATTGAATTAAAGTCAATGTTTTTACCTTATATGAAGTTGACCTTGAATTTGGAAATACCAATCATGGTTGGTATTAATAGAGCCATCCAGCTTTTAAAATGTTATTTTGTTCTGCCTGATAGCTTCTTTATGTTGCGAGCAGAATACGGACATTTGATTTTGCCTATGCCCTCATTGTAAAGACCATCAAGAGATGCGCCCAAAAAAATGGCCTTTATCAATGAAAAGTCCACACTTTTCTATAATAATGCCTTCTTGTTGTTGTAGTTGCTTTATAGCTGACTTTTCGTGACTTTTGCCATATTTGATGGCTAGTACATTGTCCAAAGAATATGAATAAACGATTGACTTCGCAAGCGGTGCTGAACTAATATTAGGCCTTCTCTTGCAAATCTAAAAAAAGAAGTACATTAGAAAAAAATCTCATAGTTAATAGTTTTTGACTGAATGTATCTTAAATACCTTGCTTAAAGATGAAGCTGTCAGTAAACATCTGCGAAGCTCTAACCAAAACGCACTTTGTAGTACCGTGTCACGTTCTATGTCATGTCAATTTCTGACAGAGGCCTCTAAGTTCTTCAAAAAGACGTCTTTGGCCGCCTCGTACTGCTCCGCAGTTAAATCCGGCTTGACATTTCTCTCCATAGACTTGGTTATTATTTTGAAATATAATTTTTCTTTTAGGACCGAAGGAGTGACTAAGTCATTTTACTATTTTTTTTATTTTACTAGACTAGTCAGTCAGACACTTTGATGTAACGTTTACACCGACGTAACTCGAGAATTTTGATTAACTTCTTTGGACTTTTATTAAAATTAGCTGTATACAAAGCGTACTGAGGTTTGCCAGTATTGAATGCCACAACTGCAGCGTAGCACCTGTTATAAAAGTTAAAAATTGATCAGCCCCTTGTTATGCATAAATTAAAATAGACACAAAAATACTCTTCTATTTTAGTCTGAGAGTAAAGAAAACACGTAGAATATACTAACTGCTTCTCTTCCCGCGCAGATCGTAGAAGCTGATCGAACTACTGGGTAATAAAGTAAGGGATCATAATAATAGACAAGGCGGTTAGCAACCCGTCACTATTTTGATTCTGTTTTCGACCTCTATCATCTATACCAACTAGCTAAATGGTGTCTTTGGGCCTTATGACTCTTAGGCTTTGTCAAGTCCTTCCGAGATAAAGACGTTATAATAAGCGTATACACAAAAATATGCAGTACCTGGCAGCATAGGAATTCTTCAAACTGTAGTTTATTCTTTTCCCACCTATAGATGGAAAAAGAATAAACTACAGTTTGTGGCAAAGCATATATGCTTTGCCACAATACTGTTGAATTGTTCAGCTCTATTATTATTGACATCCCACAGTAAACTTTTTGAGTGTGAGCCATTATTTTTGCTAACAAGCTTTTCATTACAGGAACTAAACACACCGGCATATTTAGCGGAACACTAAAAAAAGGTCCATAATTAAAAAAAATGGTTTTATTTTAAAATCTACTTACTTCTTTTGTTATTTAAAGTTTCATTTGTTTTACTTAAAATGAGATCACATTAAGAACAGATTTTGCGAGTAAAGGCTATTTGTGAAAAATGGTACATTTTTGAACTTTTCTTGTAACCGGGAAAAGTGAAAATTTATATTAAAATAACAATTAATTAAATTAGAAAAATGGTAATTAATATCGCGTATTTCCTCCACGTGCTCTTATTAAAGTTTCTACCCGTCTAGGCATACTGAGAATGATGCTATCGATGGTCTCCTGGGATAGTCTCCGCCATTCCTCAACTACGGCTATTCGCAGTTCATCCACGTTGGCCGGAGCTGGAATTCTGGACTTAACTTTTCTTTTCAGCAAGTCTCAAACGTGCTCTATTGGGTTCATATCCGGTGATCTCATCGGCCACTCCATAACAGTGATATTCATATCATTAAGATAAGCTTGAGTTATCCGAGCGGTATGCGGCCGAGCATTATCCTGCATAAAAACAAAATCGTCACCGATATATGCGGCAAACGGTACATTTTCTTCTAAAACTTCCCTGATATAGCGGTCTGCAGTCAGACTCCCTCTGTCAATCACTACCAAGTCTGTGCGAGATCCCAAACAAATGCCCGCCCAAACGATTATTGATCCACCACCGTATGCAACTGTAGCTTCAAAATTTGTCTGAATGTATCGTTCTCCTTTGCGTCTGTATATTATTTGCCTGCCGTCAATTTGATTTAAGAGAATTCTGCACTCATCACTAAACAATACCTTACTCCATTGGTCCGCGTTCCAAAGTCGATGTTCCTGAGCAAAAGTTAACCTGTTTCTACGATGATTTACCTCGAGCCTTGGAGCCTTGGCGGGCACCAATGAACCCAAACCAGCTTCTTCGAACCTTCTTCGTACCGTACGCTCACTTACGGTTACACCCCGCACTGCTTCTAACTCATGTCGGGCTTGGACGGCCGTCAAACGGGGGTTCCTACGTACACGAAGCCGAATGAAACGATCATCCCTACTCGAAGTGCGTCTTTTTCTGCCTTGTCCTGGTCTTCTCACATAAGTACCGGTCTCCCTGAACCGTTGGATACTGCGATGGATCGTTGAAACTGGTCGACGAAGATCTCTGGATATCACTCTGTAGGTTTGACCATTTCTTCGCATTTCGAGTGCTCTGGCAATCTCCGTTGAGGCTAAGTCAGGCATAATTCAGTCCTCAACTCCAAAAAGATACGCGATTAAAAAAAAAAACAAAAAACAGTATTTCAATGAAATTTTAAATCAAACTCAGTAGGAAGAAATACTCGAAGTTCGCTCCAGATAAGGTGTATTTGAATAAAATTAAAACAATTGCATAAAATGTGATGTTCAGTTATTTTCTTAATTTGAAAATATTTCTTTTTAAATTAAATGACGTATAAACCAGCCAGCAACCTTATATGATACTGATATCAAACCTTTATTTTATGTTCCGCTAAATATGCCGGTGTGTGTAGATTTGGCTCTTTTCTTTTTTCTTCTCCACAGTAACAGTTCTAGTACATTAATGACTCGGTGGTGGTTGATTTTTTGCCAAAGATCGAACGTAAATAATGCAGTATTTATTTTTTACTTGCATTTGTAATACTTTCCTAGTTTTTAGTCCAATAATTGCGCCTGCTCCTGACGCTGCAGAATAGTTGGTTCTGTAGGACCGTTTGGACCAACATGCATCTGCTATAACCGTTATTGAAGGAATGCCATCAATAATGTCACCGCTTTCGATGGCTAGAGCAGATTCTTCCTTAGCCGCTTCTTTCATGGATTTTTCTGCAGCAACTTCCCACCACTTGGATACATCATTATGACATGCTTTATACGATTTTTGGTTCAAGTTAGGAAGATCCATTACAGTTAACAATTCATTTAAGTTGGTCCAACCACAGCCTATTAACATAGTACCAATTACTTCAGCATGATTTACGGTCATCTCATTGGGAAAGTTGTTGTTGCTCAGACTAACATGAAATTTTAAATTGAACATATCACATTTGAAGTGGATCACTGACTCCAAGCCAATAAGTGTTTCTTTGATAACTTGGAAGTTACTTATAGAACAACCGAATCCGGGATTGTGAATTGATATTAGTTTTAATTGACTAAAAAAATACATAAAATCAACAACTCTTCTGCCTTCGCTTTGAAATGGAGAAAGAATCGGTGTATCTGGCTCTAATTCCTGAAATAAAATAAATTATATTAATTCTATGGAGAAGCTTAGGATTTTTGCAAACTACTCGAAATACTAGTTTAATTAGAGTTACATACCAAATCATGCTCTTTATTATACTATTCGTTTCTTCCAAGGTATTATTTTGTTCCCCTTCATTTGGTTTTTCTAGATCAGATATAAGTGCATGATATAAAATAAGTAATGAGTATATTTTATTATTGTATAACTTGTATATATGAATTCTGTCTATTTATTTTTTTCCATGTACTTACACTGTCACGATCGTAATTTTCTTTAGCAACACTGCAATCACTCTCGTCTAATGATATTTCTAAGCATTCTTTTTTCCTCTCAATAAATTTTAGTCTGAAGGAATATTACACATTTTATCAAGTGTCATTTTAATAGTTACATAAATACATACCCATATTATATAAGAACAGCAGTTAAGAATTCGATGAGTAACATAGGATAAGTAACATTTTATTCCAGAATTAATTTCTTAGCAAGCACAATTTGAAAACCAAAATACACACCGCGATTATATACCTGGGCTGATTGATAACTGTCCGAAACGACGAACTTAAAATAATGATACGCAAAAAAGGAATATTACATTTCTTTTTGTTTTCTGGCATCTTTTTGAAAATAGAACGCCAAATTTCAATTTAATCGAACTGATGGAATTTGTTTGAGAGGACGTAGAACTTTCTCTGTCGTAAATTTTCTTAACAATGGAAAGAAACGAAATTCGTGCGGTGATAAAGTTTTACGTTTTAAAAGAGAAAACAGCAACCCAGATTAAAACCAAGCTAGACAGTGTTTTAGGTAATTCTGCTCCTGCATTGAGTACAATTCACACCTGGGTAGTTACCCAGATTTTAAACGTGGAAGACAGAGCTGCGAAGACGCCCACAGGTCTGGCCGTCCAAATGAAGTCACGAATCCGGACATGATCAAAAAATTTCACAAAATTGTATTGAATGATCGGCGCTTAAAGTTGTGAGAGATAGCAGAGATGGTGAGCATTTCATCTGAACGCGTTTTTAATATTTTGCACCAACATTTGGGAATGAAAAAGCTTTGCGCGCGATGGGTGCCGCGTTTGCTCACTGTAGACCAAAAGCAACGTCGAGTGGACGATTCATCAGAGTGTTTGGCGCTGTTTAACCGAGATCCTAATGAGTTGTTGCGGCGTTATGTAACAGTCGATGAAAGCGGAAAACCTGCGCCGAAGAAAGCAAATCGGTTTTGTCGGCCGGCAAAGTGATGGCGACTGTTTTTTGGGATGCTCGAGGGACTATTTTAGTGGATTATCTGCAAAAAGGAAAAACAATAAATGGAGAGTACTACGCAAGCTTGCTGCAAAAATTAAGTGAAGAAATCCAGAAGAAACGACCACATTTGGCCAAGAAAAAAATTTTGTTCCACCGTGACAACGCACCTGCACACACGTCAATGGTTGCAGTCGCCAAACTCCATGAATTGCGGTTCGAATTGCTACCGCATCCACCCTATTCCCCGGATCTGGCCCCGTGCGACTTCCACTTATGCCCAAACCTGAAGAAATGGTTAGGTGGCCAGAGATTTTTATCAAATGAAGAAGTCATTGTTGCCGTGGACGAGTATTTTGAGGGGTTGGAGAAAACATTTTATCAAACTGGTGTAACGGCATTGGAGAAGCGCTGGACTAAATGCATCGAGGTAGAAGGAAACTACGTTGAGAAATAAATTTATTTTAAATAGATTTTTGAAGTTTTTCTTTGGCGTTTCGGAAACTTATCAATCAGCCCTCGTACATAATTATAATGGCAAGAAATGAAATACCTTTTCGCTTTCCTGGCGTTACGAATAGCTTTTGTATTATTACTGCAACTGTATCTTTTGCGGTTGTTGCCCATTACTGAAAAAATATTTATTTTCATTACAAACATTCATTAATAATTTTTTTTGTACAAGCTTTTATTCATTTTATATTTAACCTCTCAGCTGTCAAGCAGTCTCTCAATAGAAAATCTATTATGTATGCGTGGCTCGTAACTGACGGGTTAATTTGAAATGTGCTTTTTATGATAAATAAAATGAGCCCAAACGCGATTGGGTTATCTTGCTACATTGGGGTGTTCCAATAGCCACCTTCCAAATCCAATATCAGATCAACGCAATGTCATCATAATGCATTTTCACACGATATATACTCCGCAAATCTTTTACCTAATTGGGCCGACCACGATATGCCTGGGCAATTTTACTTATAGATTCGATTATAAACATTGGGACAGGTTAAAGTAAATAAAAGTTGGTACAAGTTTTTTTCATAAAATAAAAACACGATAGACTTTCCAAAAAAATTGCCCATGTCACTCGGGGAATGTAAGGATAGGATCCTTACATCCCCTCGTGTGACATAGGCTATGAATAAACTCTGAACACATTACACACTTTTTTTGTGGTAATAATGGTAATATTTTAAAGTTTTTTTTTTATATACTTTGTTATCGATATAATATAATCACCCTGTAAAATTTCACCAGTTCTCAAAAACAAACGAAAAATATTAATGCTCACTAAACGATCAATCCGGGTCGCACTATTACACACTTGTAGACGTTGACTGGCGAGCGAGTACTAAATCGTCATGAAGCGTTCGCTTGGTTTTGTAGGTAATTTTTAAAAAATCCTATAAAATGTTAAACATCGGATATTAATTAAATAAAAAATAAGGTCTACTTGCAAACAGTATGTTTATTAATTATAAAAATAATATCATCGAACAAATTTAGTTTTTTCCCGTAGAAATACAGCACTAAAAAACGTAATTTAAGACATTTTTTTACGAATTTTTATCCGTTTAAAAATAAATATTTTATCAATTTTTCTCCTGTAGTGCCCTTAAAGACTATATAATCTGCTTTATAAAAATATAAATTAAATTATATTAACACGATTTAATTGTTATTTTACATCTCAGAGTGAGCTTAAATCGGTATTTTTGCGATTCGGCGTTCTGAAAACGTTAAAGTTACTAAAATGTACTACTTAAAACTTTAATTTTACGTTGCAGTACACTAAAAAAATAGTTTTTCTTTATATATTTACAGTTTACTAATTGGTTCATTTAATTTTGTTATTTTATGAGTAAAAAGGGTGGTCAAAAACACCGAAAAACTGAAACTTCGTCGCAGATTGATTGCACGCTCTTATGGTTACGTCATGTCCGTCCGTCTTCGGCTAACCGTCCAAACGGTTAGTGCTAGAAAGATAAAACTTTGCATGGATATGTGTATTTATCACGTCGACAAAGTTCTAAAATAATATCACGAAAAGTATTTTTTTGGGGTGGTGATCTTCATAATTTTGAAGTCGGTACTGTACAGCTGTCTTTTTAGGTATAACTTTAGACGCAAAACTACAGTGGGGCCCTCATATTGTTGGGTTGGCCGACAGACTCAGTTCAGCCGCATTTGCAGTAAGTAAGATAGGACAATTTTCAGACGAAAACAGCAAGGCTTGTATATTTTAGTTACTCCCACAGTATAATGTCCTATGGCATTCTACTGTGGGGAAATGCTGCCGTTATAAATACTATATTTGTGCTGCAGAAGCGAGCTGTTCGGGCAATCTATAAGCTGGCCCCCAACACGTCATTAAGAGAGAAGTTTAAAGAATCTGGAATCTTAACTGTAGCTTCTCAGTATGTTCTATCAAATGTATATGTTAAAAAAAATTAAACCTATTCAAAAAGAAAAGTGACAACCACAATAGAAATACCCGAAATAAGCATAACCTTGATGTACCAGTGACTAGACTTATTAAAGTTAAGATTTCGTTTAAAGGCTAATATTGTATACGCCTATACAATAAGATCCCAGAAAGCGTTCAAAATTTTTCAATCAATAAATTTAAAAAAGTAGTTAAAGAACGTTTGTGTGCTATAAAGTTAATGATTTTATGAATGTAGCACACCTTGGGAATGAGGTGGCCCATGCAAGGCTACTTCAAAATTACATATATTATTGTATTGTTGTTATGTAGTTTTAGTCATAACACTGTTGAACTTGGCATCCATTTAGATCTCACTTCTTTTGCCTTTGATTGAATTGGGCTCTAATTTCACATTTATGTTTTGATGGGATCTTATTTTACAAATGTTGATTGGTGATTGTGTGTAATCTAAAAAAGTGATGCATACCCTGCGCGAATTTTAAGATAAAATGGTAAGGCCCAGTGGCGAAGTCTGGTTCTCCTTCATAGGGAATCCCTAGTCTGTATAATAGCTAGGGATTTGGATGAGGGTCTTCAAAAGGTAAGTGGTAAGTGAAGCCGGTAGGAATCGAGTTATAGGAACCCCACGCCACTGGTAAGGCCTTAGTGCCTAGTATTTTATGCAGGATGAATAGGTATTAGCCGCGCGCTGCATGACTGAGTGCGCTCGAACTTATCACCCTATTAGGGCTGTCACTAAATTTACATTTAATAAGTTGATTAAATTTTGTATGTGAAAAAAAGAACGGTGGGAACTTGGGACCCCATGGGACCATGGTCAATGACCATGGTAGGTCATTGATCATGGTAGTTTTTATCGACTAAACAACAGCCTATTGTTGTTTTGTCGATTAACTGCACTTTTACCTCATGTTACATGTACTTAATAAAATGTATTATTTCAGTGCTACTTTGCGCATCGCGCTGACGAACTGTACTTTCCGGGTTCCGGTGCGGTGACTCCGGCGGTGGCCTCCTCCGGAGACGACCTCGTGCCGCAACAACAGCCATCGACCGGCGATCAACAGGCCCCGGAGGTACAAACTAACCCGGACCCCGGTTTTGGAGGACTCGAAGCGTTCAGGGAAGACCTGGCAGCCTTCACTAGATACCGGGCGTTGAGACCGCTAGCGACGCTGTCCTACTGCAATGACGCGATCAACTACAGCACTATAGTATCGACGATAGAATTCGACAAGGACGATGAATTTTTCGCAATAGCGGGTGTAACTAAACGAATTAAGGTGTTCGAATTCGAATCTGTGATACGTGACGCAGTGGACGTTCACTACCCGTGCGCGGAGATGCAGTGCTCCCACAAGATATCGTGCGTGTCGTGGAACGCGTACCACAAGCACGTGCTGGCGTCGGCGGACTACGAGGGCACGGTGGGCGTGTGGGACGCGGCGACGGGCGTGCGTACGCGCGCGTTGCACGAGCACGATAAGCGCTGTTGGTCCGTGCACTTCAATCGCGCCGACGTGCGCTTGCTGGCTTCCGGCTCCGATGACGCGCGCGTGAAACTGTGGTCGCTCAACGCTGAGCGCTCCGTCGCCACGCTGGAGGCCAAGTTCAACGTGTGCTGCGTGCGCTTCAACCCGCGCTCCTCCTGCCACCTGGCGTTCGGCTCGGCGGACCACTGCGTGCACTACTACGACCTGCGGGCGCCACGCGCGCCTCTGGCGGTGTTTCGCGACCACCGCAAGGCGGTGTCGTACGTGCAGTGGCTGGACGCGCGCTCGCTAGTGTCGGCGTCCACGGACTCGCAGCTGAAGCTGTGGCGGGTGGAGTCGCCCCGGTGCGTGCGGTCGTTCACCGGGCACACGAACGAGAAGAACTTCGTCGGTCTGGCGACGGACGGGCGGTACGTGGCGTGCGGCTCAGAGAACAACGCACTGTACGTGTACTACGCCGGGCTGTCGCGGCCGCTGCTGAGCTACCGGTTCGAGGCGGTGCGCGGGTTCCTGGAGCGCGCGGGGCGCGACGAGGAGCCGAGCGAGTTCGTATCGGCCGTGTGCTGGCGCCGCGCCGCCGACCGCCCCGTGCTGCTCGCCGCCAACAGCCAGGGCACCATCAAAGTGTTGGAGCTCGTGTAAATATATTTACGACTTGCGGATATAATGTTTAGGTCCTTCACTACATTAATCTTTTAATTTATACAATCTTAATGTCATGTGACAGGGACAAAAGTAATGATTAAACTTTCCGACGCTTATCCATAAGTAGTTTAATAGTTGTAAATGGATTTGCCTCAATCCGCTAAAATCAGAACTCGTTGCGTATCCGTAGTTTGTAACATTGATACGCTGTTTTATAACGGCAAATCAAATTTGTAAGTAAAAGTTTTAAAATAAAATTTCCTAGTACCTATTAGTATTAAGTACCGACATTCTAAAGTTTATGTGAATACTTAATATTAATCAAATACCTTTTGTTAATAAGATATTTATTTGATATAAAAACTTGTTAGGGTATCTGAAAGTTAAAATTACAATAACGTATATGAGTACGTAGCTAATTGGGTGTAAACTAAAAACCGGTGCATTTATTAATTTTACGATTTAAATCGAAGGAACAAGAGAAAAAAATTATTATAGAAGCAGCATAATTAATGACAATGTCATTGAATTTATTCCTAAGTAAAAATTACTTTTATACTATCGTAATCGTTTATAATTTTATTAATATTTTATTCATTCTATTTATTCTGGTCACCTTAAAGTAAATACCGTAAGATAGATTAGTATAATTAGCAACATTGAACACTGTCGAAAGATTGTGAATCGAAACGCACTGGTTACAATTTAACGCATTAAGTATTTTTCGTTACATCAATTATGATTTAGATCGCGCTTCAAAATATCAACTATCTGCTGTCCCTGATTGGGCGCTCTTACAGTAGGCCGTAATAATTATTGTTATTTCTGAGTTTTTTTAATGACTTAATATCCGACGTCAATTTTATCAAAAGAGACGACAGGTTCAAGCGTAAAATGTATGTAACAGCTATTCGGTACGAAACATCATCTTATTTATCAATAAAATTCATTTTACTTTCAAAACAATTTTATATAAATAATTCCACACGAAATCAATTTACAATCACCAAAACACTGTATTGTTTACATTTGGCATCAAACAAACAAATATGGCGACGCGGGGCATATGCCGTTCAACCAACAGCGCGCGAGGTGCGTTCCATCGCATGTCATTTAACAATTTGACGATTTATTTTTGATAGATTATAATATAACAAAAATTAATGCGTTAAATTATAAGCAGCCGGTTTCGGTTCACAATCATTCGACATTTTAGACAATGTCGCTAGTCATATTATAAAAATACGGTATTTACAATTTGACCGTGACATATACACGAGAATAAAGAATTTGCACTACTTTGGTAGACTGTACAGCTATCGCCTCACTAGGAAACAACGATGGCGCCACCAACAGACAAAACCCTTCATAATATAACTCTCCACATTTGAATGGTGTTGCCCACTAGGCGAATGCTGCTTAATCTATTGATCTCTGTTAAGCTAGATAACTCTTGTTACCCACAAGATATCATGTCTCAAATTCTGAAGAAAAAAACACAACATGTTAGGACTTAGGTTACGTTTTAAATAACAGAAAAGTGTGTGCCAATTGAACCTTTATTATTTCAATTTTTATTGTACCGTCCATAACTTATATCACACATAAAATTACTTATTTACAGTGTGACCATATAACTGTCGACCTCTGAGATTGCCTTGAACTTCAGAGTCTATATAAGAAGAAATTATTTGTAACTTAATTTGCACGTATTTCAATTAATATATTTTTAAATTATACAATCCATCATATCCTGCTGACTAAATTAGCCTATTTTCATAAGTGTTTATTTATATATGTCTCGCTCCATATTGTATTCTAAAATGTATTTTCTGAAGCAATAATAATTAAACAATATAATAATGTAATATTTAAAAAGTTATTGTTAATCTCAATATGTGTTAAAAGTATGTGTGATCAAATATCTATAGTAAGACATGTGTAATTTCGTCTAATAGGCAATCAACAATTAAAAAAAAAATACTTAATAAAAAAAAAATTAGAAAATTATATTTTTAATGCATGAACTTACATTGTCCTAATGAAATATTTTATTTGTAAACCCTTGTTGTATTTTTTTTGTAAATATGTAAATAATAGATTTTTTATTACTTTTATTTTTTGTTTTATTTTTATTATTAATCCTAGTCCTTTATTAATTTCGTGTGCTTGCGTTTAATAACGGGATTAAGTTGTATTAATTTTGATTTTAGAAATTAAGATACGCTGTGAAAAGCAAAGAATTTGCTTTAATAATATCAATACATTCAGCTGTGTGAGGTCAATGACCTTAACAGCCGTACCACCCCACCTATAAATATATCTACCCCCTACTAATAAAAATATTTAGACAACGTATTAGCTTTCAATGTTGCTGTCTGTGTCTGTCAATTGACTTTTTTGACGTATCAGACAAACACAGCAACATTAAATAGCTAATCAGTTGTGTAAATATTTTTATTAATAGTTATTAAAGTCTTATTATTTTTATAGTAGCTAACATTTAAAGTAAGCATAAGCACAGTTGTAACCTAGCAAGTACACGCGCGCAACACGTACGAACTGTTACGTCATGTTGCGTGTGCATCTAATGTGACTACGAAAAATCACGATTCAATTCTTATGATTAAAACGCTTTTAATGTGAAACGATTTCTAATGTATTTGTATTATTTAATTAGCTTGTCTGTGTGTTACTAGACCATAAATACTGGTATATAATAATTGTTATGTAAATCAGAGAAGTGGTGTGTACGGTCTACTGAAACAACCTGATAGATTTCAATAATATTGTTTATGATTTCTAAGACTTAAAACTTTCAAATAAAATATAAATGACGTGTGTTTATGTTAATAAGTTATGAATTACATTTGAAATCTTTTCAGTTTTCTCACTGTAATTTAAAACCTAGTAACTTAAGTAGTTATTAGAACTTCGTTTTTTTGTCTTTTGAATTTTAATTAACTTATTATGTAGTTTAATTACTTAGTAAACAATTTAAGTCTTTATTACATTAAATTACAAATAGTCAAATTTATGGTTGTACAAGTAGGTATATTTTTCAAATAATAGTTTATGCAAACTTAACATTTTTAAAAGTATTTCTTCATAGCTTCCAATTATTGAATATATTTTGATCAACTTATTAATATATTTTTAAAACTTCTCAAATCTAATTCTAAATTATTGTAAATACTCAGTTTGTATTTTATAGTAGTGGAATTGTATAAGGCTGGGACTACATATATGATCCGGAATCCGGTGGGCCTGGGAAAATTCAGAGCACTGAAAATAAACTCTGCACTAACACAATAGAATTGAAAATCGAAGTGTCGAGCTGACATAATATAAGACATTGGCATTTGACTCGACACTTGTGTGTTTGATTTTCAGCTCTATTAAATTAGCGCAGAGTTCTATTTTCAATGCTCTGAGTTTTCCCCGACCTTCCGGATTCCGGATCATTAGTCCCAGCCTAAACTGTAAAGTGCCAAATCTGTGTGTAGTGTAACGCGGTGTGTCGTTATCTAAGCTGTGATGTCGTCCACCTAATCCATGTGTTCCCAATAAACGTAACCCTAAAATGCCTTTTAATTTCTAGACATATAAAAAACGACGTAGATTTAGATAAACGGTAGGTAGTCATGCAGGTGGTGCCCTTGCGCTTCGCTTAGCTCTTTTTAGCGTGAGAGCATAAACCATAATGATAAAAATAACAAAATGATACACAGACTTATGATAAAACGTTTATGTTTATTCAAAACAATAACAAAATAATATACACCTCATAAACACAAGCATAACTCGTTTAAATCAAAATTGAAACAAGGACAAATGTTGGCTGTGTGTCCATAAGTCGCATAAAACTGGCCGTTTTATTTTCTATATACGTAATATTTGACACTAAATATTACAAATTTTTTAACGGTAAAATTATATTTACGACATAATGAAACCGAAAATATAGAGGTTTTTGATCTATTCTAGTAGTTTTTTAGTAGGAAACTACACTAAAACATAGTTGGCAACACTACTGCCCAGTGGTTTTGGAACGCGACAACGTTATGACAGACAGTTTTGCCGGGGATGCCACTGTGTTGTTGTTTTTGTATTCTTCCATAAGTGTTATCTCGGTTCTCAATACGCAATATTAGTAGAATGTTAACCATTTAAATATTCGTTACCGTGCATAAGTGTGGGAAAATGGAACAACTTCAATACGTGCTATTTTGTGTTCTCTCCAAAACATTCGAGGAAGTTGACTTGACTCATTGACTACACTATTTATTTGAACTTTGATTAGTCTTTGGACATGACGCTTTAGGAAAACGGTGTTGAAAGCATAAACGAAAATTCTTTTTCCCGCCTTTTTAACTTGACACTGGCAATGGTATATACCTTATATGGCGGCATATAAAAGAAAGTATGACAGCTACCGAGACGTCAGATCGCACTGGCCAGTATACTGGCTTTAGAGAACACAAGCATAATATACCTAAATTGCCACCAACTTCCTAACTATATACACTGTGATAATTGCATACCATTAGCCATTAGGCCGACAGACTGAAGTCACATCTAATTTTAATTTGTCCTAGTGTAATCTTCATTTAAACAAGTTATATTGATTACTATTACTTTGATAATTGGTAATTTATAGTAAGAAAAAAATACCATTAACGCCCTTTGTGTCACTTAATAAAGAAAAGAAAATAGCCACGCCACACACATTCCAGAAACAAAAAAACAAAATTAATATTTTACATTAAATAAAAATTGTGAAAGAAAAAAGTATTAAAACTTTTGCCTTAACATGAAACAGTTAATAGGTAAGTGTTTTATTCACACAGCTTGAATAGTGATGTTGCCTAGTGTGAAACATCACATTTTTATAAATAAAAAGTTAAAATTGTTAAATAGAGATACATTGATCTTTATGAAAAAATGTGATTTAGGTGGACACGATTAAAAATTATAAGCAAATAAAAAATGTTGCCCATCTCTTTCTCGCAAAACGATTTGTTACGTAACAATCTGCTACCGCCATACATTGTTAAATGACAAATGTATGATGGTAGCACATCGTGACCTCACACGCCGATATATCGTTCTCTTTCTTATTGTAAATTTAAATTGTTTTTATCTTCGATTTTGTTTAAGATTTACAAAAATGGGGTTTAGATTATTAATTATCATGTTGTCTGACATTGAATAGACGAAAAATATATTTTTTCAACATGCCTATTGCCTCCCAAAGCAATCTTTTGTGTCTTTGAAATGCACGTAATTTCAAAGATACACATAAAACATTTTTTTTTTTACTTTTATTTTATCATTACGTACGTAACGTAATTTCTTAATGTATTAAAAAGCTAATTTTTTACATGTCAAATATTTAATTTTGTTTATGTAAATATTTTATTTATACTAATTATGTGAATTAACCCTCTGATATTATAATTAAAACATTACGGGCCTTATAGGGCCACTAGCTATTTGCGGGCGAGTTCAAAGCGATCGCGCCGCGACCACGCAGCGAGCTCGCGGGGTACGATCCGTGTTTTGTACAGACAGTAACAAAATAGATGACGAGACGACGACGAAACACTGCTGCTAGCATTGTTACTTCGAACACTCAGGAGAAGAAAACGAAAGCAGATACGACAATTTTGGGAGGACCCATTTTTTCATCCTTAAAGGAAATCAAATTAAGTACGTGTGTTTCTAGGCTAAAGGTCACAACTCAATAAAGATATATGCCCTTTTCGAATTTAAAAAACGTCAAATGATTACTTTAGTTTCAGTGTTAATTGTTGATGCCTAAAGTGAAAGTTCCTTGGTGTTTTTGTTTTCTGGAAAATTTGATTATTCAGACATATTCCCTTTTCGAAATTGTATATCCAATTATTTTCATCTATTTATTGTATTCCTAATTAGTATTCGCGCGAATCACGAACGCTCTGCAATCACCCCGCCCCAAAATCGCCAGTGTAACGAGGCTATACTTAAAGCTTTAACCTAATATACTTCAGTTTGAAATTAAAATTGATAAACATAAATTAATTGCTAAACGCAAAACACACGTATCTTAATTTTTCGCTGCTTTAATTTTTTTATGGAATTTTGATTTCATACTAAGTACTTATTTAATAAATCTGAAGGCCAATTTACGTAATAATAAATGTTCCATTCGCAGTTTGGCGTCAGTGTCAGTGGCTTCACACACGTGCGTATGAGAGTGCAACAGCAAGCGCTGGCCATACTGCGAATTTAACATTTTTGATTACGAAAATTGGCCCCAGATCTCGTCTTGTAAATTGGCTTCAGATGAATGTAAAATAAGTAAATAATTTATTGTTGCCAGTCTTTATAACTCCTGCTCCACAGGGCTAAAGATGTAATATTTGAAACTTTTAAATTATAATGCGAATATCGCTAAAATGATTTTAATATCCCGAAAATAGCAAACAGCGTCTAGTAAATAATAAACTATTTTACATAGTTCTTAAACACATAGTACAAACTATTCTCGTGCCCACCAAAACTGCAAAAAATAACCACCCAAATCATTCAAGCCGTTCCAGAAAAACTCGGCTGCACTACATAATTATTATAATAAAATTAACGTTTAATTATGCTTTATATTGTCAGTTTTTAACATAGTCAAAAATTACATTCTGCAAAAATATTACTATAGATATAAAATAACATGTTCTAAACCTATGTATTATGATTATTGTATCTATGCCATGCAGGCTGCAACCTTAGATGGTGATACCTCAGGATTGCCTCAGGAAGAATACACGTACATTTTCTGTCATACAGCCCTCGGATTGTATAATCGGCGCGTCCTCGGTCTTTCGGGTGTCTTGCTTCTGCTTCTGAAGCGTTTCGATCTTCTAAATGTAGATCCGCAGAGCAAGGACGGTGAAACTTTACTATCGTTCCTTGTTACTCTTTTTATCTTGGCATTATCATCTGAATTCTCGGACGAGTCAGATGTGTCGTGCAGACGTTTCTCGCCGCGGGTGTCCACGGACGAGTCCGACTGCGGGGTAGATCGGTGGCGTGACGCGAATCTCCGCGTCAGCTCGGAATATGTGAGAGAATCCCGACGGTTTTTCGCTTTGGGGGTCGGTAATGTTGGTGAATGAGCAGCCGATGATCTGAGCGTCCGCTTGAGAGGCCTGCTAGCGCCTGTAATAATAGTAAAAATATAAATCACAAGTGGTCTGCTCCAGCTTTAACAGGGTGACACAGTAAATAGTTCCAACACATATCATGATTAAAATATATTGTCTTTTTTAATATTATCTTCACAATTATGTGGTAAATTTTGCATTGAGAAGTATTTTAATACTGAATATCTCCTCCCCTTCCTTTGCGCGCACAAAAACATTTAAAACAAGCAACGGAACACAGTTTATCCACAATATATTCAATACCTGAAGTATCGCTCGTATCGGATTCCCTCTTATCCAATTGGTGTGTTGATTTCGATGTGGACGCTGTAGGCGTCATCGTATCGTATCGACTGCGGAGGGATTTGGAGGTAACTCGTGAGGAGGTTGAGGGGCGTGGTGTGCGGAACGAGGCGGGAGGGGAGGGCAGGGAGCGGGTAGGGGACTTGGGGCGGAGAGCCCACGCGCTGCGCACGGGCGCCGACTTGAATATCGAGTTGTTCGCCGAGTTAGAGTTGCTCTTCGACTTTATTTCACCTGAGACGCAAAATGTTTGAAACTCGGTTAGATAAATTAATTTGCACGGCTGTTCCGAGAAATGACGTAACAATGATTTTCATAGCAGATAAAGAGTATCTTAAGTCTTGACAACAAAAAGATTTGAAAACTAGCTGTTGCCCGCGGCTCCGCCCGCGTAAATTCAGTATCCCCCGGGAATACTATACTTTTTCGGGATAAAAAGTAGCCAATGTGTTAACTTTTAATCCAGAACCTAAACTACTACCATACCGAATTTCATCAAAATCTGTTGAGTAGTTTTTGTGTGAATGAGTCACAAACATCCATCCATCCATCCTCACAAACTTTCACATTTATAATATTAGTAGGATTACTGAACACATTTAACGTGAAGTATTAGAATTAGTGTTCTATCGGTAATTTTGTTAAATGTGACTATTAAAATCTGAGTTCTCGTACAGTACCCTGTGCGGCGGCGGCCCGCAGTCTCTGCGCGAGTGCGGGCGGCACGGCGAGCGAGCCGAGCGCGGGTAGGATGTAGCGCAGGTAGCGGTTGCGCAGCGACTGCCACGGCCGGTCTGCGGACGTAGTCGGTAGTAACACAATATAAATAATGTACAGTAGACTCCCTCCCTCTTCATACTAGACTGCCCGAATCGGCGCACGCGCACATACGCGTCATTTAAACGGCCGCTAGCGAAACCTTAAGTTTTAATTAGTTGTGCCGCGACGCTTGCGCACTGTCAACGCCTTCTTCGTAGACGTACCAGCCGCTCTCCGTTCATTTGCGAGATTTAAATGATTTTAAATCACAGATTTTATATACGCACGAGTTTTTTTACGCCTAGCGCGGCTACTTCCATAACATACATTAACAAAAGTATTATTCGAGAACCACAAACTTGAAAAACGTGAAAACTTCAGATCAAAATTACTTACGGTGGCCTGTTGTCCGGTAGTGTATAGGTTTGAGCTCCTTCCAAATGCGGTTGCCGTTGACTAAGTTGGCCCGATCATCGGTCTTCAGCCAGGAGACTATTTCCTCATCCTCGGCGCGGGAATACGCACGTAAAGCTCTGAAATTTTTTACAAGTCACGTGGCGTGAGCTTTAAAGCTGACTTTACAACTTTAAGGGGCAACAGACAACAGTATACATAAGACAATGGCTGTAACATGTCGCAATCATTCTATAGTCTACTTGCGTTAAGAAGTCAGCAAAAGTCAGTCAATCATGCGTAGATATTTTTATGTCAAAATGGCATACTTTACTTGGATAACGTGAACACGGCCTAAGCGTCATTGGTCAATAGGGGAGATGACTACATCTTCAATCATTATCATCAAATATTGACTTTTGATATACTGTTTCTTCTGAGAAGATACTCATATTTAAGAGTACTATTCATTTATGCAATAAAAAAAATTCACTCATCTAGCCTATTCTGACATTTCACTAATTGCTATAACTTGTAAGAGGAAAAATATGAACATTAATGTAGACCCAAGGTAGACTTTCGAAGCGAGCGTCTGTAGCGGCAGTCGCCGCGCCGCCGTATCTGTGAACTTAGGTATCGTGGTAAAAGTTTCTAAACAGTTTTTATATAATCAAATTATTATGGATCATGGATCTACTAAGGCGCGGGACAGATATAAGCGGTGTCGGGTGCGGGCGAGGTACCTTCGAGGTAGGTATCTTTTCACAGTGCAAGTTTCTGAAGTAAATCTATCACAATTTCCCGAACTATATTCGATCTATGGAGTCTATGGCTGGCTATCTGATGCACAGAAATATTTTACCTTAGTCGCTTTTAGCAAGTAAAACACAGTTATTCATTCTAAGAAAATATATTATTTTAAGATTCATTGTGGAAACATGTTTGACAAATCATTATTGTATGGTATAGATTCAATGACATCATCAGTCGGCTGAAAGGAAATTGAGCTCATTGCAGAATACTGAGAGAGTGTAATATAATTTGGAGTTTCTGCGGCTAGATCCTGTAGAAATGTTGCTGTTGTGTTAGGTTTATCTACGCTGACAGGGACCATGTTTCTATCTTGTTTGGTTATAGTGAACGAATGTTTAGTAGTTTCTGCGGCTGGAGAAATTGGGGTATCGGTACTGGTGAATGAGCTACCAGCTGAATATGGTCTCTCGTATGTGGACGATCCGTGAGAAGTTGCAGTATCATTTTCTTCTAAGACTTGTGTAGCTAAATTCAGAACACCAATTTTGAAACGACGTTTTTGTTGTAAAGTCATGGCCATCATATCCGGTAGCAGACTTTTAAGAAAGCAAAAATCCGAATCAGATGAATCAGTATTATTATTATTTTATTTATTTTTTTATATTGAAGTAGTTGTATGCTGATTTGTGAACTTGATTTGATGTAGGAAGATTTTTATCCGTCGATGTGACTGGAGGAGCTGGCAAAGGTGGATTGTTCACTGATCGAAGGAAAGAATATTATTATCCATAGTTATGGCTGACTGTGACGTCAATGGTAATTCTGAACTGTTTGATTCGTCATCATAGGTGCTGTTGTCATCAGCGCTGAAATGTTTAATACTTCTGGTCGTGATTTTAAGAAATTATTCAAAAATTGTAGGTGTTCGCGATAATACTCTTTGATTTTATTTGTTGCTGAACCAGATGGCAAAAGACGTGATTTGTACACTTTTGCGTATCGTCCCCGAATATTTTTCCATCGTTCCTTGCAGTCCACAGCTGAAATATTAAATACCGCCATTAATAATAGGAATAAAATCAGTTTAGTCATTTTTTGTTAAGTTTCAATATTATTTTATTTTTACAGGTACTTCGCAGATGGCTGCTCATTTAAATCAATTTCAGTTTATTTTCTATAGTAGTTGTGTATGAAACCTGCCAAATTTTATGGCAATGTCTACAGCCAGAATACATGCCTCAATCAAGTACAGAAAAGTGGCTTGAAAATGCTCAACGGTTCTACCCACTGCGGAATTTACCCAATTGTATCGGAAGTGTAGATAGGAAACATATTCGGATTAGAAAACCATCTAAAACAGAGTCCGAGTTTATAAATTACAAAGGGTAATTTTCAATTGTATTAATGGAAGTAGTAAATGCTGATTGATTATTTACGTGTATAGATGTTGGTGAATATGGTCAGAATAGTGATGGTCGTGCATTTGGAGTCGGTAATTTTGGACAAGCTCTGCTGACAAGCCAACTTGGCTTACCTAACCCTTCTCTGTTACCAGGAGAAGCACAAAATGTACTATACTATTTTTTGTCAGACGAAGCATTCTCTCTTTCAAACAATTTAATGAAACCTTATTCGAGGTCAATTCGACAGAATTTTCAACAACAGGTTATCAAGGGACGAAAAACTGTGGAATGTTTTTGGAATGACAAGGACCAAATTTCGCGCACTAAGTACCTACATGCAGCATCATTGAAGCAATTTGCATACTGCATAATGTCATCCGAACACATAATGGAAAAATGTACAAACCACTCGTTCGAAATACCTTAATAGGAGAAAGCATGAATGAACAACAAATTTCAACAATATCTTAGAGACTATTTCGTCATACGTACCCTTATTCCACATCAAAATCGACATAATGTATAATCGTATTTTAAACCAAGAAAAAGGAAAAACTTACTTGACTCTTTTCATTCGGTTGCGTCCTGCACACTTTGGTTACTATAATCAGATCGATTATAGTCATAAAGTTGCGGGTATTTTTCCATCAACTCGCAGAAATTGATATTAAATTCTATATCGACACGCATATTCAACGTTGTCACACGTCCTGCGGTGTAATACTCCCTATACAGCGCGCCGCTGCCAACTTTGGCGCGGCGCGGTCGAGAGAGCAGTGCGCGAGTGGCATCCGTACCCCGCCCGCGCCACGCCGCTCCTATCCATTTTGTATGAAACATGTAACGAGCGGTGCTGCGTCCGCGCCGCATCCGCATGCGGACACCGCTTATATCTGTCCCGCGCCTAAAATTGTTAGAAAAGGAAGATGACGATGAACTTTTACTTCGATACTATATATTCTATTAAATTTAGATTGAGGTAAAAACTTTTTTCAAAGTAGCAATGATGAAGGTATATACTTACTATAAAATTTTGATACAAAAACATTTAAACTCGGACGATGTGAAGTTTAGGGAGTTTTTTCGATTCAATAAAATACAGTTTAATTTTATTTTCACAGAATTCGGGGTACTCAGATACTAATTAAATTTTTTTGTCGTCTTCTGGCGAAAATAATACATCAGCTGATGACATTTTAACGATAAATTACAATAAAACCACGTGCTATTTTGCGGCGACCGCGACAGTACATGCAGCTGCGCGGCACTGTCGCGAACATCCAGCGACAATGCTTCAGCGACACTGCTTGAAAAGCGTCCCATACAATTCAGTACTACCTGTATTGTACATTGATCCGTCGCTAAAGACGCTCGCTTCGAAATGTGAAAGTTATTTAGAAAAAAATTGTCCATACCCTTTGGAAGTTGTGTTTGGCTTTTCTGATGTTTTTTTATCACCACCTCCTTTGGGTTTGCTCTTTTGCTGTTTACTAGTAGTGTCAGAAGATTGCTTAACCCCATTCCCAAATTTTGGTTTTTCTGATGTTTTGTCTTTTTGGAATGTGTCTTCGTCAGAGCTTGGATCAAAAGGCAGTTCAGTTATTTTATTTCTAGTACTTCTTGTTGGAAGAGATTGTGACAATTGTATAGTTTGTTTAATATTGTCATTTGCACTTATATTTCTTGATTCTTTTGTCGACCGACTGAAAAAAAAGGGAAAATGGATTCAATGTGATAAAGGGCTATACTCACCGTCCAGCCTGCAAATCCGAGGCCGCGGCCTTGAAGCGGACTTGTAGACAAAAATTTGCTGGCTGGACAGTGAGTAAGACGCTTAAGCACATTGTCATTATTGCACTGTATTTGGATATATGAGATTATATACTACATTATATATGTAGTCATGTAGATAAAAAATGTATGCATAAGTGTGTCTCAACTTTTGCATTTTTTTCTTTTTTAGTGAGATAGTTCTATTAAGAAATATTTTATTTAATTTACCTGTTTTTATCTATGGGCGCAGCAAATTGGTTGCGATTTATTGAGCGCAAGGTGCGTGACATGTTGAATGAATTTTGCTTTTCATTATCAGCTAAACTTTCTGAATCAGAACTGACTTCAAGCGATACATTATTATTTTTACTTCCTGTCAGCAATGATTTACCAGCAATATCTCTGCGCGATTTCAGCATTTTTGGTAATATTTTTACATGACTGTTTTTTTTGCTATCGTCTACAGTATTACCAGCTTCATTTTCGTTTATTTTAATAGTTTTGACTGACCGAAACTTGCGTGTCATGTTTAATAGACTGTTATTTTTTACGCCACTAAATTTTCTTACAGGATATTTACTAGCTATTAATTTTAATGGTTCATAATGGTATGACTTTTTTTCGTTTCTATTTAAATTACGAGTTTTATTATCTTTTTGCACATGTAGTGATTTTTTTATAAAATTTCTTTCGTGGTGGTTTGTAGTATTAGACCTTATAGTAGATTTGATATTTTCTTTATCAGTATCACTTTCATTTGTCTCGCCGTTTTTAAGACTGTGTTGGCGTTGACGCATTTTATATTTGCTTTTCTTGGGTACATCATGAATGCTCTGGAGACCAAGATGTGTAATGAATTCTTTTAATGAAACACTGGAGCACTGACTAGGAGGTCGAATCATTTGCGCAATCCGCAAACTTTTCTCCACTACAACTAGGGGATTAATTTTGTAAAATACTGATCTCTTGCAATTGTCATCTGCATCATAATCAACTAAGGATATGTTAAAAATATTCCTCTTGTCGTGTTCTATGAATGTCCTAACGAGAACAACATCATCTTCATCAATTATTAATTCTTTTCGAGGTACTTTGTCAGCTGTCTGTGTTTTAGCCCCAATAGACTCGCTCTCTTCTGTTTCTGTATGTTTCTCACTCTTCTTTGTATGTGGATTTTGGACCACTTTTACAGAGTCATCAACAGTAAAAGCACATTGAGTAGCTGTTGAGTTTGTGTTTTGTTTTAATAATTTATTAAATAAAATATCTGTTGCCAATCTAAAAATGATAATTTCAATAAATAATATATTCAAGAATAAGACAAACAATAGGCAAACAAATACTTTTTAGGGTTCTGTACCGAAAGGATAAAAAGGGACCTATTTTTCTAAAGCTGGCGAAAACCTATTCTTCTATCATTCACGATAAGTCCATCAATCTAAATGGCGTCTTCGCAGACTAAAATCGTTCCGTAAACGGTTAAAACGCCGTCCATTTGAATGGACGGCGTCCAGCTTTGGATTTACAGATGGTTTGAAATCCATGCGTCCAGCCCCAATGGACGGAGTCCGCGGCCGGCAGACAATAGCGAAAACGCCTGCCAGGTCAAATGGAAGCATTCCGAAATGTCCGTAAATGAGCAAAACTACGTCCATTTATCCTGTGGGAATGAATGGCAAGCCCTAAAGGGAGATCTCCGACCGAGCTAGGTGGAATGCCCGGTCAGGCCGAAGCCCACTTGTGGTCATTTCAGCTGTTGTATAAATAGCGCCGAACTACAGAAACTTCGATAGCGCGGTTCGGGATTGTGGGGCTAATTGGTCCGCCACAATCCTAACTTGATGTGTCAGTTTATATTTTGCGGTTACATGGCTTTGCTCTGTTTGTTAAATGTATTTTAACAAAATTCTGCGTTAATCCTACCACACTATTATAAATGTGAATGTTTGTGAGGATGGATGGACGGATGTTCGTTACTCTTTAAAGTGGACGAGGCCACAGGCAAAAAGCTAGTTGGATTATTTTTATTATATTTACTTTGGCGCAATTTTTTTATTTTTTTTTAAATTGACCAGAAAAAGAAGAGAAGTTGCACTTGTAACTAATCTGGTGGTGCGCACTTGAGTTTCTGGTTCTTAAAAAATATTTCCTTTCCACACAACTGCAAAGATCGAAGTGACGTCACGCGTCTAAATGGATGTATCGTCAATAATGAAAACGTATCCAACGTTTTCATAAAGAGTGTGTCCATTCCAAATGGCCGTATTGTCAGTGGCCAGCTTAAGACTTCGCTGCCATCCGCCTGTCCATCAACAGACCATATCTCATGAACCATGATAGCTAGACAGTTGAAATTTTCATAGATGATGTATACCTGTTGCCACTATAACAACTAATACTAAAAACAAAATAAAATAAATGTTTAATGCCCAGTTTCTGAGGTTTTTGATGATAGTTTATTTATTCAACAGCACTTTCGATTGCATGACGAAAAGGCGTTAACCAATCAAAATCGCTATTGAATAGACAAACTACATAAAAAAACCTCAGAAACTGGACATTAGTCGGGCTCCAATATTAAAACAAACAAAAAGAATCCCCTTCGGTACAGAACAGAACGGTCCCTTCAGGCGCAAGTCCAACACACTTGGCTGATTTATTGTTATGTTCAAGGTAACAAAAGAAAAAATATATACTTAGTTAATAAGTTACAAAGATTTAAAATTATTTATAATCATAAATTAGGTAAGAACAAACTCACTGCTGATTGTGATGTAATGCATGTTGACAGGTGCAGCAATTGCAATGCTTGGACTCATTTTGCAGAATTTTTTGCTCTTTCTTGTCTGTTTTCTTTGGTCTAAAACAAAACACATACAAATTAATGTTACCTTTTTAATGTAATTCAAATATTAGTTATTGACAAGGGTACAACACAATAAACTTCAAATAAAAGTTATTGTCGTCCACCAAATACACTATAATCACAATAGAAATATATACAGTAGCGGACATCAGTCAACATCATCAAGCACGTCGTGATGGATGTGGCCTAAATCAATGTACTGTCAGCGTTCGTACTATGCACACCTGTGTGATTTTGATAACTTTTTGTACTTTTCAAATGAAAATGATGAAATGTTGTGTCTCATCATATAAAAAATACTCTCTATCTATCTCTATCTCAGGCCCGTATTAATAAAGCGTTCTTAACTCTAAGACAATTCTCAAGAAAGTACTTAAGATGTTGTTTTGATTAATAGACGATACTTAAGTACAGCTGTAGGTACGGCGTATCAAGTGAGTGCGAACGTATTAATAAACGAGACTCGTTACTCAAGTACACTGTCATTGCTGTCAAACTGTTACTTGAGACGCGGTTTCGTGGGTACAGTCAAACCTTGACTTGAAAACGAATTGCTTGGGAATTGGGATACAGTACATTATTATTTGTGGTGTTTTTGGGTGTGTTACAATTATGTAAATTAAAATCTTAATACTTATGATTAAACAAACTCAGAATTTACACTACATACTCAACACAAAATAAAGTTATAAAAAAAAGATATTGATACTTGTTGCTTATTGCTACTTACTCTTCTTTTTTTTTTGGTAATTGCAGTTGCAAAGGTTTTGCACCATACTGCCAGTGTCGAGTATTTGTAGAAATATTTTCGATTTTATTTAGTTATTTATAATTAATAAATAAAATATATTTATTTATTTATTTGTATTAAACGAAATACCTATTTGATTTATATTAATTGACTTGATTTGACACTTGACAGGAGAACTTTTTTTCGCTGCCCAAAAAATAATCCTCATTATATGATCCCCTCCCTCCTACAATTTCTCGTCCTATCAACCTTAAATCTGTTGTTTTGTAAATACTCCTTTTACTGAAACTTTATGTACATACTGTGGTACTGGCCCTAAATTTGTCTGTTCTAGGTTTTAGATTATTCAACAGACTTCCTCCTGTACACCGTGGTCCGTGCCCTTGTTTATTCATAAAAGCCACTCATAAGGCAGTTTTCGTCAACATAACACATTGGCGAATCACTAAGGAGCCACTTTAAAGAATACGAAGAAGAACTTTTTTTCAAATGGCAATGATCCGCATTCCGTTTTACATAGTTGTTAAAAAAATATGGATATTAATATGCTAGACAATAATAAATATTAAGATCTACGTAAAAATTAATGAAAATCGGTTTTTTTTTTCAATATAAAAATACAGACTAAACTTTTTTTGCTATTTATATTATTAAATATTACATTTTTAAAAAGAAATATTGAAGGAATGTATAATCAATAAATCCATTCTTTGTAGAAGTGTAAACGAAACGTTCTTTTATTCGTTCTTTGTCGTGTAGATGACGCTTAAAAGTTGAGTAAGTGATCTCAATAACGTTATCAACTGAGATGGTCTTGAGAAGATCATACTACGAATTAAAGATCATCTTGAGAAGCTAATTGTTACTTGAGACTGTCTCAGCCAAGGAAGGTCTTGAGAACAAGATTGAGAACGGTTTATTAATACGGGCCTTAGTTTTTGTTGCATTTAGTGCCATCTAGTGAAATAGCAAAACTACTTAGCAAGGTCAATAATGAAAGTATAAAGTTCTGCTTTTGACCGGTAGATGAGTGGTTTACCATATAATGAGTCCAAAGCCTAAGATTGGATTTTCTAGCAAACCTAAGGCTACATGGTGTTGAGGTGTAGCCTTCGGGGCACTATGGAGCGAGGACTTTTCAATTTATTTTTTTGGTGTAATAAACCCCATAATTCTTTTATTTCTATGTGTAGTGGCGGTCCTTACAAATATTTTAACCTTTAGATTACTTTTCGAAAATAATTTTTCACATGTTAACACCAATTTTTTTTTCGTGCATCATGTCGGGCCTACCAATAGGAACAACTTTACCCATTAGACACTTATGCGTAAGTGGCCCTGTTCCCGAGATAAACTCGATTGAAATGGGTAATAATAAGAGAAAAGTTGTCAAATTGACTGGACAATAAATTATACTAAACGTTTTTTTTAAATCGAATGTTACATTTTTAGATATACCTATCACTATGACAACATAGCACTAAACCAACATTTATTAATTGAATATTGATTTATGATTCAGTGACTACAATCAAATCAAGAAGAATATTAAAAGTTTTTCAAGTTGGTAGCCTAGCCTGTATTAAAATGTAAGTATGTTGGAGTCATAATAGTAAATAGGTACCTACTGTCTCTACCTACTGACCTTATTACTTGAAGTCTTGGTCCATCTCTAACAGTGGTAGTTTTGCCCGCCAAAAGTGCTCTTAGTCCTCTGAGTACAGAATTGCGTCGGGCGACTACCAAGCGTCCTCGGCTAAGGTATACGAACTGGATTCTGCCCCAGCCAGTCACTCTACCATTGTTTTCGTCTACTTCCCGCCATGTCCCACCGCCATGAATAAAAAATTTTTTTCCAGGCATCGTGTCACGAATCACGATCAAATTCTTCAATCACGATTTCTTGACATTATCGAAAGCACTTTGTTTTTCGTACAAAATTTAATAATCCATTATACCTTATTTACTTCTTAATTTTTTATAAGCACACAACAAGGCCGCCGCCAGCAGCTAGCTGTATTTTTTTCTTTTCCTTCTTTTACTTTGACTTTGTTTTTTTATTTAAAAAGGCTTAAAACCATTGCGAGTGGCAAGTTAAAAGCGCGGGAAATATTTTTTTTTTTTCAACACCGTCACTTAATAACACCTTAATCGCTTAGAGCATAATATTCTGCTAATATTACACATTATTAATAGACATTGCGACAGGTCATCTCCCAGCAGGAACCCAAGACATGGAATCGCAGGTGTGGAAATGTGGCGTTGGACAGAGGAGCTAAAGGACTGGAATATAAACCACCTTAATCTCCTAAAAAACTCTTGGCGTCCATCGACACTAAAAACTTACAAAGTGGCGTGGAACCGCTGACTCAGATGGTGCCGCACTAATAAAGAAAATGCCACTCATCCGTCGGGATCTGTTCTGGCAAAATATTTAGCTGATCTTCATCTTATTGATGGTATAGCTTACAATACTATATTAGTACACAACTCGGTCGTGTCGACATTGTACAGTGTTGAAGATGCGGGCAAATTATCTCCACATGTTCTGGTAAATCATATGCTTAAGTCGATCGTTGTAAATAAACCAGTCTCTAGAAAAACAAGTGTATGGGATATAGACGATTTATTCAAGCATTTGGAAAAGCAAATTATCGATAAAAACAATGTTTTCCAAACTTGTCGACATACCGAAAAATCCATGACTTGACATTATTAGCGGTTGATTCAGAACACTTCACTGTAAATGAAGACTCGATTTGTTTTTGGCCTCTTTACGGATCTAAAACTGATAGTGCGAACTACAGACAGTCGGGATGGAAGATATTTTCAAACAATAGTTCCAGAAATTTAGATCCTGTTTTTTGGGTTAAGCGGACCATTCGTTTATTTAAAGAAAAACGGAATTATTTTACATAATCTTTTAATTAATCTAAGAAGAAACCCTAAGCCGGCCTCCAGAACAGTTATTGCTGGTTGGGTATAAATACTGTATTTCGTGAAGCAGGTATTACTGTCCCTCCAGGAAGTATTCGCTCTGCCGTAGCGTCTAAAAACTGGGTTGATAATTTACCTCTTGATCAAATATTGGCCAAAGTAATACTTTCTCGCGTTTTTATCGCAGAGAAGTAAAGTCGTCTCGCACAGGTAAATCAACAAGTTTGGCTCAATTACTTAGCCCTACAAACTGATTTATATTTACTTATACTTTATTCTGTAATTAATTTATACTTTATTAATTAGTACAAATCAATAAATCTATTGATCTTAGTAAGGTATTTTTTTTACATTTCTATTTTCTAAGCTCTTCTAATGTATAATATGCCTTCACATTGGCATCTTTTTCCCACCAGGCGATAACAAACAGGTCTCATATCAGTAAGCTTCAAGTATGCGTACAGTATTTAATGACGGTGTTTTACCTGTAATTAAAACACATATTAAATACTTACCTTACTTGAAGCTTAAATTTTTAATACTGCCTGGTGATATTCGACTCAATGATTTGAAATTAAATTAGGCCACTGCTTGTGGCGTCGCCATGGTGCGGTTCTCAAAGTAGCTGTGCGAGCGAGAGGGTACGAGAAGGAAAGAGACAAGACGAGGTCGAGCACGCTAGCGCCATCTCATATCAGTAAGCTTCAAGTAAGGTAAGTATTTAATATGTGTTTTATTTACAGGTAAAACACCGTCATTAAATTGCATATTGCATCATTACAATCAATTTTAGTTAAATAAAATCAATCAATTTATTTAAACAATGACGAAAAAAATCACTTAAAAAGAATATATTTATGTTTATTTCTGTATATTTTTTTTTATTCATCACATTTCGTACTATTTTGTTCATCATGGAAAGTACCCTATCATTATTCGCCGAACTCATCGATATTTAAATATCGATAGTGTCAAGCACTAGCGTTGCTTGAATAAAAATGAAATTTGTTGTACACTGACAACTTATTTCCTTTGCACTTGTACTTTGTGTTTGTACATGTGTGTTTGTTTGTGTTTGTCAATATTTTCGTGTGCGTGCGTAACGGCGTGATTGAAAATGCATTAGTGTATAATCACTGTTTGTGTGCATTCCTCGTCCCCCCGCAGAAAGTGGCAGACTTTTTCGCATAGAAATTAGCTGTCATTTCGTCTCCGTTTGGTTGAATGATCTAGGTAAGCTAAATCGTCAACTTCAAAGTCTAGTCAAAGTCCAAATAAAACGTCAGTGCAGTCAATGAATTAAGTCAGTCCATTCTGTAATACAAATTTACTTACAAAAAAATATATTTTCATAATATAAAAAATAAACAGTTTGGCAAAAAGAGTGTGACGTGGTGACAGTGGGAACTAAAAACATTTTTAATCGCCACAGAAAATAGAACGAGAAAATTTGCCGAGCATGTCAATGTGCGATGTTGTTGTTTTTGTATGTTCTCCAAAATTTGTTTTAATTCTGTTTTTATGTGTAATATTGGTAGATTAATGACGGGACTATATTACCGGAATCTCTCCGACCGGATAATATTCAGAGTATTGAAAATAAAACCCTGGAACAATACAATAGAGCTGAAAATAGGACACAATTTGACAACTCTCACATTTGATATTGACATTTGACTCGACAACTATTTACCAGCCTTCGTGGTCCAGTAGTTTAGAGCTTGGCTCTCGACGCGGAGGTCGCGGGAAATTGTAAAAATAAAAAATGTTGTTTCCAAGTTTGGTAAGGACAATGCAGGCTGATCACCTGATTGTCTGACAAGAAAAATGATCCATGCGTCGGATGGGCATGTAAAAAATCGGATCTGCGCCTGCTGATCTACAGCGTAGCTAGCCTGGTTTCGATGAAACCGGCCACTGTCACCGAAATCGGTGTGGGGAGCTATTATATATGTTGATGTGCACAAGTGTGGGCAAGTGATACAACTACAAAAAGCGTGCTATTGCGTGTTCCCTTATAACTCCCTATGAACTTTCACTAAAGCCCCTACCACTTTACTGGATCGGCTGACTTGACTCATTGACTGCACTGACTATTTATTTGGTCTTTGACTAGACTTTGGACTTGACGATTTAGAAATACGGCGTTCAAAATTTAAACGAAAATTTGACTTAACCTTCTCTATTTAGGACAATGATATAAGATTTAGAGCGTCACTGAGGTCAGTGAGTTGCCAATGTCAGAGTGCTTATATTTTAACTTGACACTTTTTCACTCGACACTGGCACATGGAGAATAGAGGTAAGGAGTTGGTACTCTTGGTTGGTACAGGAGTTGGCACACTTTTTAGCTTTTCTGCCTTAGAGAGATGGTTCTCTCTAAGGCAGAAAAGCTAAAAAGTGTCCGAAGTAATTAAATAATAGTTCCAAAACTGGCCATAATGGCGCTAGAGTAGAAAGGGTGTGTGCTATGAAGTTTTTTGAAGCTAAGAATTTTTGATGACTATGACTAGTTTTTAGTAGTTAATTCAGTAAATCATGAATATTCTAATTACACATATAGTCGAAAAATATTTTTATATATAAAACCGAAGAAGATCCCAAGATTTAATTATCCGTTTAAATTTTGCCGCTTTACACTCTTGCGTCTGTAGCGCCCCCTGTTTAACGCTATTATAAGGACACTTTTCATGTATGGAGATGGTACTCCTTACTTATATTCTCCATGCACTGGCAAATGGATAAAAGTCGACGCCATTTACAAAATAAATAAAAAAAGGAAGAAGAAGAAGAAAAAGTTGTGCTCACAGAGTAGGTATACTTTCAGTAGTAGTACCACAGCGTAATATATGGTAGTACCATCAGATGAGGTACCCATGGATGATATTCAGTAGTACTACTTATTATCTATGATATATACTAGGTATACCTACTGAACGTTGTGCTATTCATTTCAGTCGTAGTACTTATCATCTATGGTTGTGCTAAAGGAAAACGCGAATCGAAATGAATGTTAATAATATGTACCGTTTTATGAAAATTTCGACTAAGGCCCGTATTAATAAAGCGTTTTTATCTCTGTGTGTCTGTAACGCTGGATTATATATATCTCACTTTAAAACTATATTTCACTTTAAACCAAATTTTAGATTTGTAAATATTTGAGTAGTGAATTAAAGAAAAAAGTAAGTATTCTTATTGCTTTATTAAGGGATACTTTTCGGAGTCCTATGAGACCTATGAGATTTCATGATTATATTATTTTATTTGATTAAAAGCCACTAGCTTCTGCCCGCGGCTTCGCCCGCGTGGAATAATGTTCTTGGAGAAAAAACTTCTTAAGCAAATAACTTGGAAGACCGGTAGCGCCGCGCATTGTACAATGTGCCTGCATTTTTAATCTGTAATAACTTCGAAAATATTCATTTAATTTACATGCTGTAAAGGGCCATATCGATCTATATTAAATGCACAATGTATTTAAGGTACTTAATGGGATAAGGATGTATGGGATGGGAAATGCTGTATTTCTTAAAATCGTTTCGTAAATAAGCCATTAGTTCTCGTAAAAAGTAATGGATAAAAATTGTTATTGTGGGTTATCCCTAAGAGATAGACATATACAATCACGGCCTTTTTTGTAGACATTTGTAAGGTGTACAGTATTGTATTACATTATTTTGATTTATCTCGTAGGGTTCAGCCAGCCAGTACAATGTAAGCGCAAAAGTTTTTATTTACGACATTAGAAACCTCTAAAATAATCAGTGTTTTTCTACTATATTATGCATGTTATATACATATAAACCTTCCTCTTGAGTCACTCTATCTAATAAAAAAACCCGCAATATAATCATTTGCGTAGTTTTAATGAACTAGGCATACATAGGGACAGCAGAAAAAGCGACTTTGTTTTGTACTATGTAGTGATTTACAAAATTGTTATTCATAATTTTTAAAGTTATTGTATATAACTTGACCTAAATAGGTAGGATTCAATTGTATTATTAAGTATATGGTCACCAGTAGTTTTGTTGCCAACAAGCTACAATTATAGCTTTGTAAATTTTTTAAGAATGCCGGCTCAAAGACTTGTGACAGACCGCCAGCTTAATGTGCTGGTAGAATATATGGAGGAAAACCGGGACTTTGCTTTGGGACGATTACTGTCTTCAGCAGATGGTAGATACCGAATGCACCAGCAATGGGAGGAACTGGCTGCCAGGCTCAATTCGGCTATTGGCGTCACCAAGACGGCGATGAAATGGCGTGATGTAAGTTTTCTCATTCCTTTCTGACTAAAGTATTTGCTTAGTTACAGCAATGTGAATGGACTCTTTGTTAAGATAAAAAAGTTCCCCACACTTTAGCAGTAATTTTGTGTCGTCATCATGTTATTTTCTGTTTGCTTATTTCATTATTATTTCTTTGGTCAGAGAATGGAAAGAGTGCAGTTTGCTATCTGATAGTAGAAACTGGATTATCGTGACTGATTATCGTGGTTATAGGGATCGTGATTATCTGGTCTAGCCGCAGTCTGCAAACAAATCCCATTGGCTTAAACCAATTTCAAACAAAGTTTTATACCTTTACCTTACTTTTTAACTTCATGTTAACTGCTTGATTTCTATTGATAAGTTTGTTTTTGTTGTTTTTGTATGTATAAGTAATGGAAAATGTATTTCTTCATTCATTGGGATTATACAGATTTTCGAATGGATAATTCTGGATACAGTGAAAGAGTTTTATAACAATATTACTTGTAACAACAAACTGAATATTAATATATGATATAGAGTTGAAGATCGCATGTTAAAATAAGAACATTTTACTATAGTTTTTATCAACTATATGCTATTATGACCATAATTTATGAGTCTTGAAGGGACTCATAAATTATGGTTGTTGTTGTAACAGTAAGTTCTACTAATCTAATCTATCTAATCTAATCTAACTAACCTCTACTGCATGACTCATACTGGTAGACAGGCATTGTGAGGTCTAGTTGTCGGCACTGTGCTCACTTGGCTTACTCAGCAGTCCTAACAAGGTAACCTTTTTTATTTTTAGGGGAAGGGCGTAAATTCCCTTCCCGGGGTATGTGGGACTCACCGTCATGCCATCACTCCATGGCATCCGGTGAAGCCGTTTGCCCTCGTCGTCCCGCGTCTCGCGGGGGAGAGGACACTCGTGCGCGAGTCACAGGGGGATTACAAAGATGGTTACATGGTCCGCCGGTCGCCCGGCGTCCCTGCAGACCGCACAACTTGCCTTGGCAAAACAGCTGGAGGCTTTATGCCCCGGCTGACCGCAGCGGAAGCATAGATAGCTACATTACTGGAAGTACCGTACTTTAGTGGAAGGGCACCTCTCTGCCACATGCCCCAACCCTAGGCACTGGTAACAATGCCGGCGCAGCTCGGCAATGTGTTTCAGCTGGACGCGAGTCCACCCAACACCAATACTCCCCAGTGGAAGCAGTTTTTTGACTGCAACAACTGACAATCGAATCAACGCTGATCGACGCTGATCCCTCTCTTATCTGGGCGGATTGCATTTACCCAGATTTGATCCGGGGGGCAACCATCTTCGCGTGCCACCGCTATCCGTCCTCAGTGGAAGTATCATCCAGACCCGTGACTCTGAAACTAAAGCACAGAACTGGCCTGGAGATATCAACCGTCGCAGCCAAAGAGGGTATCAGTTTAGCCGCCAAAGTGTCAGCCTTCTCGTGGCTCGTAGAGCCAGTGACCTCCAGTATACGGGCTCCCGTAGCCCGGTCTCTAGCTCTGTGAGGTCCACTTCTACCATGGCCTTTTTCAAGGGCGCTTTTTATTTCATGCCCTTAAGAGCAGCCTCCGGCCGTATCTTAAGCGATACGGCGGAGGAGCTTGGGATGACTATTTTTTTAGGCCCAGACGTGTTCTTGCCCTTACTACTTTTTGCTGCGGCGGTGGACCACCTCTGTCCACCCTTCATTGGGGGCTGTCGCACCAAGAGATCTTATTATTAGGCGGCACGTTCTCTTTAGGACGAGAGACGCCACCTTTTACCTTCTTTGCTTTCTTAGTTGTCAACGTTGAAGGCGCCGTACTAACGGCAGGCCGCGCCTCGAAATCACGGACGTTTACCAGCGGTAGTTCCGAAAAATCTACTAGCGTCGACGGGTCAACTAATAATGTTGATTCGTTCCTTCTCCTCCTTTCCTCCGCCCTTGTAACTCTGGCCTGTAAGGGAGGATGCAAATTTTCTGGCTTGAGCCTCGACTCAATTACTGCCAGGCGCGCGTCTAAAATGTTGCCGACCAATCTCGCAATAGACGCCCAGCATTTGATGCTGGTCGGTATCCGTCTGTACAACTCCTTGCGATCTGCGAGCCTCAGCTAGGCCTTGACGCAGCTCACCTACCTCCTCCCGAAGACTCGCTACTTCATTACGGAGCCTCTCATTCTCCCTAGAAAGTCGGCGAGTCACCCATTGTATCCAGGCCGAGAGGAAACTTTCCCCGACCCTGCGATGCAATAGGCGTACTCTTCATTGACTTCCGGGAGGAGAATGCCAAGTCTAGAGAAGCCAAAAACTGAGTTTTTTTGGCGTGCCAGCATCGCGCTTTTTAATGCATCCCGTGATTGAGATATTGAAGCGGCGCTACGATATCGACCGCTTTTAGCCCTCCTATCGACTATTCGCGAGTCCACTTCTTGCGGGTCAAAATTAGAGCCTGAGCGGTACTCGTAACCAGAATAATACGAGCGCGAAGAAGAATGGCGCTCTCATGACCGACTTCCCCTGGGCCATGAAATCTATCACCGGACACAAGCTTAGGCTTGGGGGGTACCTACATACATCACACAAACACGAGATACCTTTCAACAAATATACCAACAGACTCACACACATCACCTCACACACACACCACACTCACTTAACACAGCGATACACTAAACAACACGAACATATTACAACACATGGGTCCGGCATAGGTAGCCCTAACGACATACCCTCAAAGGATCATCGGAGCCCACCGCAGACCATATATCCTCTACATTCGACCTTTCACTCACACAACCGGCGTTCAGCCACGTGCTTGCCTCACCTTGGAAAGAGCCAAGATGGCGCAAGCAAGTGTTGCCCAGGAGGGATACCAACGAGGAGGAACCGGCACCGCCCCCTAACAAAGTAACACTAATTGAATCTAAGGTGGATTACATTGTGAGTACAAGTGAGTACAACTGAACCTTTCCTTTACTATACAACTAATGCAGACTTGTATTCCTTACGCTAATGCATGACTTATTCTTTTTTTTCTAGTTTTGGAGTGAGCGCAAGTATGCGGTTAGGAAGAAGTGCCTAATTCTAAGAAGACATGCACAAGCACGTGGCTCTGAAGATGGTCCCCCATTAAAATTGAAACTAACAAAATTAGAAGAAAGAATTTTGGCTATAATGGGGAAGGTGGTAGTGAAGAAGTTGGAGACCCTGCGTCCTCCAACGTCTCCCACTCCCACTCAACTCACGCCTTCCACTCCACCCACGCCTCCTTCTCAACCAGAAGCCTGCAGTCTTCAAGGTATTAAATTAAGCACTAAACATAATATATCCCCCCTACTAATAAAAATATTTAGGCGGAGGAAGCTTGCATGGGCATTTGAAATAATGGAATTGAATATTCTGGTTTATTTTATAATAATATTGAAACGTAACAGAAAATAAACATAGCTTTTGCAGTCAAAGATGTTGTGAAAGAAGAGAGCGAATGACATAAGGGGTAAAGTTCGCTGCAGACGCTCGCTCGTTCGCTTGAATAGCTAATCAGTTGTGAATGACTATGAATTTAGGCGTGAGAGTCGACATCACAATTCACAAGTCACAACTGATTAGTTATTCAATGTGACTTCCATCTTATACGTTGGAAAAGGCACTTGACAGCAAAGACAGCAACATTGAATGGCTAATCAGTTGTGTAAATGTTTTATACGACAAAACCATGTCGCTGATGGCCCCCGGCAATAGATCTTTTTTCATGGACATGACAGACGACGTATGAAAAATGACGACGACGATTCCCGAAAGCCATTGAGATCATGCTCGCACTGTAAGTTAATGGATATTCTTAGAAACACAAACAACAACCCATAAACCCGACTACGATGAAACCAAAAGGAAGGGTAATGATTTTGACAGTATCTGTATGTATGTTTGTTTCTCCATAGCACCTAAATTACTTATTCTTTTATATTGATTAATTATGATGAGGTGTCAATATATCATATTTTTATTATATTATATTATATTTTTTGGATTATATTTTTTAGGATTATATTTTTTGTATGTTAAACGATTACTCCACCTGTGGACCGATTTTCAAAACTCTTTTTTTGCTGTCAAGGGTATAGTCCCCAACACTTTGGCACTGTCTTTTGTTTGTCTTTTTTGTTTGTTTGTTTTTTTGACACCGAAGTGGTGACTTTGACTTTTTCTGAAGTAGTCCAGGCATATGCTACCAAAAATAAAGATTTTGCACCAAGGTATACCCTGGATCCAAAAGTACTGAACAGAACTCCCGAGTCGTTCGTTATAGATACATGTTTGGGGATTCCGGCGTTGTATAATAATTAACGTAATCATCGTCATCACCGCCTTCATCACACCATACAAACTCGTATTATGATGATAATAGGTACTTCTCATAGTCTTTTACACCCACACGTATATCTTTGAACATTACACTCTGCCGTTTGTCGAACGAAGCATTTTCAAAATTCTTTTGTTGTTGTAAAGAATATAATTCGAAATTGGTCCCTTATTCACCACTCCACAAAATTATAAGGACATCTATAGTGATTTCGACATTTATAGTAAGTAAAATTTTGTGCCAAGGTGTACCCTAGATCCAAAAGCACTAAACAGAACTCCTCAGTCTTGAAAGAGACACGTTTAGAAATTTCGGCATTGTTTAAAGAACTGCAAGCATATGCCACTTACAGTAATCTTCATCATCATCACCACCACCACCACCAACACCACCACCACCATCATCTTCCGATACATCAACATATTATTATGGTGACATAGGTACCTACTCCTCATAGTTTTGTACACCGATATCAATGTATTTGAAATTTCGCTATTGTCATAATTATATTCATAATCATCATCACTATAATATTATATTTTATGCTGAATTCTACATTTTTTCCGCCGACTACTACAATAGATAATAATAATTATTTAATAATATATAGTGTCGAAGCGTTATCATCACTGGTGATTGTTTATTTGGTCCACAGATAGGTAATCCTTATTTGGGGAAAATACCACGGCGTCTCAGAAAACCGGCATAAAAAATTTGTTTTGCCGAGAGTGAGAATACCGGAGGCTTTTTTGTATTTATATCTTTCTTAAAATGTGTTAATATTAATAAATATATCTAAAAAGGGAAAAACTAGATTACTATACCCATTATAAGTTTAAAAAAATGAACACAAATAATGTGGTATTTTCAGAAGCTATTAAGACAGATACAATATTACTTAGATCCTTTTCTAGGAGATATATTAAAATTAAAAAGTACGTGTGAAATTTTATTATAAGTATATATTTTTTACTCTGTGCTATTACTATATTGCAAGTATATTTACTAAAGAATAGTTTTGCCACGAACACTCCCAAGCGGGCAAAAGCTATAATATAATAAAAATAATAAATTAATCCTAATACTATAAATGTCAAAGTTTGTGAGGATGAATAGATGGATGTCTGTTACTCTTTCACGTTAAAACTACTAAACAGATTTCGAATAAATGTGGCATGGTAGTAGTTTAGGCTCTGGATTAAAAAAAGGCTACTTTTTATCCCGAAAAAGTACAGTTTTTCCGTGGGATACCCGATACTATATTTACGCAGGCGGAACCGCGGGAAAATGCTAGTTCATGATAATGCCCCAGGTAATAATGGCTGTATATTTTACATAGTTGGGTTATAGTTTTTTAACTTTTGTTCCTTAAGTATACTCATTTACTTGATATTTTTGTGTCAACCTCTGCCTTGTGACTTTCTGTCTGTGTGAAAAGCACAATGGTTTTACCTATTATAAATATTATTTTCAGATTCCACACCATCATCATCTCGAATGGAGATCGTCATCATGGATCCACTCTTGATAGACACAAGTGGTCCCTTTGGTACTTATTATCACAATACAGGTGACCTGAAATTCGATACATTCCTTTGAAAGACAGGAAGTAGACCTCATTTACAGTAATATTTTTCATGGCATCCCCTATCCGAAAGTTGATATTTACAAAGTTATTGAAATTTAAAAAAAATTTTCTTTATTTTCGACTTTTTGACTTTGACATGACGTATTTTTAAAAATGTTTGTCTTTTTAGTGATTTTTTTATGTATTTTAACCGTCAATGAGTCAAATATTATTTTTAAGGAATAAATAGGGACAAACTAAGCGAGAATTTTTCATTATGAGACATGAAACAGAATTTTCTTTTAAGAAAAATGCACATTTTTCTTAAAAACAGGTGATTTTCTTAAAAAAATGTATGATACAATGCGTACAAATACCTTAAATAACTTTCTTACCTCATAAGCTTCCAAAAAAGTTACAAATATGTACATAAAAACATGAACATGTAATAAACAAACACAAAACAATCATCAGGTAACGTTATCTCAAGAATTACTCTACCTGAGGCGACCTTTTTTATCAATTGTTTCCTTTGTTCAAACTTCGGGATGTTTCGGCTACTGTCGTCGCGGCCCTTTGTCAATGAGTTACGGACTGGCTTAGAGAGCAAATTTAGTAGCTAATATTAGTTTTAAGTCAACTATTGCCGTGTACGGACGTATTGTTGCTTTAAACTACACCCTTACTTCTACTTGTGATTTTTTTGTATCGCGATGGCTACTTTTGAGTACGATGAATACGCTGACATCTTGTTTTGTTACGGACTTTGTAATGGTAATGCTGCTGCTGCACGAATAACATACGTTGAACGTTTTCCGAATCGACGAGTGCCAAACGTTAGAGTGTTTTCAACAACATTTCGACGAATTCGGGAAAGCGGCCGTGTTGATAGAAGACGTGGCGATTCAGGCAGACCTCGTTTGTATGCTCCAGAAGAAGAAGAAGAAATTTTAACACTTTTTCAAAATGATCCTTCTATTTCTACAAGAGCGGCAGCTAGAAGACTTGGATTGAGTCAATGGAAGGTGTGGTTTACAGTACACACAGCGCGCCTACATCCATTTCACTACACACCTGTCCAAGTGTTGGAAGAGGGAGACCCGGTTAAAAGAATGGAATTCTGCCGTTTTATGATAAATGCAGACATGGAGGATCGCAATTTCTTCTCAAGAATATTGTGGACGGATGAATCGAAATTTGACTGTGACGGGATAAACAATTTCCACAACACACATTACTGGGCACCAAAAGGAGAAAACCCCAGGATGAAAAAAGAAAGGGCCCATCAAACCAGATTCAGTCTAAATGTCTGGATGGGTATAATTAATAATAATTTAGTTGGACCTCATTTTTTGCCTCAAAACTTAAATGGTGAAATCTACGAACATTTCCTAAGAGAGGAGATTACTGGTTTAATGGAAGATGTGCCAATAGCAACTCGTCGTAATATGATTTTCCAGCATGATGGTTGCCCGGCCCACTTCCGCCTCGGCGTACGCCAGTGGCTAGACCAAACTTACCCACATCGCTGGATAGGTCGAGGCGGGCCAATTCCTTGGCCAGCACGGTGTCCCGATTTGACCCCGTGTGATTTTTATCTTTGGGGTCATATGAAGGCTTTGGTGTATACTACACCCATAACTACTGTAGAGGAGCTCAGAAGCCGCATAAGAAATGCAGCAGAAGAAATCAAAACTAGTCTTACTACCAGAATAATCAAAACAGAGGTACGGAGAAGACTACGGGCCTGTATCAGAAACAGAGGTTCACATTTTGAACAAGACCTAAAGTAGAATAATATTTATTATTAAATTTAATTAAACATTGATGTTTTTTAAACACAATAAACGTAATTAAATGCAAGTTTTTCCTTTTATTTTAACCTTATCGCAAATAAATCGATTTAGACATTATTTCATTTTACTTCTAATATGTTTACTACAACGTCATATTTTTATGTAGACATTTGCACCTTTTTGGAAAGCTAATGAGATAAGGAAGTTATTTAGAATATTTGTACGCATTGTATCATACATTTTTTTAAGAAAATCACCTGTTTTTAAGAAAAATGTGCATTTTTCTTAAAAGAAAATTCTGTTTCATGTCTCATAATGAAAAAGTCTCGCTTAGTTTGTCCCTATTTATTCCTTAAAAATAATATTTGACTTATTGACGGTTAAAATACATAAAAAAATCACTAAAAAGACAAACATTTTTAAAAATACGTCATGTCAAAGTCAAAAAGTCGAAAATAAAGAAAATTTTTTTTAAATTTCAATAACTTTGTAAATATCAACTTTCGGATAGGGGATGCCATGAAAAATATTACTGTAAATGAGGTCTACTGTCTGTCTTTCAAAGGAATGTATCGAATTTCAGGTCACCCTATATATTTTAATTATTAAGCCCGGACCCTCACTCATTATCGGTCGCAAAATATTGTTGCAAACTTAGTAGGTTTTACCACTAAAAGTATAATACCTTAAATAATTAGATCTATCCCATACTGGCCTTTATTCTATCCCTCTTCTAATTTACACGAGTAATTAAATCAACAAACAATCTTTAAATACAATATACTCGATATTAAATCAATGATTGTAATTTAAATAAACTTAGGGCCCTCAGTTCAGCCCACTTTACACAGTTAAGTACAAATAATTCCTTTCAGAGTTAATTCATCATACTTATGCGCACCCGGGACCACACATTGACGCCACCACCCCCACCACTGCTGCAGCTCCGCTGCCACCTCTTGCAACTGCAGCAAGAACAAGACGTATGTTTAAAGTTATGCATATTTACTATATTATAACTTAGTATGTATGGTCGCCGACAGACCTGGTGTATCACAATTCGATCCTATTACTAAGGCATAAGGTTCAAAAGTGGTACACTGAATATGTCGGCGACTGTACTTAAAATCACATCTTTATCCCTTTTGGCGCGATCAGAGCCACTATTTGCCAGAAAGTAATGAAGTAATGTACAGCCACATTTAATATATGTGAGTCAGACATTTATAGTGTGGCGGACCAATTACCACCACAATCCTGAATCGCGCTATCGAAGTTTTTACGGTTTGTTCCTATATATACAACATCTGAAACGCTTGCAAGTGGGCTTCGGCCTGACCGAGCATGCCACCTCGCTCGGTCGGAGGTCTCCCTTTGGGGCTTCCTTTATTCCCACAATAGTGTACCAAAAACTTGATGGTGACGAGGATTGTGTTCCCATAGTCGACTCTTAGGTCTATCGACTCTTTATGCTCTGGAAAGAGATATTAAGTATGCGGGGCGACTTTTATTTGGTTAATTATAACATTCCAGATATACCGCCCGAGCCACAAGTCCCTCAATGTGCTCCTGACGCGGAGCAGAAAAAATGTGCGGCTGAGGAGCAGGCGCGCTCTAGTGCGAACGTAGCAGAGTCGCTGGCTAGCATGACGGGCTCGATGGCGAGCATGTCGGGATTGTTGTCGAGCACGTCGGGCTCGATGGCGAGTATGTCGGGATTGATGTCGAGCACGTCGGGCTCGATGGCGAGTATGTCGGGATTGATGTCGAGCACGTCGGGCTCGATAGCGAGCATGTCGGGCTCGATGGCGAGCATGTCGAGCTCGATGGCGAGCATGTCCGGCTCAATGGCGAGCATAGCAGCGACCCTAGCGAGGCTAGACCGTCGCACAGAAAGAATAGTGGAGTTGTTAGAAAGAAAATTTGACACATAAGTCAATTTTATTTAAAAAAATTGTAATAAAACGAGCAGACGCCTGATGGAAAGTGATTACCGCCGCACATGAATACCCGCAACGCAGAGGAGTAACAAGTGTGTTTACGATCTGTAAAAACCCAATCTCCCTTTAACACAAGATAATAAACTAGATATAAAGAACGACTATAATATTATGATAATCAAAAAATGCTATTGAGGTCATACAACAGTGAACACCAATTCGCTAATTCACCGTTTAATGTAGTCGATACTGCCATTCAGAAAGATGTAAGACCCGTATAGTGACATCTATCGAGTAATAAAAGTGATAATAATTTATTTAATCTTCATTTTCTAAAACGGATGAACCGATTAAACCATTTTAATCTAGTTTTTTTTGTTTGAAAGCTGACATAATCGAGAGGATTTTCTTAGCTATAATTCATCATGATCAGCTCGCTCAATTGTATTTATAAAATAAAATATATTTTATAAAAATACTATAATATATAAATTATATTTTATAGTTATATAATATTATATAATGTTCGTAAATTGGACAACTGGGCTGTACGAATTGTATAACCACATTTTATTTATAAGTAGTATTTTGATATTAAACAATATGATATAATATATTTATACATACTTGTAATGTGCTTGCCAAGACATTTCTTTTGATACCAAACACGTGATGATTATTTCGGTTTTTTTTAGATGTTAGAATCTGAGGTTCAATTTTCGAAACACAAAATCGTGAAATAAAATTTATAGCCTATGTTACCCGCGGCATCATTACGAATCTATTGACACCTCATTATTAAAATCGGACCAGTAGTTTAGACGCTACGAGGAAACAAACATACATACATAGACTGCCAAAATCATTACCCTTCCTTATGCCTTCGCCGTAGTCGGGTAATTAAACGAAAGACATTTATATAAGGACTTGTTTTATGTTCTTATTTCTAATATAGTTTTAAAATAACCGTTAAATCAGAATAAAATTTACAAAAGTTGATTGCAATAAGTTATTTTTCGTCCACCATTTAAAAAGTCCCAGATCTGACGGTTCGGTTACTTTTAGTGGGCATCATATACTACCGACATAGCCACTGCAAAACTAGACATTGTCCAGGCTCTGTAGATGAGTGTACCAAGTCTCCCATAAGGATAAAGTGTCCCGCTCCTGTATTGCTATTAGTCGTTGCAATCCGAACCTCAATGCTCGTATTTAAAGTGGACTTTCATTGTATTATAAGTAAAGATATTTGTTATCATAAACTGATTTTATGATGTTTGGACCAACCAGAGCGCGTTTCACGTTGGTTTAACGTTTACGAGAGTACCGGTTTTACGGTTTTAGCGTATCGGGACTTGTTGCAGGTTTTATTTAGCAGAATTGACCCTCTGGTTTGGTTTATTCCAAATGAATTTTGCAAAGACACTTGTAAAAAGAAAACAACAAAATACAACTTAGTTAAGTATATAATAATTTTATAACTACATTTGGTGGATTACACACACTTCACAAGGACACTTAAGGTTTCCAAAGTTTTAATAGACCGTCTTCGCCGTATGTGGCGAGTAGATTCTGATGGGGGTGATGAGTCATGCCGATTACCGCTTTCTCGTGAATCTGTGAACAAGTAAATTCCATTAACATTCTACAACATATTACATACTCAAAAAGCTCGTTTATCTTTAGTCGTAAAGTTAAGTATCGGATATACTTCCGCTGTCTGGTACCTGTGATACAAGTTCTTCGGATACTTAGGCCCGTATTAATGAAGCGTTCTTATCTCTAAGACAATTCTCAAGAAAGTACTTAAGATGTTGTGTTAATTAATAGACCGTACTAGTACAGCTGTAGGTACGGCGTATCAAGTGCGTGCGATCGTATTAATAAACGAGACTCGTTACTCAAGTACGCTGTCATTGCTGTTAATCTGTTACTTGAGACGATTTCGTGGGTACAGTCAAACCTTGACTTGAGTACGGCTTGGGATACAGTACAATATTATTTGTTGTGTTACAATTATATAAATTAAAATCTAAATACTATGATTAAACAAACTCAGAATTTACACTACATACTCAATACAAAATAAAGTTAAAAAAAAGTAGCTTGTTGATACTTATTCTTCTTCTTTTTTTGGCAATCGCGGTTGCAAAGATTTTGCACCATTCTGCCAGTGTCGAATATTTATAGAAATATTTTCGATTTTATTTATTTATTTACATAAAACGAATTACCTATTTGATTTATATTAATAGCACTCAATACCAAAGATCATGGAGAATAGAGGTAAGGAGTACCATCTCCATACATGAAGTGTCCGTAAAATAGCGTTAAATAGGGGGCGCTACAGACGCAAGGATGTAAAGCGACAAAATTTAAACGGATAATTAAATTTTGGGATCTTCTTCGGTTTTATATATAAAAATATTTTCAACTATACGAGTAATTTGAACATTCATGATTTACTGAATTAACTACTAAAAACTAGTCATATTCATCAAAAATTCTAACTCCACTCTAGCGCCATTATGGCCAGTTTTGGAACTATTATTTAATTACTTTTGTCGGACACTTTTTAGCTTTTCTGCCTTAGAGAGAGGTACTTTTTACCTCTATTCTCAATGACCAAAGATAAAAGTCAAAACAAAAGTGACTTGATTTGACACTTGACAGCAGAACTTTTTTTCGCTGCCCAAAAAACAATCCTCATTATATGATCCCTCCCTCCTACAATTCCTCGCCCTATCTACCTTAAATCTGTTCTGTGTTTTGTAAATACTCCTTTTACTGAAACTTTATGTACATCCCTATTAACAAAAAAAAACGGTGGTACTGACCCTAAATGTTTGTGTTTGTTCTAGGTTTTAGATTATTCAACAGACTTCCTCATGTACGCCGTGCCCTTGTTTATTCATAAAACCCACTCATAAGGCAGAGTTTTCGTCAGTGGCGTAACTATACCATCTGGGGCCCGTGGCAAATTCTTTTGATGGGGCCCTATCAGTAAAAATCGTCACGTTATACTCAGTTTAATTTTTAAAAACTTCAGCGTATTACACGTTGTATATGTCCCACTAATGGCCATAGGCCTCTCTTAGGCGAGAGGGAATGGTCTGTAGTCCTCACGCTAGCCCAATGCGTATTGGAGACTTCTTTTTTTTTTTATTAAATAAGGGGGCAAGCGAGCAAACGGGTTACCTGATGGTAAGCAACTACCGTCGCCCATGGACACTCTCAACATCAGAAGAGCTGCAGGTGCGTTGCCGGCCTTAAACTACTACTTCATATTCATCCATAGAACATAATAACTCAATGCATTCATTATCTATTCGCTAGATTTTCAGCGAAGGAACAACATCGTGAGGAAACCTGCATACATTTACAATGAAATAAAAATAATTTAATTTCAATAAGATATTTATTAAGAACAATCTTTTTTTCGAGCTTTCTGTTCCGCAAAAGTGTCTATAACATCATCAAAGTTTAAAGATCGGGCCATAGAATTTTCAATAGACAGAATAGCAAAGTTACATAACCTGTCTTGTCTCATAGAGTTTCTTAAATAGGTTTTTATCAATTTTACACACAATTTTAGTCAATTTTAGTCACAGGAATTGTAAGAAATAACATCAATGCAGTGCATAACTTCAGGAAAGCTGCAGGACATAAAATTATTTTTTATTATTAATAAATCAGCAAGGTCTCAAATACACGAAGATTTTCTATTTCGTATCTCAAATTGGATCGAAAACTGAGAATTTATCTGGCAAATGATTCAGATATGTCTTTTTTATATATATTAACAAATTCTAGAGCTTTTTTAATAGATCAGTGTCATTTAAAACTTTTAAAGTGGAAGGCTGCAAAACACTGAAATTTGAAAAAATTTCATTCATTACAAGGAAACGCGATTTCAGTTGATTTATAATGATGTCCATTACTCGATAAAATATGTTCACTTTGAACAAACTTTCCGGATCTTTGAGACGCTCGTCTTCGCAAAGCTCATCAAAATGGCGTTTTACCTTCCTCTGACGAGTTTTAGAAAATTCAGGTGTGATGGACCATTTTTCTGCTACACATTTGCTTCCATTTTTAAATTTTCAAATTCATGTCGATACCTTTCCAAAATTGGCTTAAATGTCTTAACAATTCTTGTAAAATCGGGTCGTATTTTCCTAATAACTCAACAGTATTCAAAAAGTTTCCTTTGGAGCTTGGATCACTGGTGTCTGCGTTTTTTCTGTGACCACGAAAGGCTAAATTACACGTTGAAAGTGTCAGAGTAACATCAAGTAACATCAAAAAATTGTTAAAAAAAATAAACAAGGAGCCTAGAAAGTACTTGGCGGCAAAAAGATTTTTCTTTTTTGATCATAGACTTGCTCTTCATCGAGTGTTCCATGTAACCGCCACTGTTGATACGTAAGACAGGAATCCAGATGAATTTTTGATGTCTCGTGTCTTTGTATGGCATCATGTTTCCAGTCGTCATAGCCCTCAATCCAAACATTTTGTATTTTCTTAGATGCCCGATTTGCGAATAACCAACACGGTTCACAATACGCCTTCTGAAGTATTAAAGAATAGGATAGCCATGTACGTTCAATTTTCACGCCAGACTTGGAAACAATATAGTAATATTTTTCTAGAAAAGATCTATTGTCACTATCTTAGAAAGGGCCCTTAGGTTTACAATGTCCGTTTTCAATCACGAACCTTTTCACTTGATCAGTTAGCTCTTTAAAATTACCCTTCTCAGTAACATAATATGGCGAAGATACAATATTGTTCATGCTAAAATATAATTCTCTTTGATTATTGCTAGTACCTTGTTGTGGTTGTTCTGGATCTGGATAGTCACTGGTGTTGGGTGATGCATCTGATAATTCTGGTATACTTTTAGTAAGGTCCAATTCTTCACTTTTGGAGCACTCTTCACTCGACTTTTCATTATTTAAGTCATCATTTTTCAAGTACTGACTAATTTTAGGTAGCTTTTTATTTTTTTCTTCAGTCCCCTCTTTCTCTTTCGTTTTTCGCTCCCACTTAAATATTTTCTGGAACTAGATTTTAATATCTAACTTTCACAATCAACTTTACTTTGCCACCATTTTCATATTCAATAAAAGAACAAATACGAAAAATCAAAGATACAAATCACCAATTGTCAAAATAATCACACAAAGAATACGCAGTCGAATGGCAATGATCCGCGTTCCATTTTACGTAGCTGATAAAAAAATATGGATATTAATATGCTAGACAATAATAAATATTAATATCTACGGTCTTGAGATCATACTATGAACTAAAAACCATCTTGAGAAGCTAATCGTTACTTGAGACTGTCTCAGCCAAGAAAGGTCTTGAGAACGAGTTTGAGAACGGTATTTAATACGGGCCTTAGTACAGGGTCAGGTGGTGTGAAAGAGTCCATAGATATTTATAATTAAAAACGTAGATTACGCATGGTCTTTGTTATTACTGAAGCCAGCTACACGCTACACACACATGCAAACTATGCTACTTTTCGTTAACTATAGCAGTGAGTGGTCGTGCAGTAAGTAAGTTCGACTCACACATACTTGAAAATAACCTAACCAAGAGCATGTCAGGACATGACTAAAGGAGGGTTCCGTAAATATCAACGCGCAATAGGTTTTCTTCGAATTACAAAATTTATTACGCTCAAAATAATTTTCCTAAAGAGCTTTTAGCATGATCTACCAGCATGGAAAGTTACAAGTTTCTATGTCCTAAGGTGTAGAAATGCCAGGGAGGGACCAACTCATAAACCACTTTGGAGGCTGACTCGAAAATGGTCGACTTTGTAAAAAAGTCACATAATATGAAACCTTTCCTTTTTTTAAAAAGACCTATTCAACGATACTCCACACGATGGGGTAGAACGAAAAAAAATATCATCCCCACTTCACATGTATGGAGAGCCACCCCTAAATTTAAATTATTATTATTTTATGATGCTAAAACCGAGATGCATACACATAATAAATAACTAGACCAAATTTCATCCATTTATATTCATAATAACAGAAGCTAGACGCACGGACAGACAGACAAGACCGACGGACAGAGCGAAACTAAGGGTTCCTTGAGTATTACGGAACCCTAAAATATGGCTTCACTTTCTTATTCTAAGTGCGTTATTTACGTTGTTTATTTGATCAGAACCCTAAATCTCGTAATTAACTTACACTTTTTAAGTATTGAATTATACATTATTCGTCATATGATATTATGACTGATTTTTGGAGTTTGGACCAATCAAAATCGGTTTGACAGTTTTAACATATCGGGACTGGATCGTACTGTAACTGTATTATACTATATAACTCTGGAGGTCAATTATGCTAGTTAAATCTGCAGGATTTAATTAGCATAATTGACCTCCCGAGTTTATTCTTTAGAGTTAACCTCTTGAGCATCGCAGCGACATATCATAATATTAATTTCACACACAGAAATGGGAGTCGCAGCGTTCGCCTGATGCAACGCTATATAGAAACACAAAAAGGGTTAGGTAATTTTTCTATCATAGTGCGGTCGCCGACAAACCAGGTGTACTAATTTTGGACCTTATTGCCATAACGATAAGATCGACATTTGGTCCGTCGGCGACCGTACGTCGAGTGAAGTCCGCGTAACTTACGTTTATAGTCCGCTCGAGTTTGCCGCTGTTAGCGCAGAATGCGTAAAGCACCAGATCCTCCGCGGCACAGTAGACAAGGCGGCCTCGCGCGCCGAGCGCCGCGCACACCAGCGCCCCGCCCTCCGCCTCGCGCCGCCCACTCGAGAACGACCGCACGATCTGGCCCGCCATGTTCATTATGACTACGGTGTTCGTCCTGTTGCACACCACGAAGTGCTCGGGGTTCTTAGGAGTCAGCAGGAGGGAGTTGACGGGCGGCTCACCCGATCCCAACGGCTTGAGTGTGGCCGTACACTCGCCCGTGCGCACCGACCACACCTGCAACATTATAATTGGCTGCTAATGTGGGATAGCACATGACGATGTGGCACGAAAGAACAGTTTTGCCGGTGATCCAAAAGGCAGCTAAAAGGCGAAGAAGTTTTCCATTTATTTTATTTTTACTATATTATATTTTATTTATTTATTCATAAGAAAACCCCCTCTGTGTTTGACACTGTGTGATGTGTCGCATTGTGTCGACTAATTTTGAAGTCGAAGAAAAGCTCTAGGCCAAAAGAAGAAGCATGCGCACGAACACAGCGCGTCATTGCTCAATTTTGTTTTTTTTAATTTGAGATTTCACTGTCTTCTTAACGCAAATAGACTACAGTAGAATTACCTTGACGGTGCCGTCGGAGGAGGCGGACAGCACAGCGTGGCCGTCGGGCGTGAACACCGCCTCGTTCACGAACGACGTGTGCCCGCGGAACTCCTTTAGCACCTTGCCCGACTTGAGACCGTGGATTCTGGGGACGACATGAAATAATGTAGGGGATCACTGACGGGACACTGGCGAATCCTGCCTGATTTTCCGGCCAAGTTTCTAACTTATATGGTTTTATAGTACTCAAAAGTTAAATATATATATAAAAAGTAATATATATATATATATATATATATATATATATATATATATATATATATATATATTGATATTCAAAATACGTATGTATCTGTGGTAATCGTTGTCATCATATCTATGTGTAGTCTATGTATGGTTATCATGCTGTACATTGTCAATTTGAGGCGTAAAAGCTCTATCTAGTAGTCTAGTAGATAGACTTATTTTAATTGGAGTATAAAGTTATTTTCTTTTTCTATAGCTCAGCAGTTCCGTACTAGTTTTACGAAAAAAATGTTACTTAGGGTGTGAAATAGATCCCTCTATACTATTTATATTTATATACCAAACGTGACAGTATATGTTAAAGGGATCCTAAAAAAACTTGACATTGAGTTGTTCAAAAAGTTGAAAATATGTGTAACGTAATATCAAGTGGACGGCCCCGCTTTAAAATTTTACTATACATGAATTAAAAATACCTGATAGTACGATCGAAGGAGGCGGACAGTATTTGTGTGTTATCCCGCGTGAACTGAAGGCACGTCACGCCCTTGCCGTGCGCGCGGTCCAACTTGCGCTGTACTTGCCCAGTCGATACTTTCCACACCTGTAATTATTTTGCACGACCATATAGTTTGCCTATGAACATAATGTAGAATTGAATGGCAACAAAAGTTTAGCGATTGATAGAACGATCTTGTTTAGCTTACAAACTTACACAAATATGAAACAAAATTATTAATAACAGACGCGACATCAGACAATTTTACAACATGTAAAGAAATCATCTAGAAATGTCAATAAATTTCTAAAAGCTCTCCAATTTTAAAGTTAGCCTTCCGATGCACGCAGGACTGCCACCCGAGAGCAAATTTGGGTCGCGGAGCCACTGGTTAGTATGTTTTTATATGGAACACTAAACAGTACCCGCGACTCGCGACTGGTGAGCGTAGCCGGAAACCCTGATTGTCTGGTTTGCTGGTCGCGGCGGTCGCATAGATCGAAAGGCTAACTTAAAAGCTTATCAATTACCTTGATTTTTCCATCATTGGAGCCAGCGGCTAATGTGTCACTGTCCCTAGCGAATGCAAGACTCAACACAGCCTCCTCCATACTCATGTACTCCTCGTGCGCCTGGTATCGCAGATCTTTGCGGATTTTGCCCGTTGTGAAGTTCCAAACCTCCACGAGTCCATCTACAGAACCTGTTACTAGATATTGTCCGTCGGGAGAAAACCTGCAAGTAGATTATTTATTAAGTGGCAGAGAATTAAGTATACATCTTAAAAAAATAAGAGAAATTTAAAAAGTTCAGGCAAAGTGATTTGTCCCTTACTTATTTATTTCCTCTATCTTTTCTTAAAACGAACAAAATTACCACGATGGAGACAGCCTCCAATCCCATAAAACATAAAAGTATAATTTTAAATTTAAAGGAATAAGGGCCTGTTTTTACAATCGCGTACTAAGTGACAAATAGCTTATAAGGAAGTTTTATCTCTGTCGCTCAGTCTAAAGTAAGCAGTGACAAAACTTCAGGATAAGCTATTAGACACTTATTGTAAAAAGGCCCTCAGAATAGCTTTAATGATATATTCAACTTCCTTACTTTGCACATTCAACATGTGACTTCTGACCGAACTTAATAATTTTGGACATCTGTGTTGGGCATTGGTCATCTTCTTCGTCCCTTATAGCGGCTTTACCTCGGAAAAGATCGATTGTAGTGCCTGTAAGAGATAATAATAATAATTAAGAAGTAACCAATTATTTGTAATACAGTTTTTTGATAAACATTTTGTTATTATTAATTATTATTATTTTTTCTTGTAATTGCCTATATTATATGTAATAATAATAAAGCCTTTATTTGTCCTTAATAAATAATTTACATAAAGTGCACTGTGGTTTATTTTAATTTAGGACCTCTTATTGAGTAAAGGCAAATGGAGAACCATTTGTCTACAAAGTATTCTATTTTTGGCTTTTTCTGCCCAGTTGTTTGCTGCTATCTTTTCAGGGGTCTTGCTTGCTTTCTTTTTCCAATTGAACCAGACCCAGTGCATTACTGTTTGACCTGGTTTGGTTCTGGTATCTGTGCTCATACGAGCGACATGACCCGACCATTTCCATTTTAATCCTTTGCATCTTTGTTCGCGCCAACCCTAGCGCGACGTTTAGAATAAACACAAAGGACATCACTACGTGAAGTATGGCCGACCGACTCAGGGGCGTTGTCAGAGAGTGACGAACACTTGCATTAGATCTCCTTCCGCGCCGGATGCATTTTCAGCTCATCCCGAAACCTAGTGAACGCGAACGCGTGTGCGCATATTTATTTGTGCTCGTTAATATAATACCAAATTCGCCGGCGAACCGCGATAAATCTATCGATAATCCGCTCAACAGCTGTGTAGTGTAGTGAGAAGAAACCTCCGCCCAGATACAGAACCACCAGCTCAACAATAAGGTCAGTCCCAGATTTCTCCAGCCCTCACATTAACCTATATACCTACTTCCCTCAGCTCAAAGTCGTATGTGTGGGTTCCTAGCTTACACAATCTTCATAATTACTTTTGTTCGTTTTCTTATGTCTGTGTTTCTTTGTTTATCTATGCGTTTTAGGTTTAGAATACTTCGCTCCATGGCTGTCTGACATGTTTGAATTTTTGTTTCAGTTATCCATGTTTGGCACGCATATGATAGGCATGACGGTAGGCCAGAATCTAGGATTAAAGATTTTAGCTTGATAGGTAGATTAGTTAGATATTTAGAACTCCAATTTTTTTTTTCATGTTAAGTTTATACGCCGGTTTAATTTATCTATATGCCTGGCTCTTTTGAAAGATATTTGTTTGCCAAGGTATTATATGTATTCTTATACATATTCCAATGTGTTGTCATCAATTTTTATTGGTTGTTTCGTTCTGTTTGTCATAACTTAGGTTTTGGCAGTATTTAGCTCTAGGCCAATGCTACGACTGATGTTGTTGGGATCGGTTATCATATTTAGTAGTTGTCCCGGTGTTTCTGAGAATAACACTATATCATCAGCTAATCTGGGGTTATTTAGGTATTTTCCCTTTATGAAAATACCTTTTGTTGTCGATTTTAGGCCTTCAATTATATATAAAAGGACAGTGGATGAACAATCTTGGTGAGAATGGGTCTCCCTGTCTTACTCCTCTACCAATTTTGATTTCTGGGCCCTTTTTTCGCTTAACTTTGCTTATGCTTATCTCATAGATGTCTTTTATGAGATGTCTTCTAAAGCTTTCTATGTGCTTTTATGCTATTTGTGTCAAACGCTTTAGCGTAGTCTATGAAGGCCAGATAGAGAGTGGAGATTGTTGCTTTTCGTATTTCTCTATTATTTGTTTGTGTGTATATTTGGTCAATTGTTGAGAAACCTTTTCTAAAACCTGCTTGTTCTACTGGCTGATTCTTTTCCGTATAGGGTTTAAGGCGGTTTTCGAGACAAGAGGCAAAAAGTTTGTAAATATTTGGTTGTAAACTTTTACAAACCTGAAAAAATAGGGCGGTAATTTCCAATATCAGCGGGGTCTCGTTTTTTTATACGGTATTGGTCCATTACTTTTATCTGACTTAAGGTTTTTATTCTTTAAAAGTAATTCTTGTTCTGTAAATCTTTCTAGTGGTATAGGATCTTTTTGGTGATTTAATGGCAGCATAAAAACTTTGATTTGAATTTGTTGCTGTCTTCGTATAATATATGTTGCTATATTTGTTATCTAGAAAATGATTTAGTAGAATTTATACCCAGACATGGTATCCATTGTTTCGCTGTATTAACTTCTTTTAGGCCCTTTTTGAGACTTCTTATTGTGCTTAAATGTTTCTTTATTATTTGTAGTTTGTGTTTGTTATCTTTGTACAGTACTTAGTTCTTGTCGTTCATTTAAGGTAAGAGGTTTCTTGTGTTGAAAAGAACTATCTTTTCGTCTTTGTATCATTGTTTTAATATTGTCTAAGATACAGTATTTTTCTTTATTTTTTTGAAGATCTATAGAGTATAGGCTCAGCACAAGTATTTGGGTCGGTTTTGTTGAATGTTGGTTTTCGATCGCATGCTGTTAAGCATAGCTCTACTCTTTCTAGTTTGTTTTGTTAGATGTATAGCACTTCTGATCAGGGTGGTGGTCTACTCCCCCACAGGGACCAGCCGGATTGGGGGATTTAGACTGATATCTGGTTATGATGCTGTTTTGTTTTGTTCCGGCTGTTATTTTCTAGTTGCTATTGTTTTTTCCTAGAACTGGAGAAGGACCTGGATCGCATGTAAGAAAAAGCATCAGTTTTGTTGATTTTGTTGTATTGGTTGTTGTCTTTACTCTCTTGGTTATTGGGAATGCTTGATGTGACTTAGTGGGTGAACGCTTTCTCTTATCGTTCATTGCTTCCTTTACTACAAACTTTTCATGTCTAATGTATGCGGTCTTTCCTTTTTCCCTTTCCTCTTTTAGGTTAGTTTGCAGCTTCTTCCTTGCGTTCAGAACATCTTTAGGAAAGTCTTCTGTTGCGTGTATATTATTTGGGATTTTTTTGTTATTTTTCAGAACCTGCATTCTTCTCCAGGCTAGTGTGAGGTTTAGCAGTATGGGTCATGGTTTTTATCGTTATATTTTTCTATTCTTTGGATCTTGCTAATATCCCAAATATCCCATTTTTTAGAGAGGCCCATTTTTTCGACAAGTTCGTCATAGCTTTTTTTATTTTTAGGAATGCCATGAAGCACCAAATTGTTTTTTCTTGCGTCTTTTTCCAAGAATTGTATTATAGTTTTTAGTGTTCCAACCTCCAATTTTAGTTGTTAGTTTTCTTCATAAAGCGGTTTCAATTTTTCCTCTATAGTTTTTGATAACTTTTCTGTGATTGCCAAGGTTTGCTTTTGCATTTCCTGCTTAAGAGTCTGTAGCAGTGTAGCAGCATTTGTTCATACATGATAGCAGTGGTGGTGAATTATGTTCTTATTCTTATTTTTTGTTGATTTGACAGGAGGCCAAACGCAATCATTATATGTAATAGGTATTTATTTTATATAGCATTTATTTGAGTAAAACTATTTTTTACACAAATAATTTTGTGGGTATAGATGTGAGTGTGGAATGTTTGTGAGAGATGAGAAGAAACAGGAGACAGTGAATACACAAATCAAAACATAGTGTTATGTATATGTCATCGTGAAATATAAATTGCGAACCCAAACATTCTGCTTACAATTTAACGCATTATTGCTTGTTAGATTATAAACTATCACAAAGAATATTTCGACATATTTTTACAATATCGCTAGTTATATTACAATCTAGCGGTATATACAATTTTACAGTGAAATATACATAATATACCCCCTTAGTAATAAAATAAATAGCTCTTCAATGTTGCTGTCTTTGTCCGATAGATTGGAAAAGTCACTTGACAGACAAAGACAGCAAAAATTTGTTGTGTAAATATTTTTATTAGTAAGGGCGTTAAAAAATACAATCTCCAGGTAAGAGCTAGTTTATGTACTTACAGTGATTTATAATCTCAGTTAAATGGGCGAAACTAACTCTGTGTATACTAACTTGAGAAATAAAGTAAATAAAAACAAACAAAACAAAAACGATATGTAATACCTTTTTTTTGACAAAAAAGAGAACAACAATAAAGTTAAGGCCGATCACAGCAGCAGTCGCACGCACTTGGTGTTAGTTGTTAAAGAGTTCCATGGTTTATATCCAAAGATCTTCATTAGATCTTGAAACATTGTATGGCAATAACCGTCCCTGATAAATGTACTATTCAATCTTGAAAACTTCGTCCAAATAGCATCAGGTGTTTTTGAGAAAATCGCTGACAAACATAACTCTTTTATTTGAAGTTGGTTAAAAAATATTGTCCTGATTGAGATTATAAATCAGAATATAATAATGGTTGTAATACCAGGCGGGAGTAGCCCCTGATGCTGCTGCCACTTGAGCGCCTGCCCCAACAGCGCGAGCAGGCGGGAGGAGGGCACTACCGACACCTCGCCCGCCAGCGCCGCCGCCAGTGCAGCCCGCCGCCACTCCTTGCCGCCGCCGCCGCCGCGCGCGCCGCCGTACGCCTCGCGAGGATCGAAGTATGAACGAGCCAACATGTTCTCTGTGTATGTAACACTCTTTTAAATACAAAACTTGTACAGCAAAAAATAAAGAAATAAACAAAAACACTCCTAGTATTATGATATGATATTATGCTATGTTACTAAAACTTACAAATTGAAATTTATTTAATTTTAATTAATTATTATCATTTAAAGAGTGCTATTATTTTAGTGCTCCAAAAAATATATATGCAGAGGACGAAAATTGTTGGTTACATTCCTTGCACATTCCTTGTATTATGGAAGGACATGAAAAAAAAATAAGTAGTGTTTTTTAATATTGCTACTAATTGTTTTATGAACATTAAACACACTAACCAAGATGCATATATCTATCTGTCTCCTGCTGTTTCATTAACAGGCATGGTTGAGTTTGTCGCAGTAGTGTACGGGCAGCCCCAAGCTCTCTCAACTCTATCAGCTCCAGTACGACTTGCTCATACAAGTCCATCAACTTTTTGTCGGGTAGTTTGAGGGATGCCACAGCCTTCAATACTGTATCCCAGTGTCCATTGTTTATATCAGCACAGAATCCATCAACACTGTCTACTGTGTTCAGTGATACTCCAGTTTCCTCCTGTAACATGTTTGTTTACATAAATAAAGATATGAGTACAAAAAATGGCATAAAAAAATGAAAATTTTATTCGGCCCAGTAATAGGTTTTTTATTTTATTTTTTATAACAATAATATTAACCATACCACATACCTGAAGTGTTTGCAGCGTTTTCGTCAGGTTTGATTCTTTCAGGTATTGTTGTATTAGACGTATAACGCTAAAAGAGTAGCAAATGCATAAAAACGCAATTAAATACAAAAATTACCGGTTTTAAACAAAATATTTCAAAAAATATTACTTACTCGGCGGACTCGATTTCAATCGACATTTTGTATGTGCTTAAATAAGATTTCTAATAAATTTATTCTATGATTCTTTTATCAAGTATTCCAACCTTATGATTTTATTTAATTAAGATTCATTCTACAATGTTATGAGCCATTTAGATTAAAAAATTCGCAAAACCAAACAATTCACGCTTTTGGCAAACTTGTTATGACATTTGACAATCAATGACATTTAACCATAGACGTGCCATAGACAAATATCACTTCCTACGTCTTTTTTTTGCAAATAGCAAGTTTATATTTCACTTTAGAAGCCAGCCCTCCTTTTTGTTCCATCAAGTCTTTGAATGAAATTTCATTGCCTTTATCTTCTATAAAAGAATCATGGTGTTTATCCGGGGAGTTCAATAGGTGATGTTCTGGATTTTGTATTTCCTCTTAAATTTGTGAATTTGTGTTATTTCGGTTCTTAATGTGTAATATTGGTACAATATTAACCATTAAATATTCGTTAACGTGCACAAATTGGACAAGTGGTATAACTTCTAAAAACGTGCTATTTTGTCCTCCAAAAGTCCCTAGAAACTTTCAGTAAAGCTTCTACCACTTTACTGAATGACTCACATGACTCAATATAAATAGAACTTTCTTTTCAATTTTCAACACTGTATTTCTATATCATCAAGTCTAAAGTCTATTCAAAGTCCAAATATATAGTCAGTACAGTCCATGAGTCATGTCAGTCGATTCAGTAAAGTGGTAGAAGCTTTACTGAAAGTTCCTAGGGAGTTTTGGAGGTAAACACAAAATAGCACGTTTTTTGAAGTTGTAACACTTGCCCACACTTGTGTACGTTCATTAATATTTAATGGATAATATTCTACCAATATTACACATTAAGGTCCGAAATAACACAAATTTATGACGCATAACAAAATCCACAACGTCACCCATTGAATTCCCCGTCAAAACTCCCAACTTGTAGAATTGTAGGTAGGTATTTTGAAAAATTTCATTTTGACAGTTCACGATACCATATATAAATAAAAAAAAATAGAAGAATAGTTTTTTCCAAAAATTTTACGTTTCACAAATCAAACACAAATACCTAACCTAAAAATTATAGTCTTTTATGTGCGTTATGGAAAAAGTTATAAACAACACAAGACGCAAAAGAAAGCGCAATACAATTTTAAACAAAATAAGAAGCAAATTGAATATCGCCCTTTTATCTAATGGAACAAACAATATTATTCCTATGATAAAAAATAAGCATCCTACTTTCGAAAGTCTTTCAAGACGCAAAAATGCAGTTCAATCTAAAATGATATTAAGATCTCCCGACTCAAAGACAAAATATACTATGGAATATGAGAAAATTGAAAATGAGCCCCAAGAGAATAAACCCTCAAAGTTTGATGACATAGTTTGGCATATTCCATATTATAATAATGAAACAGATGGTATGGACACTATCGTTAAATTTCTACCACAAAAATATTCTGCAACAGAAAGGAACAAGAAGTTAATGAAAATAATATCTTCTTATTTAGTTGATGATAATCCAGAAATAAATGTAATTAAAAAAAATATTCCCATGAAAAAAAATGTAAATAACAATAGTCTAACATATATTTTAAATTCTACACAAAAGTATGATATTGGAAAAAATGAAAATGATTTATGCAATCCCATAACAGTTTTGACCCCTACTTTCTCACCAGACAACCGTATCTCATATTCTGAAGATGAAGATGATGAACCTCCTATCTTTACTTATTACCCACATAGGCTTAATCAATAAAATAATTATTTACATCTATGAACATTTTATTCCAACAACACGATTGTTCACAATATCATCATATCTATTCACAACTTCATTCTAATTTAATATTTTCTAAATCTGCAATCATATCCATATGCTTGAAGGAATTTGGACTTTTTGTGAATGTTTTAAGAATATTGAATTTTGATTCATCTTTGCCATTGTAAAACATTTGAAATTGATTGGCTAAGCACTGAGCTTCTTTTCCATTTAAGACATTCTGAAAATGAGAAACATTTATTAACTATAAACACTTACAATATTCTTTAAATCTGTATAACTTCAGAATGTAAAGATAATTTTAATAATTCATTACTATGTATCAACTTTTAAATAGTGACCATAAGTAGTTCAATACCATACCTTGTCATATTCACCACGCATAAGGACTATTCCTTTATCACTCAGCTCTGTATAATGCACCATAGTTAAACATTCAGGTGCATTTTCTTTGTGTACCTGTAATATATTAATATAGTTTATTTGATAACTTGTATTCAAATATTTGCAATGTTTAGTGCATACAATCCTGCTCAATTTTCAATGTTTAGTTAGCCAAAATAATCATTTTTTTATCTTTTGGGAGGGTAAAATGAAAATGTTTACCTTTGAAATAATATTTTACCTGGAATGCCAAAAGAGGTGTAAAATGGACTGTATGACCATAATTTTGACACATTATAAACTCATAGCCTTGTGACCTTGGTAGGGGAAATAAGAAAGTAGGATTTTGTTTCATATTTTCTAAAATAATGGCAAATGCATCACATGGAATTGTAGCAGATATTACTTCTTTACTTTTGTGATACTCTTCCCATATTAGTTGGACTTCTGATGCATCCTTATCTTTAACAAGTTCCACTTTAAATATTTCCCCAAGCTTTTTGTCCTTTGCACTTATGTCAGCTTTAAGTGATTCTTTTGGATTCAGGACTGATGAAAACTGACTGGAAATAAAAATTATAAATATAACTATTCAGATTTCATACAATATTTCAATTGATTAAATAGACAAATTAAAACATTGATTAGCAGTGATCATAATAACATCAAGACCACTCATACTGCCAGAGGTTAAAATATAATTTCGCAACATTTGTTTTATATAAAGAGAACAACACAAATTGTAACATGGAATAGTACATAATATTATATAGTAAAATATACAAATTACATAACGTTTTTAATTAAACTAAGAAAAGTTTATCGACCATTAATAAAAATGATGGTTACTTATTTATTATGGGTCGATAAATTTTTGTTACGATAGTTCAGATTTCATCTTTAATTTATAATGACCATTCCTACATAAGTCCTAACCAATAAGTTAAAACTTTTTAGTTAGGTACCTTGTATCAATAGCAGCAAACTTCTTTTTTTTCTCTTCTTCTTTAGAGCTTTCCGCATTTTCTACTCTTTTAAGAAACTCTTCTGGCGATGTTTTTTGTAATATGGCTATGCGATCAGCATATTTCTCGTAATAGGGGTTCTTTTGCAATTTTTCAATAGCCTTCTCACATTTCACATTCGACGTCATAATTTTGCGAACAGTGGTGTTATTCAAAAGAAAAACACTTTTTGCTACTTTTAAGGCTACTGCCATTACAATTAATAAGTATTTGAAACCCAGTTGGTAATTATTACAACCAGAAAAATTCCAAAAAATAAATCAGCTGTTGAGTGTTGACCGAGAAATTACTACTGTCAATGCTGTCAAGACAAAAATGAAAAAATGTCACAAACGACAATTTACCACATTTACAAAAACACGTTCAGTGTGCTTAGTGCGAGTTTTTATCACTACTCGCCGTGAAAAAGTAAACTACAATTTGTATGGTATCAAAACAACGCCCCTAGTGGAAAAAATGGGAAACATAATTAGCGAGTGTGAGTTTTGTGGATTTAAACTAATCGAGCGTCGTCTCACACTCACTTTCGAGTGTGGGAATTTCAACGCTTTGATTGGTTGTTTCAAAATTCTTGCGAGTGCGAGTTGCGCATTTTGACATTCGAGTAGTAAATTTGTGCTAACGACGTCGAAAAGTTGTCACCCCGCGTTCACTTACAATTTCTCAGTGACTAGGTAGTGAATTGCGGTGAAAGTATTTATAAAAGAACATTTTAATTAATTTGCTATGGCAGGACGGTTATTTTTCGCGTGGAGGATGTTTGCGGCTGCTAAAGCTCAAGACGACCGCAATTTTAATGCAAAACGCGAAGCAAGAGCTCGCTCATCTTTTGATCCTTTAATGGACCTTACAGAAACTAAGTTTAAAAAAAGGTATCGTCTTACAAAGACAGCTTTTAAGTTTTTGTGCAGAGAACTTAAAAGATTGACAAATTTAAAGTCCTCTCAACGCGTTTCGTTGGAACATAAAGTATGTATTACAATTTACCCATGTCACATTTTGCCATTTCAAATTATTAACAGTGAGTTATAATTCGACCTTATTAATTTCAATGATGTGTGTGTAGGTGCTGACGGCTCTATTCTTTTACGCATCGGGGTCTTATCAAAGACCAATTAGTGTTGCAAAACACATTTCCCAAAAAATGTGCAGTGTGTACATTGAACAAGTGACGGAAGCTTTAAACCATAGTAGAATGGTTAATAAATACATCAAGTTCCCTGACACCCAAGCTGCGCGTCGGGCTGTTAGTCAACGGTAACAATTATCTTTACAATCGCTTTTAATCCTTATTACCTATATTTTCAATATTGAAAGGATAAAAATTTAATATAAATGTCAATTGTAGATTTTATGGAAAGTATGGAATGCCTGGAGTGGTTGGGTGTATTGACGGCAGTCATTTTAAAATAACTGTGCCATCAAAAGAGGAAGAGCATTGGTATTATAGCCGTAAACATTATCACTCTCTTAATATTCAAATGGTTTACATGATTGATCACATATTGACAAGTTATGTTATTATTATATAAGGGTAAACTGAAAAACAAAAATCCTCTGTTTCAGGTATGTGATGCTCAATATAAGATCTTAAGTGTCAACCCCAAGTTTGGAGGGGCCAATCATGACTCGTTTGTATGGGAGAATAGTGACCTAAATACGTATATGCAATATCTTCATCAAAATGGAGAAATGGTCTGGCTTTTAGGTAAGCTATAAAAATGTCGTTGATTTAAAATATATATTTTTTCATATTATTTCTATTACTATAACTTTCATAATTATTGTTTTAGGTGACTCTGGGTATCCTCAACGCCCATGGCTAATGACACCTGTATCAGAGGCAAATTCTGGTACACCTGAAGCCACTTATAATGAGAAACATATGAAAGCCAGGGTAGTTATAGAAAACACTTTCTCAAAGTTAAAAAACCGATGGCGTTGCCTGAACAAGGACAGAGTTCTTCATTACAAACCACTTAAATGTGGTCGCATTATATTAGCGTGCTCAATTCTACACAACATCATGATTGATTTTGGCATTGATGACATCCAGTTAGAAGGTGAGTGTTGTTATTTTTGTATGTATTTTATTATTTATTTCATATTACAAAAATACTTAACAATTAATTATTTCTAGGTCTGGAAGAAAATACAGAACCCAATGAAAACCACTATGTGGAAGGAGCAGGAGCTACCACTGATTTAATTAGGGGTAGAATAATAAGAGAAGAATTAATAAGACGACTAATAATACAATAGACTTTATTGTATTATTTATTAGTCACCTAACCAATCGTTACTCTAAGAGTCTAGACCATAGTCATTTTCTATAATCTATTCAATAGAGTATAGAAAATGACTATGTTTGAAACCGGCTGTAACATAATTTTTAATTTGATCCAAAGGACATTAAGATCATACCATAAAACAATTAATTAGTTGTAAGCAGGGTTACAACGACAGACATTTACACATCTGCTAGACACCTATTTGGGTAAATACTGTAACTTTCATCCTGCGATAGCAAATTAATTGTTAAAATGTTATTTTTTTACTACTTTCACCGCAATTCACTACCTAGTCACTGATAAATCGTAGATGAATGCGGGGTTACAACTTTTCGACGTCGTTAGCACATTTACTTCCGAAAGTCAAAATGAGTAACTCGACTCTCAAGACCGATTGTGGTAGCAACTTTTTTAATTCTTAAAAAGCCAGTTTAAACACTCAACGTCTTTGTATTATTGTTGTTAGTAATAATATTGAATCTGTATGTAAGTAAATGTTATTAATAATTATGTGAAATAAATAAGTAGAAAATTTATTTGTATTTATTTTTTTAATAATAATTTAATAAACAATTTTGTGTGACACTTTGTCTGTAATGTTAATAAACAGAGTAATTAATAAATAGGAACTTTTACTTCAACATTTTCAACTAAAATTAAAAATAAATTAACAAATAGAAATTACTATTGTTCAGAAACAGAGTTATTAACAAACAATGACTTTATAATAAATAGAAATTACTAATGTTAACAAACAAGATTTAATACTTAATTAAAAATAAGATCTTACATTCACTTGTAACTCTTACTAAAATTAAAAAACAAACATTGACTTTATAACAAATAGAAATTACTAATGTTAACAAACAAGATTTAATACTTAATAACAAATAAGATCTTATATAGTAACATAATAAAAAATATAGTAACAAACATTGACTTTATAACAAATAGAAATAACTCTAGTGACATGAACAATGTACATATTTTTCATAAATACCCTTAAATTATTTTTATGACAATTGTATATATAACTTTACCAAGGTATATGGTAAAGTTTTTAAAATTTAAAGGAAATATATTTTAAAAATTCTTTCAAAATAAAAAGTAACAATATCTTGATAGGTTACTTACAACAAAGTAACTTATGCTTTAATTTACTATGTTGGCATACAACTAGATTTAAGTTTACCAATCAGTTTTTTATAGAATAACTTTAACATTAATTAAATATGATTAATAAATTTATCAACTAATTATTATTATTACAAATTTTGTTAACTAACTTCTCTAACATATCTAAAACTCTTATCCCTATGGTTTGCCACTCTCTCTGGGTCTGCACTTCCATCTCCTTAATCCTATTTTGCTCTCTCCGCAAGCTAATGTAATCTTGGTGTTGGTCTATTTTAAACTGTCTCCAAAATTCTTCAGCTTGAAGAAAGTTTTGTGCTGCTAGTTCAGTGTGTGCTGGCCTCAACGTTCTGCGAGGAGACCTTCGAGTTCTAGCTCGGCGAGGTGTTGTTTGCCCAGAACGAGCAGGCTCAGTCCGGATTATATTGGTCCGAGAATAGGGTCTAATAGGAGAGAGTGCATGTGCATCTGAAAAAGACATCATAGCAGTTATTCTAGTATAAAATAATTTATTACTATAATTATTATAAATTCTTAGGAACATTTTGTCTTACCCTCTTGTGCTTCTCCAGTATTATATACAACAGTGACAGGCAGTGAAGTTATTGCATTAGGACTTAGTGCTGGGGCAACATGAAATGATGTTGATGGCGCAGGTTCATCCGAATGTTGTGGCCCTGAAATTTTTATGCTTATACTCATTGTTGAAAAGACCATAATAACCATTATGGCCTTTTAATTTTATTTGTATTTTAATCTATTTTAGCAATATGCACTTTCTGATTTAAAGTTAAATAAGTAATAAAATAGGTACTGTCTGGTCTGTGGGAAGTAGTAACTTTAGGGTTCAATTTTTTTCTGGCTATTTTTATAAAATATTTTACTTTGAATTTCTTCTACTAGGAAGGTATTAGGTGGTGAAGATACAGCTCTTTCTTGTGATGGTGATGTCCGGAGTACAGGGCCAACAAGTTGTTGAGCTAAATAAAATAATGATTGTTAAAACCAGGTTAAAATTATTGTTTTCGATTTATATCTTAATATAAAATATCACTTAACTTACATTCATTAGATATGTGTAGTTGTGAAGTTGGCTGTTGATTGGTAATTTGAATCACCTGGACAAGAGTGAAATTAGTTTTCTCATGAGCACCAATAAATTATATGAATTAATACACATAATAGTAGCAGTTAGAAATTAATAAAGTTAAAACCTGTGACAACCCAGCCTCTTCCACCCCTAAGCCTGTTGCTACTTGCACACCAATTAGGTTTAGAACCCTTTGCTCCAAATCATTTAATTTGCAGTGAGTAGCCGGCCCACCACCTGTACCGGTTGCAGCTTTATGCAAGCGTGCTGCCTTTTTCTTTGTATTATTTTTAAAATCTGCCCATACCTTAAAACAGAGTCAACAACTAATGTAGTAAAACTTGCTCACCACTGCATATACCAGTGTAGTCCAAGCAATAATAATTAATATTTATTAAGTACTAACCTTCTTCCACTTTTCGGTCGTCTTAGTTGAACCTAGTCCACTGCTATTAAGGATGTTTGCTAATTCCTCCCACTTATTAATATTGCTAATGCGACCTTTGGCATTAGAAGGTTTGCTGAGGTCACCGTGTCTAAAAAGAATAAACATTGTTTGGTCTATATGGATAAAACAAGCTTATCTTGATTACCGATTGTCACACTTACTGTTCCATGAATGTTATTAAAGTATCAAACTGAGAAATACTTGTTTTCATAATTTTTTAATTTAGGTCTATACACAATTTATTTTGAACGAATTAAATGCAAAATAGGCATGTAGAATTTTGGCGACTTACAGCGGTGTCACAAACAGCACAATAAGTTAAAACCCGTCACAATCTTGATGACGGCGGCTGCTTAGCAAAATAGGTTACTGAAAATGACATTCAATTTGGTCGGTTAATCTCACAGTGAAGTGGTGCTACCAATATAACAAAAATAATTAACCGTGCTCACGGTGAGGAAACGCGTTCGATTAGTTAGATTTGATATTGACTCACACTCGCATGCTTTTGATTTTCGATTCGATTGGCGTTAACTCGATTTACAAGATAGTAAAGTTATTCGAAAAAAATTGTGGGACTCACACTCAGCACACAGGAATCTCTTTAATTTGAAATCGTAAATTTTTTCGTTCTGTGTGCTGAGTGTGAGTCCCACAATTTTTTTCGAATAACTTTACTATCTTGTAAATCGAGTTAACGCCAATCGAATCGAAAATCAAAAGCATGCGAGTGTGAGTCAATATCAAATCTAACTAATCGAACGCGTTTCCTCACCGTGAGCACGGTTAATTATTTTTGTTATATTGGTAGCACCACTTCACTGTGAGATTAACCGACCAAATTGAATGTCATTTTCAGTAACCTATTTTGCTAAGCAGCCGCCGTCATCAAGATTGTGACGGGTTTTAACTTATTGTGCTGTTTGTGACACCGCTGTAAGTCGCCAAAATTCTACATGCCTATTTTGCATTTAATTCGTTCAAAATAAATTGTGTATAGACCTAAATTAAAAAATTATGAAAACAAGTATTTCTCAGTTTGATACTTTAATAACATTCATGGAACAGTAAGTGTGACAATCGGTAATCAAGATAAGCTTGTTTTATCCATATAGACCAAACAATGTTTATTCTTTTTAGACACGGTGACCTCAGCAAACCTTCTAATGCCAAAGGTCGCATTAGCAATATTAATAAGTGGGAGGAATTAGCAAACATCCTTAATAGCAGTGGACTAGGTTCAACTAAGACGACCGAAAAGTGGAAGAAGGTTAGTACTTAATAAATATTAATTATTATTGCTTGGACTACACTGGTATATGCAGTGGTGAGCAAGTTTTACTACATTAGTTGTTGACTCTGTTTTAAGGTATGGGCAGATTTTAAAAATAATACAAAGAAAAAGGCAGCACGCTTGCATAAAGCTGCAACCGGTACAGGTGGTGGGCCGGCTACTCACTGCAAATTAAATGATTTGGAGCAAAGGGTTCTAAACCTAATTGGTGTGCAAGTAGCAACAGGCTTAGGGGTGGAAGAGGCTGGGTTGTCACAGGTTTTAACTTTATTAATTTCTAACTGCTACTATTATGTGTATTAATTCATATAATTTATTGGTGCTCATGAGAAAACTAATTTCACTCTTGTCCAGGTGATTCAAATTACCAATCAACAGCCAACTTCACAACTACACATATCTAATGAATGTAAGTTAAGTGATATTTTATATTAAGATATAAATCGAAAACAATAATTTTAACCTGGTTTTAACAATCATTATTTTATTTAGCTCAACAACTTGTTGGCCCTGTACTCCGGACATCACCATCACAAGAAAGAGCTGTATCTTCACCACCTAATACCTTCCTAGTAGAAGAAATTCAAAGTAAAATATTTTATAAAAATAGCCAGAAAAAAATTGAACCCTAAAGTTACTACTTCCCACAGACCAGACAGTACCTATTTTATTACTTATTTAACTTTAAATCAGAAAGTGCATATTGCTAAAATAGATTAAAATACAAATAAAATTAAAAGGCCATAATGGTTATTATGGTCTTTTCAACAATGAGTATAAGCATAAAAATTTCAGGGCCACAACATTCGGATGAACCTGCGCCATCAACATCATTTCATGTTGCCCCAGCACTAAGTCCTAATGCAATAACTTCACTGCCTGTCACTGTTGTATATAATACTGGAGAAGCACAAGAGGGTAAGACAAAATGTTCCTAAGAATTTATAATAATTATAGTAATAAATTATTTTATACTAGAATAACTGCTATGATGTCTTTTTCAGATGCACATGCACTCTCTCCTATTAGACCCTATTCTCGGACCAATATAATCCGGACTGAGCCTGCTCGTTCTGGGCAAACAACACCTCGCCGAGCTAGAACTCGAAGGTCTCCTCGCAGAACGTTGAGGCCAGCACACACTGAACTAGCAGCACAAAACTTTCTTCAAGCTGAAGAATTTTGGAGACAGTTTAAAATAGACCAACACCAAGATTACATTAGCTTGCGGAGAGAGCAAAATAGGATTAAGGAGATGGAAGTGCAGACCCAGAGAGAGTGGCAAACCATAGGGATAAGAGTTTTAGATATGTTAGAGAAGTTAGTTAACAAAATTTGTAATAATAATAATTAGTTGATAAATTTATTAATCATATTTAATTAATGTTAAAGTTATTCTATAAAAAACTGATTGGTAAACTTAAATCTAGTTGTATGCCAACATAGTAAATTAAAGCATAAGTTACTTTGTTGTAAGTAACCTATCAAGATATTGTTACTTTTTATTTTGAAAGAATTTTTAAAAATATATTTCCTTTAAATTTTAAAAACTTTACCATATACCTTGGTAAAGTTATATATACAATTGTCATAAAAATAATTTAAGGGTATTTATGAAAAATATGTACATTGTTCATGTCACTAGAGTTATTTCTATTTGTTATAAAGTCAATGTTTGTTACTATATTTTTTATTATGTTACTATATAAGATCTTATTTGTTATTAAGTATTAAATCTTGTTTGTTAACATTAGTAATTTCTATTTGTTATAAAGTCAATGTTTGTTTTTTAATTTTAGTAAGAGTTACAAGTGAATGTAAGATCTTATTTTTAATTAAGTATTAAATCTTGTTTGTTAACATTAGTAATTTCTATTTATTATAAAGTCATTGTTTGTTAATAACTCTGTTTCTGAACAATAGTAATTTCTATTTGTTAATTTATTTTTAATTTTAGTTGAAAATGTTGAAGTAAAAGTTCCTATTTATTAATTACTCTGTTTATTAACATTACAGACAAAGTGTCACACAAAATTGTTTATTAAATTATTATTAAAAAAATAAATACAAATAAATTTTCTACTTATTTATTTCACATAATTATTAATAACATTTACTTACATACAGATTCAATATTATTACTAACAACAATAATACAAAGACGTTGAGTGTTTAAACTGGCTTTTTAAGAATTAAAAAAGTTGCTACCACAATCGGTCTTGAGAGTCGAGTTACTCATTTTGACTTTCGGAAGTAAATGTGCTAACGACGTCGAAAAGTTGTAACCCCGCATTCATCTACGATTTATCAGTGACTAGGTAGTGAATTGCGGTGAAAGTAGTAAAAAAATAACATTTTAACAATTAATTTGCTATCGCAGGATGAAAGTTACAGTATTTACCCAAATAGGTGTCTAGCAGATGTGTAAATGTCTGTCGTTGTAACCCTGCTTACAACTAATTAATTGTTTTATGGTATGATCTTAATGTCCTTTGGATCAAATTAAAAATTATGTTACAGCCGGTTTCAAACATAGTCATTTTCTATACTCTATTGAATAGATTATAGAAAATGACTATGGTCTAGACTCTTAGAGTAACGATTGGTTAGGTGACTAATAAATAATACAATAAAGTCTATTGTATTATTAGTCGTCTTATTAATTCTTCTCTTATTATTCTACCCCTAATTAAATCAGTGGTAGCTCCTGCTCCTTCCACATAGTGGTTTTCATTGGGTTCTGTATTTTCTTCCAGACCTAGAAATAATTAATTGTTAAGTATTTTTGTAATATGAAATAAATAATAAAATACATACAAAAATAACAACACTCACCTTCTAACTGGATGTCATCAATGCCAAAATCAATCATGATGTTGTGTAGAATTGAGCACGCTAATATAATGCGACCACATTTAAGTGGTTTGTAATGAAGAACTCTGTCCTTGTTCAGGCAACGCCATCGGTTTTTTAACTTTGAGAAAGTGTTTTCTATAACTACCCTGGCTTTCATATGTTTCTCATTATAAGTGGCTTCAGGTGTACCAGAATTTGCCTCTGATACAGGTGTCATTAGCCATGGGCGTTGAGGATACCCAGAGTCACCTAAAACAATAATTATGAAAGTTATAGTAATAGAAATAATATGAAAAAATATATATTTTAAATCAACGACATTTTTATAGCTTACCTAAAAGCCAGACCATTTCTCCATTTTGATGAAGATATTGCATATACGTATTTAGGTCACTATTCTCCCATACAAACGAGTCATGATTGGCCCCTCCAAACTTGGGGTTGACACTTAAGATCTTATATTGAGCATCACATACCTGAAACAGAGGATTTTTGTTTTTCAGTTTACCCTTATATAATAATAACATAACTTGTCAATATGTGATCAATCATGTAAACCATTTGAATATTAAGAGAGTGATAATGTTTACGGCTATAATACCAATGCTCTTCCTCTTTTGATGGCACAGTTATTTTAAAATGACTGCCGTCAATACACCCAACCACTCCAGGCATTCCATACTTTCCATAAAATCTACAATTGACATTTATATTAAATTTTTATCCTTTCAATATTGAAAATATAGGTAATAAGGATTAAAAGCGATTGTAAAGATAATTGTTACCGTTGACTAACAGCCCGACGCGCAGCTTGGGTGTCAGGGAACTTGATGTATTTATTAACCATTCTACTATGGTTTAAAGCTTCCGTCACTTGTTCAATGTACACACTGCACATTTTTTGGGAAATGTGTTTTGCAACACTAATTGGTCTTTGATAAGACCCCGATGCGTAAAAGAATAGAGCCGTCAGCACCTACACACACATCATTGAAATTAATAAGGTCGAATTATAACTCACTGTTAATAATTTGAAATGGCAAAATGTGACATGGGTAAATTGTAATACATACTTTATGTTCCAACGAAACGCGTTGAGAGGACTTTAAATTTGTCAATCTTTTAAGTTCTCTGCACAAAAACTTAAAAGCTGTCTTTGTAAGACGATACCTTTTTTTAAACTTAGTTTCTGTAAGGTCCATTAAAGGATCAAAAGATGAGCGAGCTCTTGCTTCGCGTTTTGCATTAAAATTGCGGTCGTCTTGAGCTTTAGCAGCCGCAAACATCCTCCACGCGAAAAATAACCGTCCTGCCATAGCAAATTAATTAAAATGTTCTTTTATAAATACTTTCACCGCAATTCACTACCTAGTCACTGAGAAATTGTAAGTGAACGCGGGGTGACAACTTTTCGACGTCGTTAGCACAAATTTACTACTCGAATGTCAAAATGCGCAACTCGCACTCGCAAGAATTTTGAAACAACCAATCAAAGCGTTGAAATTCCCACACTCGAAAGTGAGTGTGAGACGACGCTCGATTAGTTTAAATCCACAAAACTCACACTCGCTAATTATGTTTCCCATTTTTTCCACTAGGGGCGTTGTTTTGATACCATACAAATTGTAGTTTACTTTTTCACGGCGAGTAGTGATAAAAACTCGCACTAAGCACACTGTACTAACCTAACCTACCTATTAAAAAGAGTAGAATGAAACAGAGTGGATTTTAAACTGTGGTCATTAGTCTGTGTTTTTTAATTATTGGGACTTTTGGCGGGAAGTCGAAAAGAGCGGGTGTTTAAATTTTTCACTGTTTTGTAAAATATAATTTTCTAGTTTATATTACTGTAACATTGTTGTAAATAGTAGTTTTTAATTGAATTAAATATAATAAAATAAAAATGAGTGAAGATAGCGACGGACCCCCGCCCCCTGGAGATACTTCCAAAAAAAGAAAATTGGAGGAAAGTACGGTGGACTTCAGAATGTTCACAAAAACTAATTACAAAAGACAATTCCCAGAAAATTATAGTGGAGATTGTGTCGTATATGTGGAATCGATGAATAATGAAAAATTGGGAAACAAAAATCCCATTACTTTAACAAAATTATTTACAGAAAATGTAAAGGGTATAGTAGGAGTACATCGAGTGAATGCATATAAAGTTGGTGTAACTTTTAAGGAGCCTGCGCCAGCTAATTGTTTTTTGAAAATGGACCATTTCCTTATTAGAAATAAACTAAAAGCTTTTGTACCGGCCCACCAGCCGGAGATTACAGGAGTTATTAAATATGTACCGAAAGATCTCTCAAATGAAGTTATATACAAAAATATTACATGTGACACAGAAGTTATTTCAATTAAAAGATTTTTTAAGAAAGTTGAAGGAAAACTTACACCGTTGGGTACAATAGCAGTTACTTTTGCTGGTACAATTTTGCCTCAACATGCCTATATACAAATGTTTAGGTATCCTGTACATTTATACATACCACCATTACTACAATGTTTCAAATGCCTTAAATTCAACCATTCTGCAAAAGTTTGTCATGGAGAGCAAATGTGCTCCTCATGCGCTGGACGCCATTCCTACAAAGAATGTGACGTAGAAGAAATTGTATGCATTAATTGTAGCGGTAATCACTTGGCCATCTCGAGGGACTGTCCAGTGAAGCTGAAGAAAATGCAAGAAAAGAGGAAAAAATATGAGAATTTTAACCATAGTTATGCCACTGTGGTGAGTAGTGTCCCATTGCTCACTGACCCCAAATCTTTTCCAACTATTTCACGACCAGTTAATGTACCACCTGTTAGTAATACCAAAACAACTTTTAATGTAGAACAAATCATAAACAATGATATTATATTGAATGCTTTAGTAAAGTCTCTTGTAACCCTCGGAAATGACAATAGCAAGTCCAGTAACAAATAAAAGAATTAAAGATATATTATTAGCCAATTTAATCAATTAATGGATACATATCTTAATATAACACAGTTTAATATACAAAGCTTGCAGAATAAGAGAGCCTTATTAAAAACATTTCTTTGTGAACATAATATAGACATACGTTTGTTGAATGAGACATGGCTTAGGAGCTCAAGTTTAATTCCAGATTTTACACCATACAATTTTAAATGTAAGGATTCAGTTAATTCACATAACGGTGTAGGTATATTAATTAAACAAAACTTGAAATATAACATTATAAATACAAGTTTTTATGAAACAATTCAAAATCTTTGTATATCCATAGAAACTTCGATGGGAACAATATACATTCTTTGTGTATATTGTCCACCTAACAACAGGTTTGATACAAATAAATTAAAAAAGGTATTACTTGAAACACCTAAACCATGCCTCATCATGGGAGATTTTAACGCACATCACTTATTATTTGGTTGTCACTCGAATAATAATAGAGGTAACAGTTTGTTCAAAATTATAGATGAATTTGACATGTGTATATTAAACGATGGGAGTGCCACCACTATTCAGGTTCCAAATAGAAATCCCTCTGCAATTGATATAGCTCTTGTTAGCCCCACATTGGCTCCACTCTGTGAATGGCGTGTCCATGATGATCCAATGGGCAGTTACCACTATCCAACTCAGGTAACCCTTAATGCGAAGCCGTCAATATATGAAGTACGTCCTGTGGAAGAAAAATATATTTATAGTAAAACAGATTGGACTAAATATAGTAAGTTATCAGAAACTTATTTTTCACAATTAAATATAGATTGTAATAATTTGAAACCACTCGAATTATATGATAATTTTATCAGTATTTTAAATAATCTAAGAACAGTAACAGTCCCCAAACAAAATCCGAAAACAGTTTCAAAACCAATGAGGAAACCAGCTCCTTGGTGGAACCGAATATGTGATGATGCAGTTCGAAAGTCCAAGGAAGCTTTAGTTAATTATCGAACTACACCCAGCATTAATAACTTTATTCATTATAAAAAGATAGACGCTCAAAAGAAAAGAATATTAAAAGAGGAAAGGGTCAACTCATGGCATGATTTGTGTAGTAGTTTTAATAGAATGACACCTGTTTCTAGAATATGGGGATATATTAAAAGATTTAAAAGAATAGGTACTTCTCATAATAGATTTTTAAATGATGAATGGGTACCACGTTTTTTGGATAAGATATCAGATTCATCTCAGATCAATGAAAGCAATTTAAATAATATATTGAGCCATGCCATTAAAAATGATAGTAACTCCTTTATAAATAGACCATTTACACTGAGCGAATTGTACATATCTCTAAAAAGTAGGAAAGATACAACACCAGGTTTGGATAATATACCATACATTTTAATTAAGAAACTACAACCTTATGTTTTAGAACCATTAATTAAGGTTTTACAAGAAATGGGATTTCCGATGAAAACTTTAAAATGGATTTTTAAATTTTTAAATAATAGAACAGTTTATGTTAGATATAATAATAAATTATATGGGCCCAAACAGGCCAATAAAGGCACAATGCAAGGTGCTACACTCTCGCCGTCATTGTACAACTTTTATACATCTCAAATCCATAATTTTGTAAATATACCTGGAGTAAAGATTTTGCAATTTGCCGATGACTTGCTTTTGTATAGTGTAAATCAAAACTTAAATATGGCAGTCAATCATATAAACAGTGCATTACATCAATTACAACATTATTATAATAATATTTTAAATTAGAAATCAGTACAGAGAAAAGTTCAGTGTTAATATTTAGTAAAGATCAATCCATAGAGCCTGTTAACATAACTTATAATAACAACATAATTCCTATTGTGAATCATCACAAATTTTTAGGGGTTATAATAGACCATAAACTTAAATTTGATAAACACATAAATTACATATGTCAGAATGCCATGAAGAGCATAAATATAATGAGAAGTTTAGCAGGAACATTTTGGGGCTCTGACCCAAAAACTCTTAACATGTTATACAAAAGCATAGTCAGAAGTCATTTTGATTATAGTTCGTTAGCTTACATGAATGCAAACACAACATTACTAAGAAAATTGGATGTTATACAGAATATGGGTTTGAGAATTATAAGTGGAGCCATGCGCACCACTCCTATTGTGTCCATGGAAGTTGAAAATTGCATACCTCCACTGTCCTTGCGCCGCCTACAACTGGCTGAGAGATTTTGTCTTAAGGAATTGTCTTGTGATGATAATTTTATTGTTGATAAAATTTTACATTCTACAGAAATTGTACAGTCAGCTGCAACATCCAACATCACACCTAATAACCTCATTTCTGCTTCCTTACCTGAAATATCAATATTAATGTTATCAACAAAAAATCTTACCAAAAATATGTATACTAGTAAAGTGGCCAATTCACCAATACCCATATGAAACTATTCTTAACTATATTGATGTTAAGTGTCATTTAAATTCTGTTACAAATAAGTTTGACTTTTTACAATTTTTACAACATAAAAGGGATTTTTACACATTATAAACTGATGGTTCCAAAAGCGAGCATGTTAAAGCTGCCTACTATGACCCACAAATGAAAGTAAGTAAATGTTTTAAAATCCCGCATAATTGCAGTATTTTTACAGCAGAGGCTTGGGCAGTATTAGCTGCTTTAACTTATATACATACCAATGTAAATAATGTAAATATTTTAATTATAAGTGATTCTAAAAGTGTTCTATGTTCTATATGTAATAATACTTTTTCCTATAAACAAAATTATATTGTGTTTAGAATAAGATATATGTTATCAAAGCTGATAGAAAAGAAAATAGAATTTGTATGGGTTCCCTCCCACAGTGGCATACTGGGAAATGTAGTAGACCAGGTCACCCGTAGAGACCATGATGTGGATCTTCTAGACAGTTTTAAAGTGCCTTTTACCGACTTCTATCAACAATTTAAATCTTCAAAAAAAATGTTATGGACAGAATATTGGAAGACTGTCGCAGCTGAAAAGGGAAGATGGTACGCGGATATTCAAAGGGACTTACCAACAACACCATGGTACTATAGATTTGAGTACGTTAACAGGAAGTTCATAGTTTGCATCAACCGCTTGCGATCAGGCCATTGCCTAGTTGCGGCGCATCTCCACAGAATGAATATTTTGGACGATAGTAGATGTAGACATTGTTTTGGAGATGACGAGAACATTAATCATCTGATGTTTGAGTGTCCAACGTTTGCCATACAAAGGTTGTTGTTAGACAATGCGATTAGTGGCATAGCAGAAGAAAACTCACTAAGTGCCCCCCCCCCCCCCCCCCCCCCCCGCCACATTGAAGGATTATTAAAAAATTCTGTTTATTTTGTTCCCATTTTTAAATATATTGTCAATACTGTTGGAAAGGTTTAGATCTTTGGTTTAGATAAACACATTGTGTAATTTATAGGTTATATTTAATGTCATTTTGTAAAATGTTATCTTCTCCTACTTCAGTTAATAATGTCTTATATGTCAAAACTCAAAATGTATCCGACTGAAGGACTTTGTATCCATGGTCATGAATAAATTAAAAAAAAAAATTAATTATTATTGTAATTATATAAATTAGAATAAAAATGTAATTAATTATTACACGTGGAGGAACCACGTGTCAGTGCCAAGAAAAAAAAAATTGTTTATCAAAAGTAATTGCCAAACCACAGTACCATAGACCATAGTTCTTACATTTTCAGTACCTAGTAATCAGGGGTAGGACACTTCGTGTAAACGTAGGTTCCACACTCAACATATGCACCGGGGAATTACCGCTCTATTAATCCTTCTTTTTATTTACTTTTTTTTACCTCGTACGAGGGTACGTAAAAAAAAATAAAGCTCCGTCCCTGCAGACTGAATTTGATATCCTTAAACTAAGATTGCACCAAAGAAAGGCCATGTTTCTATACATAATGCAGTCTACACATACATACTGGAATATAGAAACAAAAATAGTGCGAATGAATAATATATTTTGGACATTTTATGGCAATGCACAGTGGTCGATTTGACCGACATCGTTGCATGAGTTCTAATACCACGTTAGTAATTTTTTTGGTGGTTTTGACTTCGATGGCATTCACTAGAGCAGTGGTTCCCAGACTCATTTGTTTCATAGACCACTTTCAAAATTTTGCTGGATCCGGTGGACCCCCTCCCCTGCATCTACATTCTACATTACTACCAATTTCTAAATCTCGAAAAAAAAAGTGTTGATTAGATCTATCTATCTATGGAAACTTGCGTTGTGGCTGAGTTTCAATGACGAATTAACAGTTTTCGAAAAAAAAAAGGTTAGAATTGATTGCTTGATAGGGTTAATTATTTGATAATAAAGTAGGTCCCAGTTTGAAACTATTCATTTTTTTTCTCAATTTATTTATATATTGTCTTATTGAGAAGGTTTAATTTAGGTATTTTATTAGTTATATTATATTTATTTAAAATAACAAGCCAACATTTTAGTTCTTCACTATCGAAACCAAATTAATTTTCATGCACCTGCTTACGATTGTAGACCCCCATTTTCTGTCACGTCCAACGTAGACCCCCGTTGAGTCTCCCGTGGAGCACTTTGGGAATTACTGCACTAAGGGATCAGAAGACGCGCTGTTTCAGCCAATCAGAAAAAAGTAAAATGTACCTTATGTATGTCTATGGTATTAAATATACTACTATGGTACTGTGGCGGACCAATTAGCGCCACAATGAACTACTTACTACTTATTATCTATGCATTGAACCATGTTATGTTGCTGTGAGGCGACGATTGAGAAGTAAAATAATATAATAAATTATTTATTTACTTACGTGATACTTTAAAGTAAAATAAAAAATGAATATTTTTAACAATGATCTGCTGCTATATATATAGATAAACATGTTAATTGTCCAATAATATGCCGATTTTGGCAATATAATATAATTGAAATTTTGTATAAATCGCAGAGGTTTTGTACTTGCATAGTGATTTTTTTTTTATAGATAACCCTTCAAAATATAAAGCTTAAAGAAATAAACGCTTAAAGAAAAATGCTTTGCCTACTTTATATTTATCAATCGAATAATTATAAAAATGGTAAGATCTAAATAAACTAAGTAATATTAGTGTGCCGTATTTTTTTAAATTCCTGGAATGGAGTAACAGTTAAACATTATCACAAAAGCATGTCACAAATTTTCAAATTTAACCTTCCTTTTGGTTTTTCAGCGAATATCGTGGCCTTTTGCAAGGATACTTCTATATACTTTTTTCAATGGACTAGGTAACGAGCAGAGACCCGCAATAGGAGGAGACACATGTACGATCACGGTCTTTTTAAAATCCCCAACCACCCCTTGAGTATTCGGAGGCCGTGGTATTTATCTGATCCAGCCTGACAATTCGTGTCAAAGTATGGCCCTCCTACATAAACGGACTGCTGTACTCTTGTTACTTCGCATACTTAGCTCCATGCTGCGGTGACAATGGAACTTTTTGGAGTTTTCGTAACTTCTAAGCTAACAAATGTTGTCCAATTGTTAATAAATAATAAACATATTGATTTTCTTTTATTTTATATACATTTTTACGTACCCTAACTCAAGGGAAAATGCACAAAGTCAAAACTCGTCAAAAATGACAGTCTATACCTACTGTTTTTATATCAATACAGAGATTGGAACTGACAAGTCGATTGGATTCAGGCTATCGTCGTATAGTGTATGGTGTATGGCTATTATTAGCTGTTAATAAAGACGAGCTCCCCCAACAGACTTCATTACAGCATAAATGAATAAAGTTGTAGGTTTTACTGCTTAAATTCGTTTTTGATCGATTTATAATTTACAAATCACTAGCGAGTAGCGCCCGTCCCGGCTTTGAACAGCACATAGAATTTTATAATAAGTAAAGATTAGCATTTTCTTCTTCATTTTGTTTTTTATCGACATAAAATGCCGACTAGTGACATCACTGGCGTACGGCCATATTTACATATTATGAAGTTGCTGTCGGAGTTTGGCCGGGGAGTTCAATGGGTGACGTTGTTGAATTTGTAAAATTTCATTATTTGTGTTATTTCGATTATTAATGTGTAATATTGGTAGAATATTAACCATTAAATATTCGTTTACGTGCACAAGTGTGGGCAAGTGGTACAACTTCTAAACACGTGCTATTTTGTGTTTAACTAACAAAACCCGCCAAAAACTCCCTAGGAACTTTCAGTAAAGCTTCTACCACTTTACTGAATCGACTGACATGATTCATGGACTGTACTGACTATATATTTGGACTTTGACTAGACTTTAGACTTGACGATTTAGGAATACGGTGTTGAAAATTGACACGAAAGTTCTATTTGCTGTCTTTTTAACTTGACACTGGCATATGATTTTAAGCCGATGCCATATATAAATTAAAAAAAAAATGATATTAAAAAAAAAACTGTCAGTTAGAGCGAATGTCACCTGTGTCAATTTTTCACATCTGTGCTTCAGTAGTACTACTTATTATCTATGGTTTATTTTTCCGGCTTTTGCAGAATGCAGAGTTATATGCAATTTAATATTTGATTTATGGATAAAAATGGAGAATTTCTCGAGAGTTGAAAAAATTGGTGAAGGTACTTATGGTGTTGTGTACAAAGCAAGGGATAGAATCACCGGGAACGAAATTGCTTTGAAGAAAATTAAACTAGAAAAGTAAGTTTTGGCGCGAAATATGACAGCTATGTCATTTTCATTTTTAACACATTTTTTATATTTTTAAATTAGTTTACGTTTAAACAATATATTATATTTTATTGAATGAATTAGAATAATAACATAGAAATATGTCGGTTATTTGATCTCTAACAGCCTTCTAAAATGTAAAGATGTAAACGTAAAATTGAAATCATGTGTTATGTTTCATATAGTTTTGTTGACTACAAATACAATTCCCCATTCCAAAAACAACTTTGTATCTACACGAAACCAGAAAATAAAATATTTATATGTATGTAAATATTTGTAAATTGTAAAATTTTGTCTATAATTTTTTTATTAATTATATATACCTACTAGCTGTTTTCCGCGGCTCCTCACGCGTAAATATACTATCGAGTATCCCGCGGGAACACTGTACTTTTCCGGGATAAAAAGTAGCCTATATTTTAATCCAAAGCCTAAACTACTACCATACAAAATTTCATTAAAATCCGTTCAGTAGTTTTTGTGTGAAAGAGTAACAAACATCATCCATCCTCACAAACTTCCACATTTATAATATTAGTAGGATAATGCATAAATATTTTTCTATTCTATCTGTCATAGTATTCAATTCGATACCTACATTTGATAAGCTTTTATTATAAACTGGGGATTTGGGAATACATAATGATATAATGTATATTTTGTAGAAATAATTATTTACATTTTACACTGTTAGGTTTTATTTATATTGCTTACGGGAAATTAGTTTAAACAGGATGGCAATTATTATTTTTATTTAATTCTTAGTTTAGTTCCGGTGTCAGAGCATGCTATTGCTATCATACACACTCGCTTTGTGTGTGACATCATACACTGATATACAAATTTAACAATAATTGCGTGAATTAGGCTTTGTATAAAAGATAAACTTATAGAAATAAAAGTGGCTTACAATGAATAAAAAGTTTATACTCTCATTACATTTAGAGTAATTCAATAAAAAATAATGATTAGGGTCATAATAAGTCCAAGCAAGGTAGGCACTAATTAATTTTGATTGCTAGTGAACCAGAAGGTGTGCCTTCTACAGCACTCAGAGAGATATCTGTTCTGCGGGAGTTGAACCATCCTGCTGTTGTACGTCTACTGGATGTTCTCCTGGCTGATGAAACAAAACTGTTTCTTGTTTTTGAATTTCTACAAATGGATTTGAAGAAACTGATGGAAATCTCCAAGGGACCTTTAAGATTAGATCTTGTGAAGGTAATGAGATTAATCAAAACAAAAGAGAAGGTAAATTATAATTGCAAGCAATTTTAATGTTATTTTTGTATTCAGAGCTACCTTCGCCAGTTGCTAGAGGGTGTGGCGTACTGCCACTCGCGCAGAGTGCTACATCGGGACCTCAAACCACAAAATCTACTAATAGACACAGTTGGGCATATAAAACTTGCTGATTTCGGACTCGCACGCGCTTTCGGCATCCCAGTCCGTGCATATACCCATGAAGTGGTCACACTTTGGTATCGAGCACCGGAAATTTTGTTGGGCGCCAAATTTTACTCTACAGCTGTTGATGTCTGGAGTCTCGCTTGCATTTATGCAGAAATGGTGAGAACTGGTCTTGACGGCCTTGGTCTTCAGTCGATTTTATTGTTTATGAACTCTTACAGACAAACAACATCTGTAGAGGTCAGTCATCGTCGTTCGTCTGCAAGAGCTCTAACCTACAACAATGGTAGTTACATTATTACAGCTCTAAAGCGCATTATATGGCATATTGCTCAACGTTGAATGTTTTAACTACAGCAACGCTCAAGCTAATATCAACTCAGTGGCAGAAAATTAATAAGTGTTTTTTCTTTAAGTTGGCATTGATCTAAACTTTATATATATAACTTTTCTTTGGTAGTTATAGTTTTAATTATACACCGTCGCTTTTTCAGGCGAGCGGACGCACTTTGTTTCCGGGTGACAGTGAGATTGACCAGTTGTTCCGAGTGTTCCGGGCGCTGGGCACCCCGGGCGGTACTGGAGAGGGGGACAGCGTGTGGCCGGGAGCGCGGCTGCTACCGGACTACCGCGCAGCGTTCCCGCGTTGGCCGCGGAGGGACGCGCGACTGCTGCTGCCCATGACCGTCCGCAACACGCCACACGCTGCCTCGCTCTTCGAAGGAATGCTCCGCTACGAGCCCAGCGAACGCCTGTCCGCCCGCGCCGCGCTGTCACATCCGTACTTTGCCGACGCACCGCTAACACCCCCAGATCTCCCCCCGAATATTCCCCCGGACCCCCGCCCGGATCCGCCACCTCTGGCTCTCTGATACATGTGGTTTGTTTTAAGTTTAAATTATTGTAATATTTCGATTTATAATAAAATATTGTCAATATTAAGTATTGCATTTAATTATACTTCTTCTGTACTTTAGTAATACTTGCTAAATGTGCAGGTACAGGAAATTTAAAAATATATGTATAATACCTATCTAAATGACCTGGTGCTGCGATAATTTCTTTCTCTCACCTTCATAGGGCGACAAAAACATATTTCATACAGTCAATTTACTCATGGTACATTAATAACATATTATTATTAGTGCAGTATTATTCTTCTGTTATACCAATAAAATTCTTTTATAAACAGTTTTAAAAATCTGATTTTCAAAAGCTGTCTGAATTATGTTCTTAGTCTACTTATTTGATTCTGTAAAAAAAACAATCAATCAATCATACCATCAACTCAACTCAAGTGTCAAATTAAAATCAGATGTATTTGCAGATGGATTACATGAAGATTCGTATTTTGTATATTCTTTAGTGTTTAGGCTTGTACTAAATGATAATTTGTTGTTACTGGTTAATACACTATTTATGAGAAGGTAATTATTTTGAAATTAGTATCATTTTGTGCAAACAATTGGGCGTGAGTACCATTTAAGTGTTTCAATATTTTGTTTCATTTTTTATTATATATCACGAAAGGTTTTTATTATAAACGCACAAAACATATTAGTCGTGTATTTTTTAAATATAAATAAAAAGAAGCTCACCAAATAAGCCTTCGTACATTTATATAAAACATTGACTTAGGTGGGTCTCCCTAATTAATTTTTGCATAAAATACTATAATGTCTTATAATGTCATTTTTTCGCAAATAAATTAATAAAAATAGTGAATTACTTGCTAAAATACATTTGTTACAGCAAAAATATTTAGAAAATAGTGTTAAACTACCTTCACTTAACAACAAGTTTGTAATATATTTTGTTCTAATATGAAGACCTAGTGTAATAAAAACTAATTGAATATATTAATATCTATACACTATTTGTTACAAATAAATTAAAAATAAGTCATTTATTACAACAATTTTCTTGAGTTTTAAATGTTCTTATGCTGCTGGTTGTTCAATAATTCTCCATTAATTTCTCAATTCTCCAATAAATCCAATAATTGTGAAATACTGATAATATGAGATTATATATATTATATATTTATAAAAGTCCTTTACTTGACAGCACAATATAATTATTTTATCACAAATCTAATTGACACTATTATTCGACAGCTCAGCATCAGGCTTGTCAGAAAGATAGTTTTGAATACAACAAATCTTTTTAGTTGCAGTATAATGTCATCACGCGGGTGCGGCGGCAGGCACAGGTAGCGCGCGGGCCATGGAGGCCGAGCCGCCCGCTGGCCTGGCCGATGCAGTGCTGCTGGCACCGCTAACAGAAGACTCTTTCCTACACAATCTGCATGTGCGCTACAAACGTGACATCATTTATGTAAGTATTGAATATATTGTAAACAATAGCCATGTTGACTACATGTTTATGATTTAAAATTTTATGTGTAGTTCTGTAATGAGATGTAATTTTTTTTTTGCCATATTGTTAAAAAAAACCTACATCATTAGTTTAGTTACATCATATAAAAAATCATTAATTATTTACAGCCTTTATTCAGTAAGAAGTAATACATATAGTTTAACATTTAAATTTTAAATTTCTTAATTAAACTTAATTTAAAAAAAAATACATTTTTGTTAGGAAACCATGGTAGGTCTCTGTAACTGTGTGCCTCTTGGCAAAGGCCTCCCCCAACTGCTTCCACTCTATTCTTTGGCATCCCACTCTGGTTCACTTTTTGCCAGCCTTCTCGGGGGTCTACCCTTTTTCCTTTTCTCCCCTCTGGGGTTACCATTGTTGTGATTGTTTTGTCAATTTGTTTGGCCCTCTCAAAACATATCCAGCTCACTTCCATTTTAATTTTTTACTTTTATATGTTACAATTTCTTTCAAGGATCAGAACCTTTTCCAAGTATTGCCAATTCTTTTGGTTGTTGAATCATGTGGTGAGATTAGTTGTCCTAGATATATGTATTCTGAAACATATTCAATTCTATTATTATCTATAGTAATGATGTCGGTTGTATTTCCATTGGTCATAACTTTGTTTTTAGGAGGTTCATTGTCAGTCCTACTTCTTTGCTTGCTGAGTTCTTCAAGCATTTGACTATAAGACGTGGCAAAAATTATAATGTCATAAGCAAATCTTAAATGTGTCAGCTTTTCGCCGTTAATATTGAGGCCCAAGTGGTTCCAGTCCAATTTTTGGAACACTTCCTCGAGCACGGCCGAGAACAATTTAGGCGACAGTGGATATCCCTGCCTCATTTATTTATCCCTGCCTCCCTGCCTGTATTTTTATTTCTTCTCCTTCTTTCTCTAGATTTATTCTTGCATTAGTTCCTGTGTATATGGTTTTGCAGCCTCCGTGATCTAGTGGTTAGAGCTTGGCTCTCGACCAGCCAAGGTTGTGGGTTCCCGCATTGGAATAACAAAAAAAATGTCTCCAAGTTTGGTTAGGACAATGCAGGCTGATCACCTGATTGTCTGACAAGAAAGATGATCCATGCGTCGGATGGGCATGTCCCACTGCGTTATGAGAGTAAAGGAGGAGAGAGTGCTCTTGTGTACTGCGCACACACTTAGGCACTATAAAATTACTCCTGCGTAACTGGCCTAGTTTCAATAAAACCGACCACCGTCACCGAAATCGGTGTGGGGAGTTACTATATATTTTTGATTAGTCTAATATATTTGTGCTCTACGCCTTGGTTTCTCAATGCTTCTCAGATCTTTGTATGGTCAATGGAGTCAAATGCCTTGCAATAATCCACAAATCAGAAATAGTAGACAATGTTGTATTCCTTACATCTTTCTGATACCTGATTGACCACGTGGATATGGACTATAGTGAAAACTTACTGCTGAAACCCGCCTGTTCCCTAGACTAATTTTCATCTAGGATTCTAGTGATTCTTCCTAATATAATCCTTGAAAACAGTTTATATATATACTGGTCATCAACTGTACTTACCGATATAATCTCTGTTACCTTTTTTATATAAGAGTGTTATTGTTGATGCTTTCCACTGATTTGGTATTTTTTCTGACATCATGATTTTTTTGAAAACTTCGGTTAATGCTGGTACGACTAGGTCTTTAATTTCGTTCAATACTTCGTTGCGTATGCAATCTGGGCCGGGGGCTTTTTCATTTTTCTGGATAGTTATAGGTTTCTCGACTTCACGTTGAGTAATGCAGGGTATCTCACTTGTGTCAGTAGTTCGTGGTCCTTATGTGGCGATTGATTGGAGTAGAGGTACTTGTAGTACTCAGTGACTATATGGATTATGTCCGGTCTATTTGTTTTTGTTCGTCCCCTCGTATCTGCAAGCTTAGGTATCCATTCTTCTATTTCTTGTGAAAGTTTAACTGCCTTTTAAGTACCTCCTGTTTCTTCTATAAGGGTTTCTAGGGTTTCCAGTCAGACTGCAAACAAATCGCTTTACCTTTGTAAATATTTTTTTTTTAATATACTGTTTCTTCTCCAAACTTACTCATATTTTAAAGTACTATTCTTTTATTCAATAAAAAAATGCATTTACTAATAAAACATTATTATTGTTAAGGATGATTATAAGATGTTCGTCTTTCTCTGCATCGGGTCTGGATCGCCGCGAACGTTCCCGTGCGTGTAAGTGAGACAAAAGAGGTTCTCGCATATGTTCGGCGCTAACGCGCGAACACATAGTATCACATTAATATTTTCTTAGTCACTTGCATGATCTTCTAAATATATAATAACCCCCTTACTAATAAAAATATTTACACATTGGATAAGTTATACAATGTTTTGTCCTTGTCTGTCAAGCGCCTTATACAACTAATATGAGACAAGGACAATATTTTGTATAGCTTATCCATTGTGTCAATATTTTTATTAGTAAGGGGTAAATTTATATATTTATGTGCTAGAGAAGAACAAAGCTGAACTGAAAAAAAATAGTCTGCAACTTGTAATTAACAAAAGTCCCCATTTACCTCATATGGCAAAGTCTATATTTAAAGACTAAGTATTTTTGTTTCTTTGCAGACTTATGTGGGCAACGCACTGGTGTCAGTGAATCCGTGTCGTCCACTGCCGCTGTACTCTGCTGAGCTGGTGCGGACATATCTCGCACGGGCACCGTATCTACTACCACCACATCTGTTAGTATCCTTTTCTAATGGATTCAATGGATATGTCAAAGAAAGATGAAATATTAACTGATTTGTGTTTTGCAGATATGCAATAACTGCGACAGCGTACAGATGGGTCCGTGACAGAAATGAAAATCAATGTATTGTTATTACAGGTAAACAAAGCAGTGCTCCCACACAAATGTTACATAACATTACTTTGTTGACTACTATTAGAACACATTGAAAAAGCATTGTTATAAAATGTTATTTTGTATGTGGTGCAAAGTCTAAGTTAAGGTATGTAAATGTTACTGCACAGGATAATTTTTTTTACCTTTACATAGCGGCGGCGGTGGAAAGCTGCATTGAAATGTCAATGAGCAATGTCTATGTGCGTTATTGTAGCGTGGAATGTATACTCATACTTTGGGTACCCTTTTCTTGTCATGCGTTTTTCCATCCGCGCGCGGATCCGCACGCGGGTGATAGCACGTTCCAGGCGCGTGTTGCCCGCGCAATAGGAAAAAAAATTTAATGAAATTATAGGATTTTCGCATGCGGGGGCAGCAATGCGCGTGTCATGTCACGTGAGAGATATATCTAGTCTCCATGATTCTGTGTATGTGGTAGGCGAGAGCGGCGCGGGCAAGACGGAGGCGGCGCGCGTGTGCCTGCAGTGCGCGGTGGTGGCGGGCGGCGGCGCGGGGGGCGGGGCGCTGCCCGCCGCCGGCACGCTGCTCGAGGCGTTCGGCAACGCCGCCACCGCGCGCAACCACAACGCCAGCAGATTTGTGAGTGTGCCTATACTTGTTGTTTATTTATTACTAGCTTTTGCCCGCGGCTTCGTCATCCGGGTTTTAAAAGTTATTCTGCTACTAGCTGTTGGCCGCGGCTCCGCCCGCGTAAATACAGTATCCCAAAGGAACACTGTACTTTTTCGGGATAAATAGCCTATGTTTTAATCCAGAGCCTAAACTACTACCATACCAAATTTCATCAAAATCCGTTCAGTAGTTTTTGCGTGAAAGAGTAACAAACATCCATCCATCCTCACAAACTTTCACATTTATAATATTAGTAGGGTTAAAAACGGCGACGAATCCAAGAACTCATTGACTAACGATGTTGACACGATAGTTATGTACGATAAAGGATTATTCTTTGATTTACTCCGCAATAATGTACAAAAGAGAATAGTGTTATGAATATGGGCGAAATATGGATATGAAAATGATTGTAAAAAAGTATTTTTTTCTTGCTTCAGGGCAAGTTACTGGACATAGAGTTCGACTTCAAGGGCGAGCCGGTAGGCGGTCACATCACACACTGTAAGTTACCACTATCTTTTTACTTTTGTTCTAGAATTTTCCAAATTTAATATTTATATTTCTAAATTAATATTATCTTACATTTGTGCATACAGACCTGTTGGAAAAGGTGAGTATAATGTAAAAAATAGATTCTGTTTTGTAACGGTTTCTTTGACGCTACTTCGAATTTAGGGCTTATATAATTACATTGCTACTAATTACTTAATAAATTTGGTGATGGAAATGAGCCCTTGACACCTTTTTAACTATATTTTGTAGCCTCTACTACTTAAATAATATGACATGACATAACTGAAGGTCGATTCTGTTAATTAAATCTTAAGGTAAGACCGCACTAATCGGCAGTGGAGAAACGCTTCTTTACTAGTAATACCACAATTATCTGCCGAGTAGTGCATTATATCTCATACAATTTCATACAATGAACATTTGACCATGTCGCGCGTCTCTTAGTTACGTCTAGTGCGGTCCCACCTTTACATTAATACAGTTTCGATGCAGTCTCGATATGTTAAAACAGCAAAATGGTATTCTTATAAACGTCAAACCAACGAGAAACACGTTTTAATTGGTCCAAATTCTAAAAGTCAGATCATGATATCAAGACGATTCATTTATAATTTAATGAAAGTAAATTGAAAGTTAAATACGAGAATTGGGATTCTGGTCAAACGAACTTGTTAATGTGGATCTCCATTCTCCACATAAACTTGATTGATCTTACATACAATGTATGCGCTATTGTTTACATTCTGACATTAAGTTAACCAACACCTACTGTTAGTGTGTTGTATCTGTTATATTGATATGATACTGTGTTAACCCATACGAGCCTCGCAAAATGTAACAATATCTTCTGTCTCAACTACCACACTTGGTGAGAAGAGTACAGCTACACCGCTTTACAGGAGCGCGTGTGCTCGGTGGCGGAGGGCGAGCGCAACTTCCACGTGCTGTACCAACTGCTGGCCGGCGCGGACGCACATTTGCTCAGTGAGTTACCGTGTCTCTTATATGCTTCCAATATTTCCGTTTACGATCATAACTTCTACGTCTTCAATATATGAATACTAAAGAAAACATAACAGCCTCCGTGGTCACTGGACCACTAAACCACTGGGTTTAGAGCTTGGCTCTCGACTCTGAGGTCGTGGGTTCGATTCTCGCGTTGGAGCAACAAAAAAAATATATTTCCAAGTTTGATTAGGGCAATGTATCTTGCTAGCTTTCTAGCTGATCACCTGACTTGATTGTCTGATAAGAAGGATGACGTCGAATGGGCAAAGGGCATGTAAAAATTCGGTCTTGCGTCTGATCTCTCGCCAGTCGTGTTGGTTATCCGTCCCACTAGGTTTCGAGAGTTAAGGAAGAGAGAGTGCTCTTGTGTACTGCGCACACTTGGGCACTATAAAAAATAACTCCTGCGTAGCTTGCCTGGTTTCAATAAGTTAATAAGTTATTACTAAAGTGGGGAAGTCTGTCATTGGTTCATACTTTCGTTTTTTTAAACATGTAGAATTTTGTATATTGATAAGTCGTTACCTATTTGAATTCAAATACGGCACATACCAATTGCACTAAGCTAGAAAGGCTTAAGTAATAAGACTTTGGGAACAAATCGCTGTCTGTACCTTTGAAAATATAGATTTTTAATATACTGTCTCCTCTGACTCATAATTAAGAGCACTATTCATTTATGCATTAAAAAAATTAGTCGTCTAGCTAGCTAGTCTTTTGCAGAGCGTCTGAAGCTGCAGCGGTCGTGGGAGCAGTACCGCGTGCTGCGCGGCGGCGCGTGCTGCGGTGCGTGCGAGTGTGCGGGTGCGGCGCAGGCAGCAGGCGCGTCCTCCCCGCGTCGCGCTCCGCCCGCCGCGCCGCCCGGCCCGCGCGCACCGCACGCTGATAGAGACCACTTCGCATTTACCAAGGTATTGTTAGATATATGAGGGAGGGACTGAAGTAAATAATGTCTAAGATGAGTTCACCACATTGCAAATAAAAATGTAAACAGATAGCATTTTGACTTATTTGTTCGCGGTTTATACTTTATATACTATACGTCAAGTAATCATAATAAGAAGATACGATACGTCAACTGATCATATGAAGACTTTATTTATCTTATTCGCTTTTTACCCGCGACAGAACATAGACGGTATAATATGCGTTTGGGGTAAGAGCATGTTTGTCGCTTTTAATGTTGCCATGTATCTCCAAAAGTACATGTCTGCCTTTGATGCGGTTTTCACTGATGGGTTCAGGTTGGATTGGAGCATGTTACATAGGTGATACGATAACAACTCAATAGGGGGAGCTGCCGCTAAGGTTTCTCTATGTAAATACAAAATTACCAGTCCGATGTTTAATGCTGTTTTCAGGACTTATAATAATTACTATTAACGTACTGTACCGTAATTCAAAGCCAAATAATGAGAGTGGCAACACTATTTTTCGTATGTGTGGCGGAAACGGTACCTAAACGACATCAACAACCGCCTACGTCAGCTGATTTCTGTCCCCCTATTGGCTGCAGTTTAGTTCTAAGTTTCTCCACCAGGTGGCAGAGTTGAGCTCTTTAGGGCGCAACTAATTTGGAACCATTGGCGGTTTATTTTTCGTGCTGTGCGGAAGAATATTAATTTACGTGTAATTTTATATCCTCGAATTTATAAGCTACAGTTTTTAATATTGCACATAATAATAATTTTATAGTTTACGGTTTACCGTACGACTTCTAACTGTATTAAGCATAATGGGTTCGGATCAAAATAATAGTAGTTCGAGCTCATCCTCAAGTTCCGAATCCGATCCACCTGCTGTAAGAGGCCGAAACAAAAGGAAGGCTGAGACTTCGAGGCTCAGAGATCAGCGTAAACGTCGTAAGACATCTAATAATGAGTTAAGTAAGCTCACGGAACAGGTCAGTAATATTCAAAATTTTTTAGCTCAATCAACTTTTCAACCGTATCATAACTGCCCCATTGGGCAAGTGCCCTTACATAATAATGGTGATGATAACTTGAGTTTAAATGTTAGCGGTGAATTGTTTTCCGAAAATGAAAATGACGATTTATCCGCGGGATGTAAACCGGTTGACAGCTGTGTAAATTTTTCCATTAATACTATATTAAAAGAGCCCTCGTTACCAAGGTCATCTCAAGATCATTTAGATTTACTAAAATCGGCTCAACATTTCGATGCCCCCGAGTGGGGTGACGTACGTTATTCAGATGTTCAAAAATTATATTGTTCTACCCCCGGATTTGTAGAACTCGCATGTAATGATGAAATAAAACCTTTTGATAAATATCTAAGTTTGGGTATTGCCGAACGCAGTTATGCAGCTATTACGCAAGCTATATTAAAACAAAAAGATGCCGCGCAGGCAGGTTTTGAAACGCTTTTAGGTTGGTTTTCTGAGAATTCTAGTGATTTAACTGTGTCGTCTATAAAAGACAAAATTAATGAAGTTTTTGTGGAGGGTACGTACAATAAAATTTCTAGTGATATGTTCCAACTCGCTTGTGGGCACAGGGCAGATATAATAGAACAACGACGAGATTCGATTTTAAGATCTGTAAAAGATAAGTTTTTACGAGCAACCTTACGTAAAATACCTCCTACTAGTCATAACTTATTTAACAAGGAACTGTTTTCGTCAGCTATTGAAAAAGCGGGGGGTAGTAGTAAAATATTTTGGCCGGTACGGCCTTTAATGCAAAGAAACGCCGCGCAGGCTAGCTCAAGTACAAATTATAAAACACCCGCGCAGGGTGGCTGGTTCCCACAACAGAGGCGATCATTTAACAGGTATACACCTACTTTTGCACAAAATGTATATCCTTATCAACCGATTCAAGCACCACCACCTTTGGGACCTAATTTTCCTAAGTACCCATATTCTAACTACCCACTGCAAAAATATACACAAAACAAGCGGTTCGCGCAGAACCAGGACAAGTCAAGGTCGGACACAAACGGATCTCGCCAGAGGTCTAATTTTGACAATATTAAAGGTCAGTCTAAGACCACACAGAACAAAAATTTTCAATCAAAACGTAGGTTTTGACTCGGACAATCGAGTTGCCTGTCGCTTGGCGAATTTTGTTCACGTTTGGGAAAATCTTCATGCTCCAAAAACTGTAATAAAAATCATTCAGGGATACAGAATCCCTTTAAAGCAAAAACCACCGCTGTGGGTACCATCCTCAAGTTGCCAAAAATTTCACACTCGAAACTCGTCTCAGATGTCAGTTGCTGTAGATACCTTAATAAAGGCCGGTGCTTTGGAAAAAGTGCCCAGTTCCCCGAGTTTTATCTCGCCAATGTTTTTGACATCCAAAAGCGACGGCAGCTTAAGACCAATATTCAATCTCCGATTATTAAACAACTTTGTAATTGTGAGCAAGTTCAAACTAATAAATATGCAAAAAGTTCCCAATTTCTTACAACCATACGATTACCTAGCAAAGATAGATTTATCGAATGCGTATTTTCATGTTCCCATTGCGCTTTCTCACAGAAGGTTCCTACGGATGGTGTACAATCAAAATTTATATCAAATGACCTGCCTTCCTTTTGGTCTGGCGACAGCGCCGCATGTTTTCGCAATGTTAAGCAATTGGGTCGCGCAGACCTTGCGAGACAAAGGCATAAGGATTATTTCTTATTTGGACGATTATCTAATTGCCAATCAAGACCAGACTATACTTTCGAGTCAAATCCAGTATACAATCAACTTACTGAAAAACTTAGGTTGGCAAATCAACTTCAAAAAATCTATTCTAAGTCCTCAAAGGGGACTGGAATTTCTCGGAATCTGTTGGGATCCATGGCTTGGCCTCAAATGACTTCCTCCAAAGAAGACCGAATCTATTCTCGAAAAAACTCGACCTATACTGCAGAGAAAAACTGCACATATACAAGAAATCCAGAGCCTTGTTGGACTAGTAAATTTTGCCAGCTTTGTGGTCCCTCGAGGCCGTTTGAACTTCCGAGAACTGCGTCGATTTTGCAATTTTCTTATAAAAATCCGTTCCTGTCGTCGCTACGCAGTCCCAAACGTAGTACTTCGCGATCTAAAATGGTGGATAAAGAATTGCAATGCTCGGTCTTACCTACATCATCCCCCAGCCAAACATTTTCTCTCTACGGATGCTTCTGGAATTGCATGGGGCGCCCGAATAGACAATCACGAAGCTTACGGTCCCTGGACACAACACGAGCTGATCTTGCACTCCAACCAGAAGGAGATGCTGGCAGTGCTTTATGCTTTAAAAGATCAATGTCATTACCTAGCCAACTCTTCAATTATGCTTCAGACCGACAACAGAACTGTTGTTTCCTATTTGAAAAAAGAAGGAGGCTCAAAGTCTCCCTCTCTTATGTATCTCGTTCGCAAGGTCTTCGCCCTTCTCGACTCCTTGAATATAAATCTCATAGTCCACCATCTACCATGCAAAATGAACTGCGAAGCAGATCATCTTTCTCGCTACCAAGCAGCTCCGGAATGGCACTTGTTACCAGAGATAACTCAAATCATTTTCAACAAATGGGGAACCCCCGAAATCGATTTGATGGCATCAAGTTCAGCTCACGTCGTGCCATCTTACGTGAGCCTCGATATAAACGACGAACACGCAGTGTTCCACGATGCTTTCAGCCAACAATGGAGTTTTCATCTGGCGTGGGTGTTCCCACCCCCTTTTCTCATGCCCAGAATTCTGACCCACTTGAATTCGGCCCAAGGAATCTACTTAGTCGTGGCTCCTCTTTGGGAAAAAGTGTTCTGGAGGCCCGACATCAAACGACGAGCCTTGTCTCCACCCTTCACAATTCATCGTCTCCATCGAGTACTAGTCGACACAGCAACCGGTCAGGCCCCTACGAAAATCACCGAAATGACCCTACAAGTCTGGAGATGTGGGGGTGGACATCAACATTAAAAGATTGGACATCTGATCAAAAGGATCTATTAAAATCAGGTTGGCGGCCTTCTTCTCTTAAAACTTATGAAAATGCATGGAAAAAATGGTTAGAATGGTGTAAAATCAATAATTTAAAAACTGCTAGCAATCCTACTGGTTCACAATTGGCTAGATTTATGTCAGATTTATTTCAAAAACATAAACTATCTTATAATACAATTTTAGTATATAAATCAGCGATATCCACACTTTGCAACCCTGACCTATCTGAAAGACTCAGTTCTCATATACTTGTAAAGAAAATTCTTTTATCTATTTCTAATAAACAACCAAAACAGATCACAAAACCTCCCATCTGGGACGTGGATGACTTGAGCTCATGGCTCCTTGCCAATGATACGAATCATGATAATTTATACCAGTGTTCTAAGAGAGCCGCAACTCTTTTGCTACTTTGTTCTGGACGTCGTGTCGACGACTTAACGCTACTATCAATTGATAATAATCACTGTGTTACTTCAGATAATTCCATCGTGTTCTGGCCTAGGTTCGGGTCGAAGACTGACAAGTCCGACGTTAGACAATCTGGGTGGCGCCTAAATGAAAATACTCAACATAAAAATATCGATCCAGTTTATTGGGTAAGACAAGTCATAAGATTATCAGCGAAAAGAAGGACGAAGTGCAACAGCAACAGTTTATTCATCACAGCTTGCGGCGAGCCAAAGCCAGCGTCACGCGCTGTGATCGGTGGATAGGTGCGACGGCTGCTACAAGAGGCTGGAATCAAGGCAAGTGCTGGCAGTGTTAGACCCGCAGTGGCATCAAAAAACTGGGTATTAAACTGTCCTTTAGACGAAATACTAGCTAGAGGGAATTGGCGATCACAGGAAACTTTTAGGAAGTATTATTGTCGTGAAATTAAGTCAAAACAAAACCAAACAAATGTGGTATCTGCTATGTTTTCTCCCATAACAAATTGAATACTTGTTTGCTTAATTTGCACATGTTTATTTTAAATAATTTTCTTTGTTTATTGTAGAACTGAATAGTATGAAATTCCTTATTATAGCCAACAGTTTAATTATCTTTTTAGTTTAGGATTATATAACATCCATAATTATTCTATTTTGATATACATAATATTATATAATATATATTTTATTGTGTTTAATAATTTTCGGTGAGTAGTAATTAATCTTACATTGCTGGTTTTATACAAGCGTTGTGTATAATCTATTTTAATTTATCATAATGTATTATCATGCCATACGTCTTACTTGGAAATAAATGGTATGTTTTTGATTGTACATATTTCTTTTCATGTCCTATTTTATTTAGTTATCTAATAACCAATAGAAACCAGAATACCATAAGTTAATGTCATAAATTAAATAAATAATTGATATTGTGCAAGTTTATGTATGCCAAGTCCTTAATGGTTTTAAATAGTTTGAACATACATAGGTCTTAACATTTCTTTTCCACCAGGCGATATCAGACAGCTCTCATTATTTGGCTTTGAATTACGGTACAGGAGGCTTACTATCAACGCTTAATACGATTTAATTTGGGACCTAAATTGAATGGCATTTGATATTTCGTACCATCAACTTCGTTTTACGAACCAATTTAGATCGACACCTAAACTGGCGTAAACTAAACCGCATTCCAATATCGTTCACTCTTTTTCAAGGTAAATTCGTACCATCACCTTACTTTAACTGACGTTCGAGCCTAAACAAAATCGCTCAGCTGTCAAAACTTGCGATTCAAAACAAGTTAGTAAATTTGATGCTGATTTTGATTCTTTTGTTGTTAGTTTTTAATTTTTACTTGTTTAAAGTCAGAAAAAGTAGTGAATTTAAGTGTCGTCGCGTAAAAACATAAATTGGTATCAAATAGCATTGATTTCGATAGTTCTACAAAAAGTTTAAAGTGCAGTTTTATTCGTAAGGATGTGTGACGACGAATTAATGCTTTTTGAGTTCTTGGAAGCCGATAGTGAAGAAAACTCCTTGAGGAGAAGGAGACTGGACGCTCGAGCACAATTCGACCCATTCGATTTGGAAGATAATGAATTTATAAAACGTTATCGTCTTTCCAAAGAATTGGTAGTCGGATTATGTGACGAGATAAGACCGGCGATGAAAGCGCGAAGGAGGTCCACAGATATTTCTGTAGAAACAAAGGTAAGGACTAAAATATGCAGTATGTATGTCACACAATTAGTTGCTTTATATGCTTCCTTTTTCTCACTTTGATACTTACGTAAGAACTTGGTGTTATGTAATATCTATAAACCAGTAAGTAATAATTTTTTACAGGTTTTAACAGCGTTATCATTCTACGCAACCGGCTCCTACCAAAGACCCGTAGGAGATATAAGTGCACACTCAATGGCACAACAGACAGTTTCATCGGTGATTGCTCAAGTGACTGCGTGCATAGATTCTACTGAAATGCGAAAAAAATACATCACTTTCCCAAAGAGCAATGATGAAAGAAACGAAATAAGAGTAAGGTAAAAGTAAATAATTAGAAATTTTATGAAATATGTCGTAATTTTCATTTCATATTAACTAACACTATATTCAATTTTACAGGTTTTATCACAAATTCGGCATACCAGGTGTTGTGGGATGCATTGACTGCACACAAATTGCAATAGTCAGGCCCAATAGAAATGAGGAGCGTTATTTTTGTAGAAAACACTATCATTCCCTTAATGTCCAACTTGTAAGTAATGCCATAATATCCATAAAATATTTTCTTTCATATTATAATAAAATAACAGGAACAAAACTTAATCACACATCACTTACACTTATGTTTTATATTCTATTAAAAAACTATTGCACCTAGTCTAGTTTCAACTTAAAAAGAAAACAAACAAGAAAACATCTTAAGATAATATTGAATAAGTACATAAAAAATCTTAAAGTTCACTTAGATCTATAATAATAGTTTAAATTTTTTTTAAGTTCACTTACCTATAATTTAAATCTATAATAAAACTTTGTATAATAAAACTTTAAATAATTTCAGACCAATTAGTAAAATTATCAATTAAAAAAACAATTTCCTACTTAAAATATCTTACACAGGAACATAGGAACAAAAACTCAACAATATATACAAGACGTTCTACAACTCAAAACTTTATAAAAAACTGCTTTACCCTACTAGCTTTCCGCCCGGAATTTCATAAGGAACCCTTAACATTTTGGTGATAAAAACCAGCCGTTCAGCCGTTTTGGCGTTAAAACGCAGCATACAATTTTACACACTTTTACATTTACAATAGTATTAGTTTGTCAGTGTCGTAGAACCTCATCTAATAAAAACCTTTTAATTAAGTATTTTTGTTTGAATTACAGATTTGTGATGTAGATATGCAAATTATAAGTGTGGACGCTAGTTTCGGTGGAGCTACACGATTCTTTCATTTGGAATGACCACCCTATAAAACACCATCTTGAGAATTTACAAGAATCAACTTGGTTACTAGGTAGGTAAGAAATAGATTATGAAACAATTTATGTGACATTTGATAGATATGTACTTAATATGTATTACATAATTATAAATATTATATTTTCAGGTGATTCTGGATATCCCCTAAGGAAATATTTGATGACCCCAATCGTCAATGCTATCCCGAACACGCCTGAAAGCCACTACACGGAATTGCATGTTCGGGCTCGGAATGTCATAGAGAGGACTATCGGTCTTCTAAAAGCACGCTTTCGCTGCCTTCTGGTGCATAGAGTTCTCCATTACAAGCCACAGGTTGCTGCCTCTATTGTAAATGCTTGTGTTATATTACACAACATTTGTAATAGAGCCAATCTTCCTGCACCACAACTGAGTACTAGGGAAATAATGGAGGAATCACAGATGCAATTAGGTGTCCCATTTGAAGATCAGCCAAATACCAATAGCAATAACCAGGCACTTCAACAAGGAGTCGCTACTAGGAATCAGTTAATTCTTCGGTTGTGGGAAGCTCGCCGTTCCTGAAATATAAAATTATAATTTATTTTTAAATATAGTTTTTATTTAGGTATATTTATATAGTTTTAGTTTTTAAATGTAATTATAAATAAAGAACACCAGATTATTTTTTCTACTACCTAAACAATTTTAAATATTACCGTGATCGCAAAACTTCTTTTATTTCTCTGAGCTCCCGCACCACTTGCTCCAGCAAAGTGCTCCTACGCTCCTCCATTTCTGCTCATCTATTTGAAATTTGCACAAGCAAACGACGAGCTGCTTGCTGCGTCATAGGTGGCTCCGCAGGCACCCTCCGGCGGCGGGGGGAGAAGACTCTCCGCGGGGGGCGGGTGGTGCGCTCGCGGCGCGCGGTGGGCGACCCGCGCGGAGGAGTCTGTGGCACGCCAGCCGAGGGCGACTCCTCGGCCTGCACTGCACCCGTTGCGTGTGCTGCACTTTCAGGACCGGGAGCATCATTCGGTGGAGGCGTTATTCTGCTGGATGGTCCTGGCACAGGTTCTGGCATTAAAATGCTCTGAGACACCTCTGAACTTTCTACAGCCTGTATTATTAGCAAAGGTGTCTCTTCAGCAACCTGAAAGTTATTGTTTTTTAATAAATAGATCAACAACAATCAAATCTAATTAATCTGATAAGTATGTTGGTACCTTCATTAACACAATTTAAAAAAATATATTTTATTTAATAATTATAATAAATAACAATAACTACACAAAAAAGTTGGATGTAATTATATTATGTATTTGTTGCCACTTGCCACACATTTGCTGTTATGGTGCACGGTGTAAATAAAAATAATAAATATAGGTAAAATTTTATACCTCTTCAAATGGCTCCACTCTTGCTCCTGGTACACCTTGACCAAAGTCTTCTCCCAACAAGTTTAAAAATTTTTTTTCAATCGCATTCATTTCCCTGACTTGGGATGGGCCACCTCCGGTCCGCTGCTGGGAAACCCTCAGCGCTGCTGACATTTTTTTCAATTTTGATTTGTAATCATTCCAATACTGAAAATTAAACATAAAATTAGTATATATTAATTATTAATTATTTATATACCATAATAATAAAATAACAATATCACTTTTACAAAATACTTTATGTTTTCCTCTTCTTCGAAATAGTTAAAGTTGGTAAAGTAGGTAATTTTAAATAAGTAATTTAAAACCTATATGTATGTACATACATATATGTACATAGGTACCTATAGGTACTTAGTAAAATACTTTGCACCATCCTTTCCAGTCTTTTATAGCTCCATCTCCATGAGAATTTAATGTTTGTGTTACCTCCTCCCACATTCTCTTAGAGAATTCCCTAGCTTGAGCAGTTTTATTAAAACCTGTGGCAATATGCCTATTTCTATTTAGGAATTCCCACAACTGCTCAAGCTGGGCGTATGTAACTCTGCGACGCGAAGGAATTCCACTGTAAAAAAAAACACTTCAACCACTTGAAAACAACCCAGTCCGCAGTCGGTATGCAGTCCGCTTGAAAAAGTTTTGATAAGAACTATACTGTAAATGCGTTATGTCTCATTTATTGTATTAAACACATGAAATCGCAGTTTATAAATAAATAAATATATTTTAATAACTTACGCCATTATTATTTCAATCTTTGTTGAATCTTTAACACGAACAATCACAACTTATATACTTTGCTGTTTACAAAATTTCGAAGCCGCCGCCACTCGCTTGTGTTCTCATCTGTGGCCGCCACACTCACGTCCAGGGTTGCCAGGTTTTCAAATAAATACTGAACAAACATAAATCGGCCAAGTGCGAGTCGGACTCACAAACGAAGGTTTCCGTATGCCAAATATTATGTTTAATTTGAATTAAAGTACATTTACATACAATTGATTATTAAAGTACATAATTTGTATAATTAAGGCCTTTGTGAAAATTTTACCTTATTATTATTACTGATATAGAACAAAACAAAAAAATCACGTTCGCTGCATGGGAGCCCCCTGTTAAATATTTATTTTATTTTATTTTTAGTATATTTTGTTGTTTTAGGAGCAACAAATATACACAATTTGTGAAAATTTCAGAAGTCTAGCTATAGCGGTTCTTGAGATACAGGTTGGAGAACGACAGACGGACAGACACGAAGTCTTAGTAATACCCTTTTGGTCCGTACCCATGAAATGGAACCTTAAAAAAGAGTTAAATAATAATTTATTTACATTTATTATTAACTTATAATACAAAAATACCCAACCGTTCGGTAGAATACCGAACACCTGGCAACCCTGCTAACGTCACGAACTGTCACATAACACACGTTCGAAAACTTGATAAAATTTTGTGTCCGATACAAGAACTATAAATAAAATACTTTTTTCATACTAAGTACATATCATTAGAAAATTAGTGTTACTTTTTAACTAGAATTTATAAAATAATACCAACTAGATGCAGTATTATGAAGACGATACAAAGTTGTAGAACGCGGCATTCGAATCAAGAGAAACAGCCTATTCATTATTCGTATAGCGTTGTCTCTTTCCCACTTCGACCCTGGGATTGCGGTTCAGAGACAAATGTGTTTTTTTTTACGACTTCATTCGTTCTTTTCGGCTCCGTAACGTTTCAATTGAGGCGCGGTTTTATTAAGGTGATGGTACGAATATTAGCGATTTTCTTTAGGAACCCTAATTAAACTGCTCTGAATTTGAGTCGTCTTTTAAAAGTTGATAGTAGGCCAGCAGTACGTTAATAACAGCGTTTTATCCTGCAATAAAACGCTTATTAACTACTTACCTAATTCAAAGCCAACTTCAAATTCTGCCTGGAATTTTAACGCAATGGTTCCAAATTAGTTGCGCCCTAAAGAGCTCAACTCTGCCACCTGGTGGAGAAACTTAGAACTAAACGGCAGCCAATAGGGGGACAGAAATCAGCTGACGTAGGAGGATGTTGAAGTCGTTTAGGTACCGTTTCCGCCACACATACGAAAAATAGTGTTGCCACTCTCATTATTTGGCTTTGAATTAGGTAGGTAGTTAATAAGCGTTTTATTGCAGGGTAAAACGCTGTTATTAAATAAACTTCATCGACATGTAGCACATATAGCTAAGCTCTCAAAAAAGTTTTGAATAAACAGAAAAATTAAAAAATTTGTAAAACGCACGAATATTATTAAAGTTAGAGGATTTTAAATTATTTTATACGTTTAAAATTGCGTTTTATCCGTCGTGTTTTTTTTTTCAAAATTTTTATATTTGCGTTTTTTACTAAACGAGTTACATGGCGCGTGCGCAGGCGGCGATGGGTGCGCTGGGGTTCAGCGCAGCGCAGTGCGGCGCGGTGCTGCGTGTGCTGGCGTTCCTGCTCAAGCTGGGCAACGTGGACTTCGAGCCGCAGCACAACATCGACGGTTCCATCGGCACGCGCCTGCACCACGAGTACGGTGAGCACAGCTAAGATAGAATATCATATCAGTAACACATTATTTTTTCAAACGTACTAGCACACAATTCACATACATGCTTCCGCATTTTACTTCTTCGCATACTACTACTCATACTACTATATCTTGCGTATACTGTGGTAAATTAGTTATGGTAATGTAATTGTTTTTCTCATATTATTAAAACAGGCATAAATACTTTTAACCGTTGTCATACTAGTCTTTACACTGTAAGATTTTTTTTTTCTTTATATTGTGCATGATGAAAGAGACTGGTCTCTACGACACAGGGAATCCTAGTGTGGATGGAAACAGTAATGTGCGAGTTTCTTACGCCAGTTATTCTCGCCGGGTTAGTTCCCGAACCGGTGGTAGGCATCACGTAGGAACGATTCCATAAGCGTTACTTCCCAAGTAGCATTTAAGTGTCGGTAAAATCAATATACCAGCCAATTTAGAACTTAGAGTGTTTTAAGGGACTTTGAGTGTCAGAGAAAACTAACCTGAGCTCAAGCTGTATAAAATCATTATAAAGGAATCTGCGTACGCATGGGGTGTTACATCAGAAAATAAAAAATCTACTATAAAACTTCAAGTGTTGTGTGACACTTCGAGCTAATTCTATCGTTAAAGCTGTATACAGGCTATATACAGGCTGTATTGTAGTATCAATTGGCACTTGTTGCTGTAAAAAAGTATCTGTGAACTCCGTTATAAAACTTTAAGTGTTGTGTGACGCTACAAGGTTTTTCTATTATTAAAGCTGTATTGTTGAGGCTGAAGTGTAGGATTACCTGGCACTTGTTGCTGTACAAAAGTGTTTGTCAACTCCGATTTAAAACTAATTCTTATGGCGTAATTTTACACTATCATAAGTATAATAGTGTTACAAATTCTGTCTGTAAGGTTATTATAAAACTAAAAAAATAAATGACCGCTGTAGTACAGTTTTTGTCTGTATTTCTGACCAAGTCGTAAGCTATAATTTTTTGGCGTAATTTTACATTCGTATAAGTATAGTAGTTTTATGATGACTGACAATGAGTGTATTATAAAACTAAATGTATAAATGGCAGTCATATTACAGCTTTAGTCTGTATTACTGACAGTTGCTTGAATCTATTTCGGATTTATACCTATGAAATTGCCGTTCTGCAGTACCTACTGACCATTTCAAATCAAAATAATTTTTGTTTGGCTAAGAATTCTAATTTCAAATTAATTTTATTTTAAAAACATGGAATTCTTTTTCCGAAAGTAGTCATTTGTTTATTGATTAGTGTTACATTTTCATCGCATTTCAATCTTTTTCGTCATCATGGATACGTTAAAAATTCGAGGAATTATGGAATATGAGTACCGTCGTAGCAGCAACGCGGTACAAGCGGCACGCAACATCAACGACGTTTACAGAGCTAACACTACAAACCTGTTATTGGTTTGCTCGCTTCCGTTCTGGAAATTTCGACCTGAAAAATGAACCTCGCGGTCGTCCGAAGACTTTGGTCGACAATGACGAATTAAAGGCGATTGTAGAAGCTGATACACAATCTACGGCTGAATTAGCAGCAGCTTTCGACGTTAGCGTCAAAACGATATTGGTCCATTTGCGTCAAATTGGCAAGGTAAAAAAGCTTGACAAATGGGTGCCCCACGAACTCAATGATCGCCAGCGCGAAGTACGCGTCGAGACGTGCCTTGCACTGCTCAACAGACACACAAATGAAGGAATTTTGAACCGCATTGTTACCTGCGATGAAAAATGGATTCTGTTTGATAACCGCAAGCGCTCAGCAAGTTGGTTGGATCCTGGTTCAGCACCTAAACAATGCCCTAAACGAAAACTTACCCCTAGAAAAGTGATGGTCGCTGTTTGGTGGTCTAGCGCCGGTGTGATTCATCATAGCTTCTTACCAAACGGGGTGAGCATTACTGCAGATGTGTACTGTGAAGAACTGAACACAATGATGGAGAAGCTGGCACATTTCCAACCAGCATTGGTCAATCGCTCGTCTCCGCTGCTCCTGCACGACAACGCGCGACCTCATACTGCACAGCAGACGGTCTCCAAGTTGCAAGAACTGGGGTTGGAAGCTCTCCGTCATCCGCCCTACTCACCAGGCCTTGCGCCTACAGACACTACTACTTTTTCCAGAATTTGGATAACTTCTTGGCGGGAAAAAAATTCAATACCCGAGAGGCAGTACAAAATGCCTTTGAAGAATTTGTTGCCTCCCGTCCAGCTGATTTCTTTAAGAAGGGCATCAATAAACTGCCACTGCGTTGGCAAAGATGCATTGATTGCATGGGTGATTACTTCGATTAATACAAATAAAAATACCTGAAAAAAATTAGTTTAAATTTTTTTATACAAAAAGGCAATTTCATAGGTAAAGACCTAATAGTAAATCGTCATTTAATGAGGAAGAAAAAACATCCAGCAGCGCAAGTAGCTCAAATATTGATAATGACGAATTAAATGAGTTGTTTCGTCAGCAAATAAAGAAATGGGCTATAGAAAGAAATATATCTCAAGTGGCTATTACTGATTTGGCTTCAATTATTAATAGAAGATTTCCAGAAACTTTGCCTCGAGATGCTAGAACGATTTTAGGTACCGTCAAAGAAAGTATTAAAACATTAGAGCGAGGTGAATACTGGCATAACGGCCTCACTAATTCTCTAAAGAAATCGCTGGAGACATGGATTAATATTCCAACTAAAAATTTTTTAAACTTCAATTTGACGGTCTCCCAATATTTAAAAGCTCAAATAAAGAGTTTTGGCCAATTTTATGTACTATATTTGAAAGACCCGATATTGAACCGTTTGTAGTTGGATTTCGGTATTGGAAAACCACATCAAATTGACCAATATTTAGATGATTTTGTAACGGAAATTGAGCATTTAATGAAAGACGGAATATATATTGAAAAAATAAATAATAAAGTCTCTATTGAAATAAGATGCTTCATATGTGATTAGCCTGCCAGAGCTTACATAAAAGGGGTTTGCAATTTCAACGGCAAGCACGGTTGCTTAAAATGTGTTACAGTTGGAGAGTATTCACATTTATCCCATACAGTTACTATTCCTGAAACTAATTGCCGACCTAGAACCAACCAAGAATTTCGCGAAAAAAGTATGGGTCTCATCATAAAACAGATTCTCCATTATTGCGGCTTCCCGTAGATATGGTACAAGACTTCCCGGTAGCAGATTCTCTACACCTCGTTGACTTAGGGATAATGAAACGGTTACTTGTTGGTTGGCGCAATAGCAATTTTGGAAGGTACATAACCAAATGGAGTGCCAAAGATACCGAAACGGTTTCAAATTTTCTGATTAAACACAAACTGCCATCTGAAATCCACAGGGCATTACAGAGAACTAGACAGTCTTTCTCATTGGAAAGCATCTGAATATAGATCTTTCTTGCTATATTTGAGTATTGTTATACTTCCAGACGTATTATCACAAGATACATTTTCTCATTTTTTGACGTTTTTCTGCGGCATAACAATATGTTCTAGTAAAAACTATGTACTTACTTCCTTGGCAAAAGAACTTTTGCTGTATTTTGTTCAACACTATAAAGATTTTTACGGAGCAGATTATTTAACTAGTAATGTTCACAATATAGTACATGTCACGGACGAAGTTGATAAATTTGACCCACTTCATACATTCAGCGCTTATCCTTTTGAGAACAAACTATATTATATATATTTAATTAAAAGGATGCTAAGGCCCATGCCTTGCAACTCTTTGCAACTTGAGCAATAGGTCTATTACCATGTAATAGACATATTGCTCAAGTTGCAAAGAGATTTAGTGAAGATTCGGCATCTGTGAAAATGACTAGGAGCTGAGAAAAGCAAGAACTCGAAAATCGTGAACCTTTCATGACTACTAGTAGTAGGGAAAAAACTGTTCTACATTTCAAGGGTTATAATAAGTTATCATCGAAATTTCATGACAAATATTTTTTATTAGCCAGCAATAACGTTTTGGAGGTAAAAATAATATTGTTGTTAATGATGATATACAAATACACGGTTATAAAATTGTACACTTAACGGATGTTTTTGAGAAACCCGTGAAATCATAATATTTTAATATATTCAAAGCTAACTTACAAACTAACAGGAGGACCGAGATCATCGTTCGTCCTCAGGATATAAAGATTAAACTAGTATGTGTAGAACACAAAAATCTATTATATTTCATTCCCCTCTTGCATACAGTTTGAAACGAAATAAAAAACTTTTATTGAGAAAACGCTTTTTATTTTTCACCTCCTGTCTTATCAGTACACTTAAGTATAATTCGTAATCGTTTCTGTTGCATTGTCAATTTCTGTGTCACTGTTTTGGACCATGAGATCTAATTCTCTGACTGCTTCTTCGTATGACGATAATGATTGCCTTTTAACTGTGCACTTAGAGGTAGACTAATCATTCGCAGGTTTAGAATATTCATCCTTAGTTAATTGTTTTAGATTTAATCTCTTTCTTGGCTACCTTAACATGCCTTGCGACTCCCACAAACTTGGTATAATAGTGAGTCTACCTTGGCCCTTCTCATGTCTCTATAATTTTAAATGTCATGTTTTTCTGAAATATAAAGTAAAACACATGATATAAAAAACAAATCTTACATCACAACAAGTTTAAATAATTTATACATATGTAAAATATATTTATTTTATTATTGTTGCTACCCTCACCTATGTAACGTACGAGTATAACCACGCACCGAAATTTAAAACAAACTTGACGCATCCGCTTTGTTCGAATCTTGCGATGAACTAAAGTAAACAAAACATTACGGACAGTCAAATTCGTTCGCAACATAGATACGAGGAGACGAGACGAGAAAATTTCGGGAATCAAGGAAGTGACACAACATTACTATTTAAAAATGTATTTATTGCTTTTCGAAGTATTCTCCGCGAAATTTGACACATTTTTCCATACGATGGAACCAATCATTGAAGCAACCATTCCATTCGGAAGTTGGGGTCTCCAAAATGGCCGTTTTGTAGGCGTCCACAGCTTCTTCAGGTGATGAAAATCTCTGACCACGCAATTTATTCTTTATTTTAGGGAAAGTATAGAAATCATTAGGGCTTAGGTCGGGGCTGTACGGCGGATGGTCTAATAATTCTATGATTTCTTGCTCTAAAAACTCTTTTGTTCTGTGCGCGGTGTGAGAACTCGCATTGTCGTGTTGGAGGATGATGCGGCGGTTGCAGTTCTCTTTACGGAGTTCAGAAACGACCTGTGGCAAACAAATGTTAGCGTACCATTCTGCATTAACCGTTCTTTGTCCCTCAAGAGGAATAGTCGCAACTTGGCCGGTTTTGGAGACAAACGTGGCCACCATTTTTTTTGCAACACTCCGTGAACGAACAATTTTTGTTGGCTTTAACTCATTTTCGAACACCCAAACTCGTGACTGGTTTTTTGTTTCGGGTTCGTACGCGTATATCCAGGATTCGTCACCTGATACGATGTTGTATACAGCATTTGAGGATCCTGCGTGGAATCTTTCGAGAGTTCTGACGCACCAAGTAACGCGAGCCGCTTTTTGCTCTTAACAGAGCAAATGCGGTATCCATCGGGGAAACAACTTTTTTACACCAAATTGTTCATGCAAGATTATTTGTATTTGACTCATGCCAATGTCTAAAGTTGCCTGAATTTCGCGGTATGTCACATGTCGATCTTCCTCAATCAGCTTACGCACAGCATCAACGTTTTTTTGGGTGACTGCAGTTTTTGGACGACCTTGACGGGGATCATCACTGAGCTTGACACGTCCACGTTGAAATTCAGCAAACCAGCGATAAATTGTGGTTTTGGATGGGACTTCATCACCAAATGCAGAAATCATCCGGTCAACACACTGTTTTTGTATTAAACCACTTCGAAAGTCATAATAAATCATCGCTCTAGAATTTTCTCGAGTCAATTCCATTTTCTCAACGACTAAACAAGTTTGACAAGACCTTGTGACTAGACCGAGAATCTTTTTTTAAATAAATAAACGGTATTCGATTTTTAAAACCAAGGAGTTTAAAATTAAAAAGATTTTAATATGACAGGAACAGTGGAAATATTCCATTCCCGATACTTTTAGTGCTGCCCTCGTAATTTTGTAAGTAGTTAAGAATTGTATGATGTAACCGCATTCAAAATTAATAAATCAGTTGCTATTTTGCATTACTTGTAGGTAAATGAAACGAAGGCACTATCTATATACAATTGGTATAATGTGTGTATTGTATGTACAACGTCTTAACAATACACATTCTAAAGTTTCGATACAAGTCGTGCGCGCAGATACAAGTGCTGCGTTGGTTAGAATAGGTCTATAATTATAGTATGTATGTAGTTACACCGCTATGAAAAATACAAACGGTGTGGCATTAAGCCCTAAGGTTTTTTTATTTATGATACGGATCTCAAACGGGAATTATAACTTATGTAAGGAAAGCCGAAATACAGTCAAACGTATAAAAATATTCTATTACAAAGCTGATTTAAATCCAAAAGCTGGAGAAGTGACTCCATTAATTACATAGTACAGCTACTAAGTTTATAAAGCTCTCCAACTATCTCATAGGCTGTTTAAAAACTGGCGCCATTTTACTATAAATAAAAACATATTTGAAAATATAATTAAATATATACTTGCAAATATTTAACAATAACTAAAGTCATATTATGATAACCAGCTAAAATAAATTGACTTTAGCCTTAGAATTGATATTAAAAAAAACTTTTACCTTAAAAACAAACACTATAACATAATATGTACCACAGTTTTAGATATTTTTGTTATGTTCTCTTGATTGTTAAGCAGGCGCGTGAATATTTTGCCAGAAAAGATACACATGTTCACAATAAATAATAAACGGCACTTACCAATAGTATTACAACTGCTCTCAAGATCCTGTGTCTTAACGGCACTTTATTACTTATTCACTCAATTATTTGTCATTGTAGTCATTACAAATATAACGAATGAACAGAAGACATTTAGACTTAAATAATTTTTAATCTTTTGTAATTCTTCTTAAAAACCTATTTCAAACTTTTATTCTTAAATCATACTTATAAGAGATAATCTGTAGTGCTGAGGTTTCCTTTTACACAGAATTACAGCTGTTATACACCTTATCTATTGCTTGTACAGCTACTGTACAGCTCTAATGACGCGAAAAGCTGTATAATTTGTTAACTTATAAGGGCTGTATAAGCGCTTATACAGCTGTAGTACAGCCTAAATGTACAGCTTATAGTATTCAAATAAACTGATATACAGCTCCTATACAGCTTGCAATGCTACTTGGGTTTGTAACCTAGCCGGATAACTTAAACAACGTTGCTGTCTTTGTCTGATGCATTTGAAATGTCACTTAACAGACAAAGACAGCAACGTTGTTTAAGTTATCCATTGTGTAAATCTTTTTATTAGTAAGGAAATAAAATAATATATATATATATATATATATATATATATATATATATATATATATATATATATATATATATATATATATATATATATATATATATATATATATATATATATATATATATATATATATATATATATATATATATATATATATATATATATATATATATATATATATATATGTATATGGAAATAAAACTTTTTTGATTTGATTTGATTAGAATAAAGATTAATTTTTATTTATTATTAAATCTGCTTATAAAACACCGGTTATTAGGTTACACTAAGCGCATGAATTATAAATATCGATTTTTTTATTTACTTAATTGTATAATAAAAATTATTTGTCTAATAAAATATATTTGTACTAGCAGACCCGATAGACGTTGTGCTTTCTTAACTGTGAACTGGAATATACAGGGTCAATTTTTAAAATAGGCATGGTAGGCGAAATCCTAAACTATAGGAGATAGCGATTTTGATAAAAACTAAAACTGCATCATTCGATTTTTGATAAATCAATTACACTAACTACGAACTCATCTGAGACAGTAGGTCGGCCGATTCAACATTAGGCACTTTAGACTACAAATTTTATTTTTAATTGTCTTATTGTCCGATTTCGATGAAGCAAAGAGTATTTAATTTCTAAATCAATACTCCTTATGAGTAAGCTATTTATTTTGCTAAGGATTACAATTAAATCGCTAAAGAAATCAATGCTTTTTTTTGGCCCTGTAATTTAATTAAATTTTAGTTGGCAAACGCTGTTTTACTACCTTAACTATAGTAATTGGCTATATGCTGTCGCAGCCTTTTTTGTAGATATTAGTATGTTTTCTTAATGTTCGAGAACATTATTTTGTTCTATCATCAATAGTTTAAGCACCGAATGAGATATTTTATGGCATTTTTACACCTTGGGTCACATTATTGAAGTTTTAGCAGGTATTCCTATTTCTTTTCCTAGTAATAAATATAGCCTATATGTAACGGGAATAATGTAGCATTCTAATGGTGTAATTTTTTTTTAATCGGCCCAGTAGTTTTAATATCAAAATACAAATCTTTCCTCTTTATAATATTAGTATTGAGTGTATAATATTTGTATCAATTTGAATTAATAATTAAAATAATAATAATTAAATTAAATTCCGTTTATTTCGGGCTGCATAGGCCCATATTATAAATACCTTACACTAACATACATATTACTATATTTAATATTTAATAAACTAACACTAAAACTAACACTTAAACACGTATTGTCTGCGACGTGGGGCGCGAAGTGTTCGGGAGTCGTCCTCTAGATCTTCTGTAGACGACTCCAATCGGCCAGAACTCCTCCTTCTCGAAGGACGATAAATGATGGGTTGGAACTCTTACCACAAAGGAACTAAAATTCACTTTATGACGAGATTCCAAACGCTCGACCCTCAAGGCGAAGTTGGTTCTGCTCCTGATGTAGTCCACGACCTGCTCGACCGTCGTAGACCAATGCAGCCTGGACATGTACAGCGGTGTCGCGGGAGTCTCACACCACAACAGCTGCTCGGGTCCTCCGGGTGCGGTGCCACGATGATTGCGGACGATTGCGGTTTCTTCTTCTTCCTCTCGACTTTAATGAACCCATAATCATCGCACGTTCGGTCCCTTTTAGAAAGAGGACGCTCTTTTGTAGTGGCCTCCTTCTTTCCTTTGTTTTTCGAACGCGGGGGAGGTGGCGGGGGGACGCAAGCGGCGACACTTGCGTAACTCAGCACCGGCTCCTTCGCGGGCGGGGAGCGGGCGGCAGGGGCGGCAGACGATGTTCGTTGACCCGTCGGATAATGCTGACGGGCTAAACGTGATCGCCTGCGCGCCTCGACAACGAGTGACGTTTGCTGCATCAGGTGACCTACATATTGAATTAACACTTTTTAACTGTGATAATTCACTACGTAAATCACTTATGGTCGACTCTGATGCCTGCAATCTACCTCGAACTTCGGCCAGTTCTTCCTTCAGAACCTTGATGTCCTTCAGTAAGCTGACGACGTCGACGTGGTCCAGTGGCACTGGCGGCAGCTTATGCAGTTCTTTCGCTACAAAAGGTCTGCTTCAGCAGGGAGATGATGTCCTGCACGCTTCTTTCCGTTCTATCTCTTCGTCGCGATGGCATGTTCGCGCTCTGTCCAAGCGTCTCGTACAGCAAATGCTTGCCTTTGCTAATTTCCTCGCTGGTGAAGGAAGACTTGCAGATCTGCATTATGCTGACCTCGTCCATGGTGTCGATAGCATGCTGGATAAATGCAACTCATTGGCCACGAGCGCCATGGTCACGTGCAGCGGCAATTAGCCGCGCGATTCACAAAAATATTAATTATCTAATTATTAATATATTTTTCTGCATGTGTAGAGCGCGACCGTTCGCTAGCTCGACACATTACACAATGATATGATATACAATGTACTCGAATCGTATTAAAATTTTTGCAAAGCATGTTACGTCACAAGTTTGTAATCTGTTTAGTTTTGATTACAAACAAAGCAGAAAATGATTATTTCCTATTCCCCTTACTTGTCCTGAGAGACAAGGACAAAACATTGTATAGCTTATCCATTGTGTAGATATTTTTATTAGTTAGGGGGTATGTGTGTATGCAGAGTTACGCGAGGCGTGCGCGCTGGTGGGCGTGGACGCAGAGGCGCTGGTGCTGGCGCTGGGCGGCGCGCCGCTGGACCCCGTACCACTCGGTAAGTCCCGTTCACCATCATGAAAATTTTATATTTTTGTATTTGTTTTATACTTTCAGATACTAATATACCACTACTTGTAATGCGTAGAAAATTATTGTGCATATAGAATTTATTAATACATATTCTGTATAAAATATTTATGTTGTGATGTTGCACATCAAATAAAATGCTTCCATGATTTCCATAAGCCCTAGTATATCTACAGTGTCTTGTCTTTTGAATGGTAATGTAATGTCAAAATAACGCCTAGCACGTTTTCGATACTCGAGATGAGAGAAATCCAGCAAAACAGCATTTTTTTATAATTATACTTTTACCGTATCGTTTTGTTTCTGTCTATATAAAATTAATAGTGTGAAGTTAATTAAATAATTTTATAAACTTCTTAAATTAAATATTTCATTTTATACTCTTAACTATCTCTCCGTAAGGTAAGTATTAAAACATATGTTGTTAATTTGTGGTATTTATTGATTATTATGTAAGTTTCATTAATATAACATTAATTTCTATAAATGATAATATATTCTCTTCTGACCAGTAATTAAAATATTATGTTTGAATAACAAATAATTGAGTGAATAACAAAAAGGCGTAAAATACTAAGTAAACAGTATATGAGCGGCGATTGTGTAAATCCGCCAATGTTGCTAATAAAGTGTTAGAATAAAAAGGTTTGTGGTTATGACATGATGGAGGATATATGGCTTACTTTTATTTTTATTTATAAAAATATTCCAAGAAGATCTACTGTTTAAAAACCTAATGTAAGATCAAACAAATTCCATTCGTCATATAGGTACCACAAATCATTGCATTTAAAAGAAAAATTATAATTATACTAATATTTCAATAAATAGAACATAACGAGATGGCTTACAAAATAAATAAAAATAACTCTCTGGTTGAAGAATTCTTAGTAGCTACGCCCCTGTCGACCAAATGTAATAATAGCAAAACTATTAAGTAAGGTCGATAAACGAACGAACTTGTAAGTAGTTTTGCTATTGACTAGTAGGTGAACAACAGAAGTGCGCTGAGTATTTTTTTTTGTTGCAAAAACGACGCAACAATGATCAGTTAAATATAATATGGCGACTTGTGGCTTGTCATCTATTTCACAGACTTACCAGAAGAGGGCGCACGAAATGCGAACGTATCTAATAGTTAAAAGCTCACACACACTTAGACGTTGGAGGGCTGATCTATCCTTTACCTTCCAGACGAGTCGTGCTCAGTGGAGGAGGAGTGCAGCTCAGAGGGTGGGTCGGAGGTGGCGGGCAGTGCAGGGGGCGCGGAGTGGGCGGGCGCGCTGAGGGACCGTCTGCTATGCGCGCTGTACTCCCGCCTTTTTACGTGGCTCGTAACTGCAGTGAATGAGGCTATCAAGGTAAGGAGACTTACAATAGAGAGTGAGTGTTTACGGTGGCTGCTATTGTGAGATTTTAATAGGTCAAAATCACTTAACTTAAATGTAAGTTTAAGACATTATAAAGTTGCTTAAATAAGGCATATTAATCGACAGATAGTATAGACAAAGTACGACAGTACTTTAACAGTTTGTGATAATATTTATTTATTTGTGTAGCCGGCATCAGTGGGCGCGCGGCGGTCGCTGGGCATCCTGGATGTGTACGGACTAGAGACGCTGGCGCACAACGGCCTTGAGCGGCTGCTCATCAACTACGCGGCAGAGCGCGTCCAGGCTGCCGTCACCGCCGCCACGCTGCGTCGAGAGCAGGACGAGTATGCGCGCGAGGGCCTGGCCTGGTCCCCGCTGTCCTACGCCGACCACGAGCTCTGCGCGGACCTGCTCGACGCGGTGAGACACCTCGTCACCATTTTACCTCTAACGGAACTAAAGTATTTTGGTCCCTCTAAAGACACGTCAAGATAAAATTGAACATTTTAGTCTCGTTACAAGAAAACGAAATGTAAAAGAGACAGTAAACAAGTCCGCTTATTTTACTTACTTCGTGTGTGTAGGGTCCCGAGAGCGTGCTGGGCGCGCTGCGGGAGTGCTCGCTGCGCGGCGGCTCTGACATGCAGTTCCTGCAGCGGATGCAGCGCCGCCGCCACCCGCGACTGCTCGTGCTGCCGCCTGATAGATTCCAGTATGTTAACTTTTATTGCAGTGTTTTTTAAATAATATTTATTAAATCTTTATTAAATCTTGATGTAAGGCTACAAACTTCTGTCATTATATGATAACAAAATGCTTTAGTACATAAACTTAGTAAGGACAGGTTTTGGACAATATTTGGAAGCGTCAAATATTCTAATGTAAAAATTATATTTTTCATGAAAAACTATTTTCATGTATAAATATACTCAGCAAACCAGACAAATCACGCCTACCTAATACGATAAGTTAAGACGTCACTCGAGATTGTCAGCCAGTAGCTTTACGTACGTATAAACACGCTAAACACTTTATATTATTTTTTTCTAGAATTGTCCACTTCGGCGGGCCGGTGGTGTACAGCGCGCGCGGCATCGTGGCGAAGAACCGCGACTCGGTGTGCCGCCGCTGCGCCGCCGTGCTCGCCGCCGCGCACGAGCCGCTGCTCGCCGCGCTGTTCGCACACGGAGCGGGTGGCGTACCCGCCAGGTAAGAAGTATTCATACATTTATGTCGTCCATAATAAAAACATGTGTTAGCTTCATAGGTTAACTTCATTCTAATGGACTTAACATTTTTTTATAGCCAATAAATTTTTGGAAACTATAAAGAGTTTTTTATTTTTACATACAGCTGTGAAGACAACAAAAATAATATTTTATTTTATTTATTAGGGCAACAAACAGCCATGAGCCAGACAATATGTTTGGAAGGAAATATAAATAAAATAAAGTACTAAATACAAAGCAAATGACATTAAGATGAATTCGTAGTGTTAAGTCAATAGAGATTACCGTTATATATCACTATTACGCATAACACTTATAAGATACAAAGAGAAAAAAGAAATAAAAATATCGGTTATATTATATTATGTCAACATTTATAAAGTAAATCACGCACTTTAGATTTATATGAGAATAGGTTATTATAAAATATATTAATATGTAGTTCTGTTTTTTATTATAACAAAACTTATATTATGATACGTAAGATTAGGTATTAAGTATACAAGATTGCTTTGGAGGTACCGATTAAATTAATTAGTAAATTAAATACCACTAATATGATAGTGGCGGCTCCCCGCGACGGCCGTGCGCGGCGGCGTGCCGTCAGCGCGCGCTGGTGGGCGCGCTCGTGCGTCGCCTTCCGCCCGCACCGCGCCTCGTGCGCTGTCTGCGCGCGGATGCCGCACTGCGTCCGCACCGCTTCGACCCCGCGCTGTTGCGACACCAAATACGCACGCAGGGGTATGAGTATTTTATTTGTTAGCGTAATAATGTCGTTTCAATATTATATTTATGTATATCCTGTATATTTAACGGTCATACTTTATATTATGTTTAAATCAGTTAGTTTGGTTAATTGTCATCAGAGACTTGTCACAGCAAGGTATTTATACATTTACAACAGAACAGCGTGATACAATAAAGCTTTAAACGCGTTGTTAACCTATTTATATAAGACCGGTGTTTTTTTTTAAATAAACCCCTAAAATTGTACATAGCATAATGGATATGGCGCTGCTGCGTCGTGCGGGCTGGTGCGAGTCGCTGCCGGCGCGTGGCGTGCTGGCGCGCTACGGCGTGCTGCGATCCGCGCCGCCACCCGCCGCTGCGCCCGCGCCCGCTGCGCGTGACGAATTGCGGGAGGCGCGCGCGTTGCTGCGTCTGTTGCCCATACCCAGCGCAGAGTTCGCGTACGGACGGACGAAAGTGTTTATCCGCAGCCCTAGAACGGTGAGTTGTATTTATTTCATATTTAGCGAATAGCGTAAAACTTGCCAAATGTTCATATGAAGTTTACTAATAAGTTTTAGTGATAGTTGTTCTCAACAATGAAAAATAAAAAAAATGACATGTTAGGTATGGGAGTTGGAATCGTTGCGAGCGGCGCGTGTAGATCGCCTAGTGGCTGCGGCGCAGCGTGCGTGGCGACGACATCGTGCGCGCCGCCGCGCTGCCGCCGTCACGCGCATCGCAAAGGCTTGGCGACGGCACCGGGTCAGTATATAAGTCTATTTTTTATTTAACATTAATAAATTAGGTGAACACTAAACACTCATTCCATTCAGTATAAAGGTTGACAGAAATCCTGCTATCTTTTAAACGAATCAATGCATAGATGAAAAATTCGATTGATGTATTATTTATTTTTTTGTAGGAAAGAAAAATATCTTCGGAAGCTCGTGTTGTACGGCGTGTAGTTCCGGTAAGTACCTAATTATTATTTAATTGCCAATGTTTTACACTTCGTTTAATTATTATATATATTAGTACATTCCGATCAAAAATAGTAGCGCGACACCGCATAATTTGCTTTAACTGAGTTTATTTATACGCACGCATACACAGCAGCGAGTGACCGAGGTGGAGCCGTCTGCCAGCTCGAGCAGCGTGGGTGGTCTTACGCGAGCGGCAGCAGCGCGCGTCATCTGGCGCTGGTGGTGCACGGCAGCGCGGCGGCGGTATCTGCGCGCGATGTGGGCGCGGCTGCCGGCGCGCCACATGTCGCCCGCGTGCGTCGCCTGGCCACCCGCGCCCCACCCGCGCCTCATCGCGCGAACCGATGCGCTTCTTCGCCGCCTGCACCACCGCTGGCGTTGTTGCGTCTACCGCCGCGCCTTTGACCAGACCGCGCGCAACCGGATGCGAGAAAAGGTAACTATCAACACACGGCTAATATATTACCCTTTGTATCTCTAGCTGTTAGCACTAAACATACCTTTAGACTTTAGACCAATAGTTGTAAAAAATCTCTTGTTTTAACTAATAGTGTAACCAAATAAGCTATTTGTTTCCATAGGTAACGGCGAGCGTGCTGTTTAAGGAGCGTAAGTTGTCGTACGCACGCAGCGTGGCGCACCCGTTTGTCGGCGACTACGTGCGGCTGCGCGCGTCCTCGGCGTGGCGGCGCGGGCCAGGTGCCGCTGCCGCTGACAGATACGTGGTGTTCGCGGACGTGGTTGGAAAGGTGAGTAGTTGGTTTCAACTTGTAGTTAACTTGTGAAACCGAAGATACAGAGTATACAATAGATTATGTAATAAAGAAGTCTTTATTCCATAGTAGATTGTACATAAGTATGTAGACCTACCATAATTGATAAGCTAAAATTATACCTTACGAAGGGAATGTTTTTCGACAAACGATGATATGGAAGGTACAAAAGTTAAAATATATATTCGACTATTAATTATCGTTTACGTATGTACGTAGGTGGCGCGGTCGAGCGGGCGCGTGGCGCGCTGCTTGGGGGTGGTGTCAACGGGCGCGCTGCTGCTGCTGGAGGCGCGCTCGCTGCGGCTCAAGCGCCGCGTGCCCGCGCACGCCGTCTACCGCTTGTCGCTCTCGCCCTATGCCGACGACCTGCTCGTCGTGCACGTGCGAGCGGTACTTACACATACATCTGTCCCCGCTGTCTGTCTGTGTTTGCCCCGCGTTTTGTTTAACTCACGTTAAACAAAACGTTTCACGTTAACATTTGTTGAACTCACCCTGTACCGATGACTGTGAATGTTCTTATTACTTTACAATAATATTAGGTCATTACATATGAAATTGAGGTTTTGTAAAGGAGGAACATAAAATCGATTTTTTTTAAACATAATATATTTAGTACCTGGGCGACCGAGCTTTGCTCGGTTATTGCTATTTATTGTAATATGGTGAAAGTAGAAAGTATAAATCTTATTCACGTAATCAGTATAGGTAAATGTTAGACATATGTATGAGAAATATATATTGTTATCTCAAACATTAACTACATTTTTTTAAACTTGTCTAAAAACGCTAAAATTAAAAAATTCTATTTAAACTTGAACATATAAAAAAAAAACAAAAGTAAGTCACCGAGCGGGATTCTAACCCGTAATACTCGTTTCTTGCCATCCGCGTCTTAACCCGCTGGACCAGACGGACAGTGGCCGGCCAAGACGAAATTAGCGACCATATTCTGCGTGGACAGAAAAACGCATGAAAACTCGAAAACACGCGTTTTCCCAAATATTAGACTAATCTAGATCGATTGTTTACCCCCGAAAACCCCAATATACCAAATTTCAGTGAAATCGTTAGGGCCGTTTCCGAGACACAGAAACATATAAATAAATATACAAGAATTGCTCGTTTAAAGGTATAAGATGGTAAGAAGGTATAAGAAGGTATTTAATCAAAGTATATACCATTGCTATCTATGCACTTTTGCCATCTCGTAGGTAGTTTTTCATTGATTCTTTTACTAAAAAAACCATTCGGACAGGAATCAATAAAATCTTTAAAGGCGCTTTGGACTGCCCCATCGGAGTTGAATTTTTTCCCTTGCATGAAGTTATCCAAATTTCGAAAAAAATGGTAATCTGTTGGAGCAAGGTCCGGGGAGTACGGTGGATGTCTTAGACATTTCAATTGAAGCTCCTATAATTTGGTAGCCGTCTGTTTTGCAGTGTGTGGTCTAGCGTTGTCAGAAGTGGATAAAAACAGTATTATCACTTACACCGCAGCCTGCAGCTAACTCGGACGTGGTTTTCGATGGATCCACTTCCACAATAGTCTTCAATTCTTCATTATCAATTTTTGGTCTTCGGCCGTCCAGGGGGCTTGTTCTGCAGGTCAAAATTTCCAGAACAAAAACTTTGGAACCAAAAACGCATTGTGTTTTCATTTGCGACACCGCCGCCATACACATCATTAATCCTTCGAGCCGTTTCTGCAGCACTGGTGCCACGGTGGAACTCGTACTCGAAAATAATACGATGTTTCAAGTTTACCATTTTGTAAACAGAGTGACGCAAAGAAAAAACCAGGAAAAAACATATGAATCACGGTTTCCGAAACACAAATGCATGAGTAAATAGCGGTATAAATTTGAAATTAGAATTCCTAACCAAAGAAGATATATTTGAAATCAAAGCGGCCAGTACGACAAAACCCCCCATTTCATATGTAAGGACCTAATATTATTCTGTTTCATATTAAATCTTAATAGTTTGAGTTTGCTTTGATTTTTCTAGTGCGGTGCACTGGAAAGTTCTACTGAGGAGATGTCGCAGTGTTCTTCGCGTGACCCCATGGACGCACCCGGCTGCCTGTTCGGGGTTAGTAGTAAAATAAAGCCTATATCAAGTATTATTTGTCCTTCGTGTCGTGTAAACTTACTCGTAAGTGGCATCTCTAGACTGTCACATTAACGATTAGTTTCGACAGCCTAAGTTTGAATTACAGACGTTTACAATGCGTTTATAGGGCGAGGGCGCGTGGCGGCGGCGTGGGGACCTAGTGCTGCGCACGTGCCACGTGCTAGAGCTGGCTACCAAGCTCTTCCTCGTCGTGCAGAACGCCGTCGGCGCGCCGCCGCACGTCAACATCGCCACCGAGTAAGTACGCACTGTGCGAGAGTCTGCTATTAGAGCACTAAGGCTTACGTCGCTGCGTACGTGCATTCATTGAAGCTGTGTCACCTTTCTTTAACGTTTTATAATAGTATAAGAGCTGGCATGAGCAACGCATTGACATCTTTCGTTGTGTGCTGTGTGTGAATATGAGTATTACGTGACGTACCACTGATTTTTTTTACACCTTCGGTCATATTATTGAAGTTTTAGTAGGTATTCCTATTTTTTTCTATTATAATTATTGCCTATATGTAATGGGAATAATTTATTCTAATGGTGGTGGTAGTTTTGGCGTATTTCGGGAACAAACATACAAAAATACAAAATATCTTTTCTCTTTATTATATTAGTATAGATATAGATAAAAGTTAAACAGCCACATTACTCGTACTTATCGAAATCGATTCGTTTGAATCATCGTTTTGCCATTCATTGTGTATTTCGCATCGCTAAACAGACTATGGTCGTGTCTATGGCTTGTTTGTTTCCGATCAGTTTAATATGTATCGGGAGAAAGTATAGAAAGTAGCGGATTAGTCAAAAGAGGAAGTTTCATAATATGTAATGACTGATTGAGCAATATATTATGGTTCACAGGTTCGAGGCGAACTTCGGTCAGCAGATGGTGACGATATCGTTTCACGCGCTAGGCGCGGCGGAGGCGGGCGGCGCGCGACTTTTGCGGCGCGGCTCTCGTATGGACGTCCTGCTGTAGCCCACACGCTCATACCCACGACCACGCCCACGCTCATGTCTACGCCCACACTCACGGGCTCAGCGCGATGCAGGCTGGCGGTGCGGCTCGCACCCTTTAGACCCACGGACCTCGCACGATACGAATGTCTACGCTGTGTAAATGTGCCAACAGAGATGCTTGTAGAGTAACATTGGAAGATGTGGCTATCACACTAGACATTTAACTGTTACAAATGAATTTAAACTGTCGCGTCGTCTCGTTAGAAAAAATTGGTCTTCAATTTTTATGAATTTTAATTGCAATTTTTACGTCTAAATTCTGGTTGGAACAGTTTAATGTGATTGTGATCATGCATACTGACGCTACGTCCGTGACGTGCCCAATACATTTCGTGTTTTATATTGACCTATGTGATATGTCCCTATCATTTGAGGTCCGTGCCAAAGTGTTACTAGATTACCGTCACCGACTAGAGTTTTTTCCGACTTTCTATAGTGAGAATTATTAGTCGAGTTGTTTCCGTACGAGTATTGGATCGCGGCGCGTCCCCGCGCGGGGCGCGTGCGCGCGTGATGTTGCCAAGTGCCAAATTTGTATGTAAGCGGCGGCCTACCGCCCAGCGCGCCCACGCCCGGGACACGACAGCCGTGAGCCTGTCGCAAGTTGCAACACGATTCTAGAGCTTTCTAAACATTCCGAAGTTGAATTTGCAATTACACTAAACTTACTTTTGTCTGCATTTGACGAAACAACTTTTACTTAATTTTACAGCCTAGTGAATTAAGCAAAGTCCCTGCGATCGCTTTCTTTGGCCAACATAATAGGTATATGTTGACTAAAATTATTTCGTCTATTCATATAACGAAGATACAAACAATTTAAATTTGCAATAAGAAAGAAAGCAATATATCGGCCTGTGACAAGCCCCGGATCTTCAATTTTTTTAGGCCGGATAAAAACTGAATAATGCCGCTCCCGCCCACTTAATTTTTTTTTATCTTTAACATCTATATAATTTCAGATATTAAACGTCCACTAATTGATTGTATTTGGACATAGGCCTTCCGGAAATAATGCTTCCAGTGGATCAAACCAGCGTGTGGGTCTGTAGCAAATTTTGTCACGGAGTCCGCGGGCGAGCGGAGAGAGCGAGCATAATATGCTCTTTATATAAAATGCGAGCGAGCGAAATTTTTTATTTTATTTTACTGGCGTTTTAGTCGTTTAGGCGTTTTAGTAGTTTTAGTTTTTTATAACGCATGGACAAATAAACTTTACACCTTGAAAGACTATGTACTTTAGAAAATACAATTAAATCAATAGCCTTAAAGCGACCGACGCGCGACGGTACTAAGTAATATAATTAGTGTACTGTATCTTAAACGCGAGCGAGCGGGCGAGCAAACAAAAATTTTTTTCCTGCTTTCTAGATTATATCTGTTTATTTTTAAAACCTGAAAAACTATTCTCATCCAAATGAAATGAGAAACTGTTACGTTTTTTCATAAAGAAAGGAACTGTTAAGTTCTTGGAAAATAAGTTAATAAATGAAAATAAAAATTCTTCTACAATGTAGGTATCAAACGATTCTGAAAAATTTCATGAATCGGATAACCAGGCTGTCGTGTTGAGAACGTTTTTAAAAATATTTTTAAATTGTTATGTACAGTAAATAATAAGTTTATCCTGCGGGCGAGCAGGCGCGTATTTTGAACTATGCCTACGCGCCTCGCAAATAATAATGTTTGTGCAGCCCATCACACTCCGCGCTCTCGCCGTGCGCCGCGCCCGTTCACGTGGTCCGTGTTCTGTACCTCCGGGTATCGGTCGAGTTGATATGGTCATTGGTCACAGTAAAACAAGAGTGAAATTTCTGTACTTGTACTATTATTTTATTCTGTGGTCAAAGTTAAGTAAATGATGAGTTGTCAATTCGTCTGTAAAGTGTGAATTTGGCCACCCTCTGAACTTGCCGCCCGGGAAATGGGCCCCGGCTAGCCTCTTCCTAGATCCGGGGCGTGACGTCACAAAATGCTTCCGCCATACATTTGCCATAAACGATGTATGGAGATAACAGTTTGTGATGTAACACATCGTTTTGCGAAAAGGAGACGGGAAATATTTTTCATTTTGCTTATAATTTTTATTATTAATCGTATTACCCTAAATAACTATTTCTATTATGTATCTCTTTTCCACAATTTATTTTCTAAAAATGTAATATTCGACACAAGGCGACATCCCTATTATGAAGATGAAGATGTTGTATAAGATTTGAACTTACAAACATAGATAATCTTATACTTGTTTGCATAGGTGCACTTTTAGCCGTGTGTAACACGTTTTTTGCGTCGCGTCGTGCACGCAAACTGCCAGTCTCTCCGTACTCGCTTGAACGCCTTATGATATCTTGTTAAATGTAATTATTTCTCGTTACTTCCTCGAGCTACTTTCCTCGAGTTACTTTCGTGAGCGAGCGGTCGCTTAATGTGCACGTGATGTGACCGCTGCGTGGTTTGTGTCGAATGTCAGTGTCTAGCTCTAGTCTTTGGTAGGTGAAGAAATAGGCTACTTGACCTTGTTTTTATTTATGTCCTAAACGCTTCATAATTGTTTCACTACACACACTATATATATATATATATATATATATATATATATATATATATATATATATATATATATATATATATATATATATTATAACATTATAACATTATTTTGTAACCAAAAAATCTACAAAAAAATATGAAAAAAATAAATTTTAAAAACTGCCGAAAACACTATTCGCTATGTTGGCTGATAGATTATCTGTGCTGTGACGTCATACTAGTACTATTTGTAATCTGTGCTATAGTCCGTAGTAGTAAAATGGTGGTGTTACGTTCCGTTTGACGTTTTGACATAAATAACTTTTTAAGATGTCATGAACTATTTATTTACAGAAACGTGCCGTTTTACTACTACATACGTGTTTAGTGTGTTTGTGTCATCACATCCTTGCCGTAGTTACTTCGAGGTGTTTTCATCAGTGGAAATTAAAAAACAAAAATACATATTTTTATATCAACTTTATTTATCAATCTTAAGTTTTTAATTTATGATATCTCTAGAATACGTTTTCCTACTAAAGAAAATACTCCTTCAATGTATGAAATTAAATATGAGTCAAGTAGCCTATTGTGTGCGTAGGTATATTGAAACGCCGATATATGAAACCGTTGATATGACGTCATTGGGTCGGCGATGACTTAATTGATAATAATCACTGCCGTGCAGTCGCGAATAGTTCTAGCGTTTTATGCCATTAGTACACCGACGCATTCGAATGCGGCAGTGATGCGACAGACGCCTTGCGATGCGAAACACGTCTGTGTCTGTGTAAAGGCAAAAAAGTGACAAGGATGCAACCATTTAATCTAGGTTAGTGCTAGAGGGAGACATATGCGAACTATGCCATATTACTTACAGTTTTATCGCAGTACCGCTGACGCATGCGAACGCGTCGGTGTACTAAGGGCATTATGATACAATTAATTTATTTCAGAATAGTCGACTGCTTACTTACTGGTCAAGAACGCAAATCTTATGCCCACTAAATAGCGGTACATGTTTTAAAATCAGGCCGGGTTGCTGGAAATAATAAAACATTACACACAATAATGTTGCGATGTTAAAAAGATGCATTTATATTACATAATTATTTAAACTTATTTAATAATTATCTTAATTTACGTAGGTAAATTAATTCGGTGAACGGCTTGCGCAAAAACGAAACTGCCATGTTTGTATCGCGATCCGTCTGCGCGGACGCAGTTGGAGGAAGCGCCAGATTCTATTGATATTTTTTTTCAAGTAGGGAATTTGCTTATATAGTGCAATATCGAGTCGCTAGTCGCACCGCCGCGTAGCCCTAGTGTAGTGACTTATATCGTTGACGAAAACGGTGCGCAAAATATTATACTTAGGTAGACAAATATTAGACGTAAGGAAACTTGTTTTTTATGGTAGCCATTTTACAATTCCTGTTGAGAGATAATAATTATTAGGTAACATATGAGATGAATTGAGTTGTAATTGAGAATATATTTATACAGTTCTGTCGGAGCTCGTGTTCCACCGCGCGCGATTTGTGTGGACAGACGGACCAGTTTCAATTATATATTACGATGGAAAATATGTTGTGTGTTATAAAATTTGTCGCACATAAAAATATTAATATAAATGAGTCGTACGACGTATGCGGATATTTAAAGGAACAGTTTTCACGATTCCTTAGTGTAATAAAAGTAATAACATTTATTAAATTAATTCTAGTTATTGTTCGAGTGAAGCTACGAAAATATAATATTAAAGGTTAACATATAGTTTTAAATTAAATCTAATAAATAAAGTTGAATCGAAAGCGCCCTCTGTGTTTCGGCGTATCCAATTGTCTACGGGGTGTCGTGATAACTGTTACTGAAGAAGTTTTATTTATAAGAGCGATTCCGACGTTTCCGGGCTATAATAGTGTAGTGTATCTAGGGTAACTAAGTGTAAGGTGTAAGGCTTTAACTGTGCGGGCGACGCCGTGTCTTGGGCCCCTGGCGCGCTGCGAGCGGCGTGTTATGTTTTCAACGATTTATTCATATAAAAAGTTTTATCGTTTTTAATAAAATTTAAGGAAGTTTTTACATGCTAGCGTTTTATTTCGATTACCTGTCTATGCTAATATTATAAAGAGGAAAGATTTGTTTGTTTGCATTGAATAGACTCCGAAACTACGTTTTATCTTGCAAAATGTACGGTTCCCGCGCGATTTACTTTAGCGCGCACGAAGTCGCGGGCAAGCGTATTATGGTATGTGGACGTGTAAATTGTAATTTGATTGTAGAGGTCATTAAAAGGTTCACAATAGAACTTAAAGAGAATAAATAATTTTAAAGAGTATAAAGGTAATAATTAGCGCAGTCATAAACTAAGAAGATTGTTTTAAATAAAACTAACAAATGCTATTATAGTCACACAAAATTTAATATCTACATTCAATGATAATAAAATATCGTAAGAAATATATAATATGAATTATACAAGAATTTATACATCAATAATTTAAGTTCATCAATAGGGATGTTGACTAAAACAAAATAAAAATATTTTTATAACGTAAAACGGTCCTTTTTATATTATAAATACCTATACGACAAAATAATTTCGCTTATTTTTTTAAGAGAGATATTTATTATTTGTTAAATAAACCTAAAAATATCCAGTCTCGAGTCACGGGACACTAACCCATTACATGAGCTTATGACGTCACTTTAATAACTACGTCGTAACTTGTCACGTGACACTAAACACCATTACATGAGCTTATGACGTCACTTTAATAACTACGTCGTAACTTGTCACGTGACACTAAACACCATTACATGAGCTTATGACGTCACTTTAATAACTACGTCATAACTTGTCACGTGACACTAAACACCATTATATGAGCTTATGACGTCACTTTAATAACTACGTCGTAACTTGTCACGTGACACTAAACACCATTATATGAGCTTATGACGTCACGTTAATAACTACGTCATACTTGTCACGTGACACGTTATATTATAAAAAATATACATAAATATTAGCGACAACATTAGATACCAGTAGTTGATTAAAAACATTTCTTCAAAAATAGTCAACATCCCTCAATTCACAGGAACTTCTACGTCTAGACAGTACTGGACAACAGATATTTTGAGCCCTTACATCAACAGAGGGTTTAAAATTAACTCTTATAATAAAGCTAATAGAGGATACAAGTTTGGATGGAAATAAATTGGCTTTAGCGAGAGTTAATAAAATCGTATATACCTTCCGAATAGATTTGTGGAGTCTTTTATGATATGACGTCTCATTTGTAGAAGATGGAGACTAGAAACTTTCAAGACTTTAAGGCCAATACTTACAACTTAATATAAAATGTATCAGTAAGATAATCAAAATCGGTGCTTCAGAAATATAGGTCAATAATGTTGTAAAAACGGTAAAAACTTGCAAAACCTTGGAGTCTAAAAAAGGCCTTACGAAACATCCAAATAATATTGATAATAATAATATCAGTATTATTCCAGATAATAAATACAATTATTTTTTATTGCAATAAAGTTTTTTATGATATTTAAGTACTTATTTTTAGTGTTAGTATTTTCTTTTTTTAAATATGCTGGATAGGAAAGCATAGAAATTTTACCGAGATAGTTTTACCGGGTTTAAGTAGGTATTATTAACAATATTCCTCTGGACTAGGCTGACTATATTGTGAGAATGCCGTGTGTGCTTGGGCAACCATACGACATTTAAAAAAATCAACTGTCCCAGGCACTACAGTATTTCAAGAGTGGTTACTTCGCTCGGAGAATACTGTATAAATCATCCAATAACGGATATAAAGGCCTAAGTTTATTAACAATAACTACATATTAACTATTGTCTATTGTAAGCAAGATATACATAACAACATACACGAAAGCGACTAATAAAAATTATGGTATTTAGGTAAATGGAAGGATTTATAATTATCGGGTAGGTTGCCTAAAATGATTTGGTCCAATGTGAGCCTAATATGCTTGAAAATAGTTTATAGTTGGTGTTTTTATAAGTATATAGAGTCGAACATGTTATTCGATAGGTAAATGCTATGCTTCATGTGGGTTACATTAAATCTTGGAACAAACAATTATATATTTAAACTAGATAAAGAAGCGTTTCATCTGTTTATCTAGATCTATTTACACAGTAACCTACATCTTGACAGTTTTTTGATATCTTATGCTCACGAGTCACATGTAACGTTGAAAACATTTAGATAAAACTATCACTACTTACGTGAATTTTGAACGTTTGTTTCGAAGTGAGTTTGCTTTGTAACCGACTTCCAAAAACAGGAGGTGGTTATAGACAAAACGTTCAGTATCCATGTCGATAACTGTATATTATAGGTACATTCGAAACATAGAAAATCAAGTCAACACTTCATTCAGTCTTCTCGTTTCACACAGCTCTCAATTTGTCAATGGCTGCATCAGATTTACTCATACTGATTGTTTAAATAAAGTTTTAAATTTTTAAGACCGAGAGAGTCGATTGAGAATTATATATACTGTAGTGTCACTAAACAACAGAATGGCGTCGCAGTCAAATTAGCGAGCGCACAACGCCATCTATTGTATTTTACTTATCTATGAGTCTTTGTAAATGATAGTGCTCATATTACAAAAATCTGCTCAAGACATACTGCGTAATATTTATTTTAAAACTTTATTTATACACTCGCTGCACTTAATAAATATAAAGGGATAATTATGAACACTACGTAATTAAGGATTTTTTTTCTACTTTAATTAAAAGAAAAATTAATAACTCGCATTATTAAACCATCAATAATTAAAAACAAAAATGGCAGTAGAATAATCAAACGTTTTTAATATTTGTTCAGGCTTATCAAAGGTTTGTATTATATAAGAGCGTATTTTATATTATAACATTTTATTCACAACACAATCAAACTTTATAAACTCTGGTTATAAGTCTGAACATACTCAGTGCCAAACAGCTTTAACAGGTCCTAATTTAGTACACAAAGAAATAATTTATTACAACGACAAATGTACGATATACAACATCGACTAACACATATATGCCTCTCCTTTGGAGGACAAAACTCATCGCCCCATAAAAAGTTAAAACTTGGTTACATATCCCGTCAAATCGGTTACAAATTGGACGCGTACGCTGGACTAGGGCTGGTAAATGTTTAATTCATTTTCATGATGAAATAGATAATCGGGACCTGATTGGGTAGCTCATTTTTATTAGGAAAACATAAGTTAATGCAAAGCTTACAGCCGAGGCCAGCAATATTGAGTTAATTTCTACAAATTTTACATTTTCACAGAGCTAGGCGAGAAGTATTCACGTAAATACATACTTAATCACCTTTATTAATTATGTAGGTAGCTACAATATTATATAATGCTCGAGTCTGGCAAGCGAAAGTTGAACCTGAGAATTGGGGGCAAAATAAAAATTTAAGCGTGGCTACATTCTTATTGCCATGAAAAAATTCAAATAATCTGATGAGTTACTTGATAAGTAATTAATTAATTAGTACTCACATGATAAATAAAATGTGAAATGTTTTTTACTCTCAAGTTTTGTGAAATTTTGGTTTGTTGACTTTAAAGGTCGTATAGAGTTGTCACCCAGGTTCAACAGTCAATTTTCGTTTGCCAGACTCTATACAAACACGCAGATATGTCTTAAAACCTGCAGCCAGTAGGCCGATAATTTAGGTCCATTTGGGGTTACTCAGTTCAAATTTATAAGCCTTTTGAAATATCATGCAAAATACACAATAATATATATGATCTTTCTTTGCCACATGCACAGTTTGTTTTTTATTTACTGTAGAAAAAGATGCTCACGGAAAACAGTTTAGATTGCTAAGATTATTGTTCAAAAGAATCGAACGTTATTTTTTTTCTATCACATCTAAGTTGTGAGAAATAAAACATTTCCTGCGATTTAACGTTAATTTCAATGATGAATTAAATTTTTAATTTATACTAGTTAGGTACCAAAACATAAAAATATTATATTATTATTTTGTAGTTTTGCAGGTTTTTTGAGTGTAGCTGCGCTGGGCTGATTCACTTGATAGAGCAAGCGAATTGTGCACGTAGTCTCTGCAGAGATGAGCCGCTCTGTACAAAAAAAACTCATTTATTTTACAATACTTACTATATCTATACTAATACATTATTATAAAAAGGAAAGACTGGTTTCTTTTCACTGGTAAAATGTTACAAGGACCGATTTTGTTTCACTGGCAAGATGTTACAAGGAGTAACTTCAGGGTCGTGCGCTTCATATAGGCAGAAATGCAGTGCTTTTCACAGATATTTTAATAAAACGTTCGTATGTTTTAGATGACTTTAATAATTAATTAATAGTAAATAAATTAATTAAAAAAATATAATAACTTAAAAACGCCTAATATTTTATAAATAGCAACTCATCTCCTGCCGGTGCGTGCTGCAGGACAAATCATCGCATGTATGTGTAATTTTCATACTTCGCAAACGCACACACCCATGAATATCGACATGATTATATTAGCGAGAACTCCAGCGGCAGTCGATGGATTCGGCTATCAGATCGCTTCCGAAAACCGCCGAACTGGCTTGTCGGAAATTATTCGTTGCCTATAATCCGAGTAAAAAGAATAGTCGGAAATCTAATAAATCACGTATGCACATTAAGCATTTTTGTTTAGTAAGGTTTTATTTGTTTAAATAGAAAAAACGTTTTGTGTTTCGCGGGGGCCATATTGCATATTTCATGTGATAAGCATTGTTTACAATTTAATCGCTCCAGTTTATTTATAGTTTTCTTAAAAGATTTTTCTTTTTAACATTTGAAAGTGTGTACATTTAACAGTTTATAACTGAGTTTCTATAATAATTGTAGTGATTTGCTTTTACTAGTGAGTTAGTCGATTTTTTTTAAATGTTATTTGACTGTGAGGTTTTGAAAATGTGTGTTTATTAAAAATTTAAATTAACAAGTTCTCACAATTGTCATTCAGTGAAAAGATTCAAATTCTGTCTAAAGGTAGGTGTGTACCCGAGTTATATCAATTAAACCAGCAAAAAAATAATGTAACTCGAAAATTTCATGTTAAAAGTTATGAAACGTATAACTGGCTGTGTGGTTGTGTACACACAATTAAATTATATTGTTTTCCTTGCATATTATTTAGTAATTTACATCGGGATATAGTAATCTCAATTAACCGGAACCTTGAATATGTGAAAATTGAAGCTGACTGGTGAGTAGTTATAATATTTTAAAATATGCTTATTATTTTACTTATTAGAATTTCTTCCGCCGCGACGATCGATCGCTGTTTTGTCTGCGTTGCCGTAGAAGATGTACATGAATAGTAGTACATCTAAGACTTGCTCTGTTGGCATGGTTTCGACTTAGAGATCCGTCGCTTGGCTGTGGCTATGCTAAAAATCTATAAACGAAAAAGTTTTTGTGACCGAGTTCTTCGCCGCATACCTAGTGTCATAATCCCGTGCACGCCACTGAGTAACTTAGGCTACTTTTATCTTATGGCCCTTTAAAAAAATTGAGTTCCGTTTGCAGTAATACATCCACGCAAATTAAGTTTTTAAACCAGGAACCAGCTAATAAATTATTAACGAAATAACTTATGGAGCAATCAAGGTGTAATTTATTAGGTCATTGCATATGAAATTGGCGTTTTGTAAAGGAGGAACATAAAGCCGATTTTTTTAAATCAAAGTATATAACCATTGCTATATATGCACTTTTGCCATCTCATAGGTAGTTCATTGGTTCCTTTACTAAAAAATCTATTAGGACAGGAATCAATAAAATCTTTGAAGGCGCTTTGGACTGCCCCATCGGAGTTGAATTTTTTCCCTTGCAAAAAGTTATCCAAATTTCGAAAAAAATGATAATCTGTTGGAGCAAGGTCCGGGGAGTACGGTGGATGTCTTAGACATTCCAATTGAAGCTCCTAGCCAACAGACGGCTACCAAATGGTAGCCGTCTGTTGTGCAGTGTGTGGTCTAGCGTTTTCCTGAAGCAGCAGTGGCCTAGAGCGAATGACCAACCTCGGTTGTTTAGCAGCTAGCTTTTCCATCATGATTTGCAGTTGCTGGCAATAGACATCTGCCGTAATCGTCTGGCCAGATTTAAGAAAGCTGTAGTGAACGACACCGGCATCAGTCCACCAAACGCTTACAAGTAACTTTTTTTGAGTCAATTTTCGCATGGGGCAGGCTTTAGCTGGTTCGCCAGGGTCCAGCCATTGCGATGAGCGTTTCCGATTATCGTACAGGATCCACTTTCCATCACAGGTAATGATTCGATTTAAAATCACTTCATTATTGTGCCAGTTGAGTAATGTAACGCAGCATTCGACGCGCATTTGTCGGTTTGCTGCACTCAATTCATGAGGTACCCACCTTTCAAGATTCTTCACCTTCCCAATTTGCTTCAAGTGGATTAAAAGAGTTTTATCACTAGCACCGCAGCCTGCAGCTAACTCGGACGTGGTTTGTGATGGATCCGCTTCCACAATAGCCTTCAATTCTTTTGTTGGAACCAAAAACGCACTGTGTTTTCTTTTGTGACACCGCCGCCATACACATCATTAATCCTTCGAGCCGTTTCTGCAGCACTGGTGCCACGGTGGAACTCGTACTCGAAAATAATACGATATTTCAATTTTTCCATTTTGTAAACAGAGTGACGCAAAGAAAAAACCAAAAGAGGAATAAACAAATGAATTACGGTTTTCGAAACACAAATGCATGAGTAAATAGCGGTATAAATTTGTGTACGGTTCGTACACCTTGAGATGCTGTTGCTGCTATAGATGCTGCTGTTTGCTGAGTAAAACTAATTTGCTGCTGCTAATATGTATATTTGCTAAGATACAAGATAAAATGCTAATGCTATATGCTAATGAGTTGCACTAGTCCGCATTGCGCGACGGTTATGCGTGAACTGACTTATACCTAAAATATATCTAAAATGAGCGTACGCGTGAAATGTGCAAAATGCTGATGATGCTCTGTACGGTTGTTGCACCGTACATGCTCCCGGGCGACAGAAGCGGTGGGTGCTGGATGATGAGATGGTCGATGAGCTAACCTAATAACAAGGTGATGGAACAATAATATACTAAAGCTATTACAGATGATGCCCGACATTAGTATTATTATTGATCGCTCTTAAAACTACACCGTTCTAGTTTCGGAGATGTGCTTTTGTTCACTGACACATAAGAATTACACTTAACACAATACTTTGATACTGATTTGTTTATTTCACTTTCACTCACCCACTTATCACTAACACTAACACTCGGGTCAATGCTGGTGCGCAGTTGCGCAAACGGAGAGGATGCCGGCGCGGCTGGCGCAGCTTGCACCGCCAGCGCCGGCCCCGCTGACCGCGGCTCGACCGGGGATAGTGCGGTCGGCGCGGCTGGCGCAGCTTGCACCGCCAGCGCCGGTCCCGCTGACCGCAGCCGATAGGCGCACCACAGGCCCACTGCTGCTGCTAAAGCTACTGCTGCTAAACAGTATATGGCGGCGTAGTGGTGAATGTCGTGTGACGACAACTCCGTCTCCATTTGCTCCGAAGCTGCTTTCATCTGCTTGATGCGCTCCCCGAGAGCAAGCAGGGAGTGGTTGTAGCTCCCGCTTTCTTCGTGCGTAATCGGGGGCAACGATATGTTGATTAAGTGATTTAAGGGTGCGATTTCTGGTGCATAGACTACCGGCTCGTTATTGATTATATTAGAAAGCTGTTTGTGTGAATTAATAGTAAAAGTCGCGCTCTTAATCGTGCATTCGTCCCACAAAGTGATGACGTTGGCGCCAGTCACCTGTTCGCTGGAAACTTGATCCTTGCATATGAAACGTAGTGTACAATGACCGCAACAATTTATTAAGAATGTATTTGTTTTAATAGGTGTCCATGCCGACTGGCACTCGCTAAGTGTCGTCTTACACACGTGGCTTTGTTTATCTTTGATACACAGGTTGTCGTCCGACTGTCGTTGGTAGACGGGCATTTGTAATGCACAAAGGTACGCATTACTTGATGTGTATAGAAAACATTTATCAAAGTCGCTGTCAGATATTGGTATAAAAGTATCTTTTCTGAAATTCATAGCGACGTGCTTGGCTATAGGTATTACGCTGACCATAGAATTGCCCATTAATTGTGGCAGGGGAAACATCGTGTAAACTTCATAATTTTCCTTATTGATGAGGGGAATTTCAATTTCAAAAATAAAATATTGCTGTGTCATTCTTACTTTAACTGTCATTATTTTATAAATCGACGATAGCTCGGCTTGTAAGTTGGTGACTGGTAACGCTAAGTCCTTGGGCAGCTGCCCACTAATTGTGTTGAGCTCGCTAAGAAGCTGGGAAGGGCTGAGAAGATGGACGTTAAATTGTTTCGTATTTGTAATGGTATCGAGTAATGCATCTTGAATTCCTTTTAAACTTGAGAGTATATTATTAGCGATGATGCTTGTTAAAATAAAATCGTTGGCTGCTTGTGTTTCGCTTATATCCGTCCGTAAAATAGATGTTGTTATGTCTAAATTGTTTAAATGCTGATTAAACATTTTCTGCTGATTCTCCATTGTTCCTTCTATTCTCTGCAGTAAACTATTTTCTGCTTCTATAACTGACGTTTGATTTTTCCAAAGCCCTAATAAATGTTTTTGATTGTTTGTAACTAAAGTAATATCTCGCTCATACTGTTGTGCAAATCGCTCGTCTAAGACGCCAAACAATGAATTCGCTACGTAGCCGATCCCATTGACGAGTCCTCGTCGCGTGCGCCGCGGCGCGTCAAAATGTTGATTCAGCAACATACGGTCATAGAACTTTAGCTCGTCGCAGCCGTGATGTAATTGAAGTAATACGATATTACAGTGGCTATATAATTGTTTGTTAGAGGCGCACATATTTTCTAAATGATCGATGTAATTATTTACTACTATTTACGAGCGTTTTAGAACCTTTCCAATACGGTTTCATATTGTAGTAGGCGATTAATTTCCATCTGTTCTCTATAAAATGCATGGTGCCCAGTTTATTAAAGAATATGCATTTATCGTCACTTACTCTTGTAACATTAAAGGGATTGCTTAGAGTCGCGTTAACCGCTGACGTAAACATTAAAATAAGCAAAGTAAATAAAGATAAAAATTGAATGTTGAATATTTTGTTCGGAACATGCTTATGTCTGTTCCGAGGCGACGCCCTGGGTTGGTTTTGCAGATCTTGCTGATGTTCGCTATTTACTGGTAAAACAGAGAGTTTAACTATAGGTCGTTTTAATATGCCGCTTTTTGTTTTCAAGCTTACGACCCTGATGAATCCGTCAGCTCCAGGATGTAATTCAATTACACGCCCGAGTGCCCATTTTCCTGGTGGTAGGCAAGCGTCGTGAATGATGGCAATGTCATTTACTTGGATGTTAGGTTTAGCTGCTTTCCACTTGCTCCTGGTGGACAGTTGTGTTAAATATTCTGTACGCCATCGTTTCCAAATATCGTCGAATATTTTCTGCGTTAACTGCCATCTTGTTCTCTCGTTTCTCTCAGTCTCAATTATCGTTGGATAGGTCCGCTTGCTAAAAAGTGAGAAGGTGTTAGGTACTCTAAATCGTCAGGATTTTCCGGTAAAGGACATAGTGGTCTTGAATTGAGACAAGCTTCTAATTGAGAGAGGAGGGTGGTGAATTCTTCATAGGTGAGTTTCTGTTCACCAAGAACTCGGCGCAAGTGGTACTTCAGGCTTTTAACTGCTGCTTCCCATAATCCCCCCGCACTCGGCCAAGAAGGAGCGTTGAAATGCCACTCAATTTGCATTTCGCTAAGGTCGCTATAGAATTGCTTAGTTAAGATAGATTTCAGGTCGACCAATTCTCTATCTAAGATCTTGCTAGCTCCTACGAAGTTCGTTCCATTGTAGCTGTAAATGTGACGAGAACTACCTCTTCGTGCTGATAAACGACGTAAAGCTGCTAGGAATGTAGATGATGATAAGTCGGACACCAATTCTAAATGGACAGCTTTTGTGACCATACATACGAATACAGCCACATATCCTTTGGTAGTTTTGATGCCGCGACCTTTGCTAGATTTTACGTGTACAAATCCCGTAAAGTCCACCCTAGTATGATAAAACGGTCTAGTAGGGTTTATTCTAGCTCCGGGCAAATCTCCCATCATTTGTGCTTGCTTGATTGGCTTATGTCTCCTACATTTTACACATTGATGTAAACGCTTTTTGACTGCTCTATTACCACCGATAATCCAGTATTGCTGACGTAACCAAGATAGTGTCAGTCTAGCTCCTCCGTGATACGTTGCTTTGTGCGCTAGGTCTATTAATAAATTTGTTAAATGGCTGCTGTGTGGCATAATAAAAGGATGTTTCATATCATAAGGCAAATTGCTATTCTTGAGTCTACCTCCGACTCTTAATAGACCCTGGTCATCTAAGGATGGGTTGAGACATAATAGTTTGCTCTTACAATCTAAACGTCCGACGCCCTTTAAGTCATGTATTTCCTGAGAAAATTCAAAATGCTGCATATCTTTTATTAATTTTAATTCGGCGCTGCGTAATTCTGAAACCGATAAATATGATGTTTTTTGCTTTACCGAAAAGGCTCTCATTATCCATGCTAAAATCCGTGTGGCGTGAGTAAAGCTGCTATATTTTTTCAGGAAATTGCTGACGAAGGTTGATGTATGTTGCTCGGTTTTGATAGCGATATTTGCTAGTACATTCTTAGTTTCTAAATTTGTGTCATAAGTTTGACATAATTGCAGCTTCAGAGAACTTACTGCTGCTGTTTTACGTAACCAGGTGGGACCGTTCCACCATAGGTCATGTTTTAGTAGTTTCTCGATGCTAATGCCCCTAGTAGCACAATCAGCTGGATTTTCGTTGGATTTGACGTAGCTCCACGTGTTTGCTGGTAAAATCGGAATAATTTTCTTAACTCGATTTGCTACGAATGGCTTCCATCGGCATGGATCTCCGTGCAGCCAGCCGACTACAGCTGTCGAATCACACCACGCATAAATCTTCAAATCATGACTGCTAAGGCTTTGCTTAATTTTTGTCATTAATTTCGAAAGTAGGAATGCTCCGCATAACTCCAATCGTGGCAAAGAAACGTCGCTTTTCGTTGAGCTAGAAGTTTTGCTGACGGGTACAAGTTTAGTTTTCGCTGCTAGTAATGCAAAATGGATTTGATTTTCACATATGATGCGTGAATAAATTACGCAGGCGTAAACTTTTAAAGATGCGTCGCAAAATCCGTGAAGTTCTATGCTGCTGTCCCTTCCAGATCCAATCCACCGCGGGATTACTACGTCCTTAATATTCTCTATATCCAAACGCAATTTACACCAATCTGAGTACAGACTGTCCGGTATGACGTCATCCCATCCTAAATTTAGTAGCCATACGCTTTGGAATAGCAATTTAAGTTGGACTACCGCTGGTGCTAGCCATCCCAACGGATCAAAGACTTTGGATATTTCTCCTAAGAGGACGCGTTTTGTTGGCCTGTAATCTAATTCTGTACTTAACTTATACATGTAGCGAAAGTTGTCTTGTGAAGCCTTCCAGCTTAGACCGAGAGCTTTAGTAGACTCTTGATGTTTGAAGTCGTATGTGTTCGGTATGCTTTGGGCTACATCCACATTTTCTAACAATGATGGCTCGTTCGCTGACCATTTTCTAAGATTGAATCCTCCTTCTTTTAGAAGTTCGATTAAATCATGCTGAAGCTGCTTCGCTGATGTGACGTCATACTCTCCACTAAGGACCTCATCCATATATGATTCTTCCTCTAGGACCCTGGCTGCTGAAGGATAACGATGACCTTCGTCCTTTGCTAATTGTTTTAAGGTCATCATCGCTAGAAAAGGAGCTGCTTTTGTCCCGTATGTTACAGTCGACAGAGTATATTCCTGAAGTGTATGGTTAGGATCTTCCCTCCATACTATTGGCTGGTACCGACAATTTTGCTTATTCAGCAGGATTTGTCTATAAATTTTCTCTACATCCGCTGTATACGCATAAGGATATTGTCGCCACCGTATGATTAACAGTAGAATGTCCTGCTGTAAATTCGGACCTCGGTACATGACGTCATTCAGGCTATATCCAGAAGATGTTTTACTAGACGCGTTAAAGGCGACTCGTAATGACGTAGTTGATGAGTCAGTCCGATGAACTCCGTGGTGCGGCATAAAGTAAACAAGTTTCATGTTACGTTCTATTGTTAAGTGCATGTGTCCTAAGGATATGTATTCATTGATAAATGTTTTATATTTTTCGATTAAGTTATTATCTTTTTGCAGCTTTCTTTCTAGTTGATAAAACTGAGCGCATGCTTTTTGTTTTGAGAACCCTAATTTTTCATCAGCGTCGTGATGTAAGGGAAGATGAACAACGTATCTTCCATCCGCCTGCCTTGCTGTTGTATTTTTGTATTGCTGAATACATAATAAATCCTCTTCCGACATATTATCTGTTTCTTCTCCAACATCTTCGATCGACCAAAATTTTTGGATGCTGCTGATGTCGACCATGACTACATTACAATGGAAAGATCGTATATTTCCGCATAGAATCCATCCAAAGTGAGTTTGCTGGGCCACTGAAAGGGATTCGTTTTGCTTTATGATGCCGTCCATGATTATAGCTGAGTAGACATCGGCGCCTAATAATAGGTCAACTTGACGGCGTCGATAAAACTCAGGATCGGCGAGCTGAATGTTATCAATGAAAGACCACGAAGGTTTGATGAAAGACTTATTTGGCAGGTTGTTGACCGCGTGGTTCATTATGAATACCCCAGTATTTAAAGTATAATCGCTGTAATTTGAACCTATGGTTAATATTCATAAAACCTTTGCAAGAGTTCTCTTTTGCTCCTAATCCTAAAATGATTCCTTTACATTGCTGTCGTGGTAATCCTAATCTTTGGGCGGCGTTTTCGGTAATTACAGATGTTTGCGAGCCTTGGTCGATAAGCGCACGCATAATTAACGAATTGCCCTCTGCGGCTTGGACTACTACTAAAGCCGTTGCTTATAAAGTTTCTTGTGTATCTTCTAAGGACACGTTTGAGCTGCTTCTATGCTGTTTTGATGGTCTGCTTGCTGATGAAATATTTTGTAATTTTTGCACTGAAAATGCGTCATGGGTTAAAGTGTGATGATTTAAATTGCATATTTTGCATCTTTTATTTGAAAAACAATTATTGCCATTATGATCGTATAAGCAATTTTGACACAGCGACAATTTCGTAATTGTTTTTAATTTTAATTCCGGTCGATAATCAGCAAAAGTGTTGCAATAGAGAATAGCGTGATATTTATTGCAGATTGGACATTTTGACGATGTTGATGCAATAACATTTTTAGGGTTCTGTGTTTCAACTGATGGGTTCTGATGGCTAGTAAAGGACTTAAAGATATGCGATTTCTTAAATTCCTTAGGTGATGGTGTGCTATGAGGTGGCTGGCTGTTTGTTTGGTTTAGGTTGATCTTGTTTACGTTTCGATGACTCTAACGCCGTAAACTTCGCCTCGAGGAACTTAAGAAAGTCACATAATGATGGTAGCTCCCTGGGGTTCCGTAGTGACTCGATATAGTCATTATGTGTGTCGGAATCCAATTTCTGAGAAATCATGTACTCGTAGATAATTATAGGATCCCAGGTGTCTATGTTGACCCCTAAGTTTCTAATAGCATTCAAGCACTCGTTCAGAGTATCATGAATGCGTTTTATCGCTGATGATGATTGATGTAACAGGAAGGCTAGTTAAAATATTCATATGGGAATTGAAAATTAATTTTTGGTTGCTGTAACGGCGGTCTAAAATTTCCCAACAAATATTATAATTTTCGGAGGTGATGTTAAGATGCTGGACTAATTTTTCGGCTTCCCCCTTGAGCTTGCTCTTCAAAATTTGCATTTTCTGAGCGCTAGAAAGACGCCTATTTTTATGTATAGTTTCCATAAATAAATCCTTAAAAGAGACCCACATGTGGTAGCTGCCAGAAAAGGACGGAACATCTATTTGAGGAGTAGACTTCTCGCGATGACTTTCGGACCACATTTTGGTGTTGATTTGCTTCTTGATGCTGATATAGAGATTTTCATATTTGCTGAACGCTTCTTCGTATTCTTTATTCTCGCCATACGCTTCGCTGTCGATTTCCCAATGTAGGCAATCAATCGTAGACCATCTTGATTGCACGGTTCTCATCGCATCCTCGAATTCCCATTTTTCGGACATACTTTCTAGATCTAAGCCACTGATTGTTCGGTGAAATGCTTTAAAGTTGCTTTTTTGTTTTCTTAACATTTCCTCGAGTTTACTAGATGTACCTTTTGTACCCCCCGTGTTTGATACCCCCGGATTAAATGATGTTTGCGGCGTCCTTTCTCCTTCTGCTTGCTGCTGCTGACTTACGGATGTAGACGGGAACCCTAATACTCCTGGCCTAATGGAACTTGGCAGGTCTTTTCCCACCGTTGGTAAATAACTCGTAATAAAAGAACGCGCATCATTGTAAAAATCGGAGGTTTTCTGGTACATATTGTTAATAAAATAATCATGCGACTGTTTATCATCGAATTCACACAATTTAATATGATTGCTTTGAAAATCATTCCAGTAAAGATCTAACTTGGATAATCGCTTACTAATATGAGCCGGTGTCTTGCGTTCGACACCGTCTTTCTTAAAATTTGTAAGAAGTTGCTGCATGGCTTCGATGATCTGGTTTTGAGTTGCTAATAAACCTTCCATGATGATTGATGAATTAGTTTCTTGATAGAGTGTAAAAAAAGTTTGGTCACTCACCGCTGCTGCTGGAACTTACGTCACGGCTTCTACTGCTCGAGGTGCTGCTTGCTAAACACTTCGCGAAGTAGATCCCGCTTACGGTAAGCACGGAGGATCCGTAGGTCGCTGATTCTAATTTCTAACGAAGGACCATAAAGATGTACGGTTCGTACACCTTGAGATGCTGTTGCTGCTATAGATGCTGCTGTTTGCTGAGTAAAACTAATTTGCTGCTGCTAATATGTATATTTGCTAAGATACAAGATAAAATGCTAATGCTATATGCTAATGAGTTGCACTAGTCCGCATTGCGCGACGGTTATGCGTGAACTGACTTATACCTAAAATATATCTAAAATGAGCGTACGCGTGAAATGTGCAAAATGCTGATGATGCTCTGTACGGTTGTTGCACCGTACAATTTGAAATTGGAATTCCTAACCAAAGAATATATATTTGAGATCAAAGTGGCCATATAATATGTTTAAAATGTGATTGGAAATATTTTTATTTTATTTACCTTAAGGTGTGTAGGAATGTAGCGGTTTGGCGAGGCATTGTCGTTTTCATCCGCTTTCTCTACGTCACCTGTCGTAAAATCTGTAAGAGAATATTACACTTATCAACATCATCATCTCACCTCTATTTTAAGTGTAAAAGTTCGTGAGGATGATAGACAGGTCTGGATTTTTGCACTTTCAGAACTTTCTAAAAGTGCAAAAATACTAGTCTTTTATTTTTTGCATATACATAGTTAAATGTCAATTATAGCTAAAAATTTTACTGTCCCGATATTAAGAAAAGCTTACCGATGTAGAAATGCATTTTGAGTAACCCAACCAGGGGTTTTCTGATATTTGGCTGCTATATAAAACCCATGTTTTGGGGCCATTCCCATCAGGTCCACAACCATTCTAATGTCTAAAAAATCTTGAAAATCTGTTCAGAGTAATAATATGTGGCACAACTTTCTTTCTTACTGAAAGTTGTGCCACATTTGTCAATTGCGTGTAAATATATAATTACCATTTTTTTTTCCTCAATCTCGCTATTACAACTACAAATTAAACTTTTAGTTAGGAGAGCTTCTGTCTTTATAATGATTATGGTGTTACAAAACACTTTCTACAAGCTTCACCGTGTTCATCTACGGGATTTTTTATTAGAATTTAATAAACCAACATTTATCGTACCTATAAGGCGAACACGGGGCGAAATGACCATATATGTCATTTTGTACAGGACGAAAATCACGCAAATTAAGTATCCATACTCCATCAATTGCAGGCTGTCCCAGATATGATACTATTTATATTTTAAACTTTAAATCAATTTGCCACTTTTATGGCCATTTAAAAAAAATAACGGCCAGAAATGGCACTTAACTTAATAGTAAGCTCCCTGGGGACTCGGGGACTTCTCTATCAGCACGCAAACATTCAGCGATTTTAGAACTCTTTCCACTTCCCACCTCAAAAACTTGTTTGCGACTCTTTCACGTAAAAACTTCCCAACTTATTTCAATGAAACTTTACAGTAATATATAGCATATAAGTACGTCATAATAAAGAGTATAACTATACAGTATACATTATATAAATATATTGTGTGCAACGCAATTTATCGCGGAGGAAGCTGCGGGCTAAAAAACTAGTAATCTTATACTTTAAACGAGCAATTCTTGTTATATTTATATGTTTCTGTGATCTCGGAAACGGCTCTAACGATTTCGCTGAAATTTGGGTTTTCGAGGGTAAACAATCGATCTAGATTAGTCTTATGTTAGGGAAAACGCGTGTTTTCGAGTTTTCATGCGTTTTTCTGTCCACGCAGAATATGATCGATAATTTCATCTCGTCGGTAAATGTCCGTCTCGTCCAGCGGGTTAAGACGCGGACCGCAAGAAACGAGTATTGCGGGTTCGAATCCCGCTTTTTTATATGTTCAAGTTTATATATAATTTTTTAATTTTTATTGTTTTTAGACAAGTTAAAAAAAATGTAGTTAATGTTTGAGATAACAATATACATTTCTCATATTAACCTATACTGATTACGTGAATAAGATTTATGCTTTCGAGTTTCACCATATTACAATAAATAGTAATAACCGAGCAAAGCTCGGTCGCCCAGGTACTGTAGTGCTTTAAGTACTCACCAGAAAGTATCGGAGTCGAGGCTGTGACAGACACGCTCGCGGTGACGGGCGCGGGCGGGGAGTTGCCGTTGTCGTCGCGGTCCGAGCGCTCGCCGCCGCTGTCCCACCGAGACGATGTACCTACGAACATTGTTAAATCGAGTCACACATTTCTCACAATCCGCTGTTGCAATTAGGTACGTTCGGGTAGTTCTACCTAGCATATAGCTATTATTTACAAGTTTACGAAAAAACTTGTTTACAACGCCATCTTGTGGTGAGTCAACTTGTACGGATTATTATTTTTCTTTGAATGGTCTATACTCTATATGTATATATAAAATAATACTGACTGTCGCTTCGATCGGTTCGGTCGGTGCGATCTGAGCGGTCGGTGCGGTCGGTGGGCGTGCGACGAGACGGTGACGGCGAGCGCGACGACCGCGGCGCGTCTGACGAGTCCAGCTCCAGCGAGGAGCACGAGCTCGACCGGGGCGAGTCCGCCTCCTGCTGCATCACCTCTTCCTGTTGGAAACCAATGCTTATTAAATTATTATTTTTTTCAAAATAGAATTAGATACCTATTACAAAACTAAAGAGTGGTCGGGATGTCTTGCAGATTTGTACTCGTATATGTGTATTTCAAATTGACGTAAAAGGTAACACGTAACATGTGTTCTGTCATTGTTTTATCATGTTACCCTTAATATTGCTTTGTTAACTTATACTGTTATCTCGTATATATTTTGTCAGTTGGCGGGTGGTACAGATCTGCAAAATTTGCATATTTTTTTACGCTTTATTTAAAGTAATTCCTGCTTAACGTAGGAGTATTATTTAATATAAATATAAAATATTGTATTTTATTATCTTATTTATATTATTTATTTTATTGTAGGTATGTATGTCGGATACCGAGTCATTTTATTCTGCCAATGATTCAAGTATTTCATCCACTGATGACAGTAATTTTTATACGTTAGGTGAAACCTTATCTCTTATCTTTAGTTACCTAAATAATCGTGTTATAAACATTTGTCACATTAATGCGCAGTGTTCGAAGTCACTTTAGTGATTTGATCGAGGCATTCAATGGTAAAAACGTACATGCCATCTTGATCTCTGAGAGTTGGTTCAAATCTCATCTTCTCTCCACATCTTATGCTTTACCCGGCTACGTTCTTATCCGCAATGATCGGATCGATCAGCGTGGTGGTGGAGTAGCCATCTATCTCCGTAGCGATTTTCCCTATAAAATAATAGCCTCCTCCTCTACCGATGGTTCTGCTGCTGCAGAGTACCTTTTTCTTGAGATCTGTATCAAATGTACTAAATTAGCCCTTGGAGTATAGTATACTGCCCTCCTTCTGTCAATTACTTTTCTGAGCTAGAGTCTGTTTTGGAGGCGTTTGATTCGGAGTATGCACACCACGTCATAATGGGTGACTTCAATACAGATCTTTTAGACCCGTTTTCCTCTCGACCACTAAAACTCTCCCACATAGTTGAATCAGCCAGTCTTCATCTTTTAGCGCTTTCTGCTTCACACCATAACATCAACGGTGATAATACCTGGCTTGATTTAATACTTACCTCTAATCCCTCTCTGGTCCAATCCCATGGTCAACTCCCTGCTCCTGGCTTTTCTCATCACGACCTCATATTCATTTCCTATATCTTAAAACCCCCTAAACCTCGTCCTAGAATGATATATAAGCGATGTTTCAATAAGATTAATATGGATCGGCTAAGAAACGACGCAGCAACTATTATTTGGGAACCATTACTTAGTGCATTAACTGTTAATGATAAAATCAACATTTTTATGAGACCATAAATAGGTTGTACAACACTTATGCACCGATAAAGAAAATCAAATTAAAACACCAACCAGCACCCTGGTTGTCTGAAGAAATTTGGGTGCCGATGAGGCGCAGGGATCGTACCTTTATTAAATTTAAAGGGCCCGATGCGTGACTAATTGGGAAGCATTTAAAGTTGCTAGGAATCGTTGCAACCAGATGATACGTAATGCCAAACGCCGCCATATTCTTGAGATTGTAGCTTCTTCATCTCCTTCCAATATTTGGAAGTTCCTTCAAACCATTGGTGTAGGCAAGTCACATGATCTTGAACTGCCTAGTACTATTAGTCCTGACGAATATCGTCAGGACTAATTCTCTATTTTTCTACCACGATAGCACTAGATGGTCATACTAAATTACAATCCACTTAAACTTAAACCACCAAGTACTTAAACTGCTTACCTCGTCCCAATATAGTACCACTTCAGTTTTCTCCTGTTGCTTCGGACGAAATCGACAAGACAATCAAGTCTATTGTTTCTAAAGCTACGGGATGTGATGACATTAGTCGTCGTATGATTACTTCCATCCAAGTCCAACTTTTGTCTGCTATCACCCATATTATTAATTTTTCCTTCAAATCATCTGAACTCCCAACCTTGTGGCGCAAAGCTTTTGTACTTCCGCTTCCGAAAATCACCAACCCCGGTCATCCTACACATTTCCGCTCTATATCCATCCTTCCCTACCTATCGAAGGTACTTGAAGCCTGCGTCCATAGGCAGTTGTCCAGATTTGTCTACCAAAACGATTTACTTTCTCCACTTCAATCCGGTTTCAGACCTGCACATAGTACAACCTCAGCACTGTTAAAAGTGACAGGTGATATTAGAACAGGCTTCGAGAACTCTACGATTACAGTCCTGGTGTTGGTAGATTTCTCAAACGCATTTAATCATGTCAATCATGACATCCTACTGGCAGCACTCTCATGTCTTTCGATCTCGTCCGAAGCACTAAATTGGATTTCTTCCTATCTAAGGGGGCGTCAACAGTCTGTACGTACAGATAAGTCGTCTTCCAATTGGCAATATCTTGACTGTGGCGTCCCCCAAGGCGGTATTCTCTCTCCCCTTCTCTTCTAAATTTTCATAAATCTTGTTACTAGAATACTTCGCAGTGCGTATCATCTGTATGCTAATGACCTACAACTCTATGGCCAGGCAGAACTAGAATACCTATCAACTGCCATCGAAGTTGTAAATCGAGATCTTAATGACATTAAAGATTGGTGTAATAACTTTGGACTAACCGTGAATCCCGCTAAGTGTCAGGCCATTCTATTGGGTAGTCCTAGATACTTAAGCAAAGTGGACCTAGGAACCCTTCCACCCGTTATATATAACGTGTCTGTTATTCCTTTTAGTCCAAGCGTCAAGGATCTTGGTTTACACATCGATTCGACTCTTACTTGGCAGACTCATATTACAAATGTTTCTTGTAAGGTCACTGGCATCTTGTGGTCCCTCTATCGTATTAAAAATTTCCTTCCTCTCCCGGTCAAGACAATGCTCGTCCAATAACTTATTTTTCCCATCATAGACTATGGTGATGTGTGCTATTTCGATCTCAATGCCGACAAACCTAATAAACTTGATCGCCTTCTCAATTCTTGTTTAAGATTTATTTTCAATCAGCGAAAATTTGATCATGTTTCCGCCTATCGCTGTAAGCTGCACTGGTTACCAATACGACAGCGCCGCTCTGTGTAGTGCCTTGTGTATGCTGTACTCTCTATTACATCATCCAAATACTCCCAAATGTCTAACTTCATCATTCCAGTATCTTTGCAGCAGTCACGACAAGATCCTCCGATCCTCTAACAACGTACTTCTTTTTTGCCCTTCCTATAGATCCGGTATCGTTCACTCGTCTTTCAACATACAGGCTTTTCTTCTCTGGAATGCTCTTCCTCTAGAAATCAGGATATCCAAAACCAGAGACACGTTTAAACGCAGAGTCCGTGAGTTTTATGCGACACAATTGGCAGAATCCTAGTATATTATATTATTATTATTTATATATTATATAGTATGGTATTTATATTTTTAAATTTATATGGCATATTATTTGTATTTGTTAGTTATATACATATATTTTGTGTATGTATATTATACTACTTTATTTATGTGTTTTAGCTACATCTTATTATTTTATTTAGAGCTGATTATTGACTTGTTTTTTTTTCCTTTATTAGCACCTACACAATTTTTCTTTTGTACGCCTAAAGGTTGACTGGTAGAGAATGCCATATGGCATTAAGTCCGCCATGTACCTGTTTTTGAGCATTAAGTGTAAATAAATAAAAATCAAATTATCATTATTCATATATAAATATCAATATCTAATTCGATTGGGATTAAATGCTTTACATGAAAATATTGAGTAAGAACAGATACCAATAACCCAATTCGCCTAGGAACTAGGAAGTTTTCAAAGTTCAAATGACTAACAACTTAGTTATTCGAAAACGTAACAAAAACTTACTCTTTTTAAATCGCACTCAGCGAAGAGACCCACACGAGGACTGTCATCACTTGAACTGGCCTCATCTGAAACAGAAATTACAGATTACGATCAATATCAATATTACTTTAATGACTAACTACTTATTCATAATACAACTAAATATTTAGCAAATATTTACCTGTTTTATTCTGATTAGTCTGCACTTTGTGCTGCAGTAGCGGATAGAACCCGCGCGCTGTGGCGTTGTGCGGTTCGTACTGTAGTATCAGATGACAATATTTCAGAGCTTCTGCATACTGACGCCTCATTATTGCAGATAGGAACTGTAACATAAAAGTGCAATTATTGCTTTCGTACCTTTTCATTTATTATCACGTTGTTGTAGATACCTACCAGTTAGTGTGTGTAGGTATATATTATCTCTCGCATTCCTTATCCATATAAACTTTACCTGTGGATACTCCTCCGTTTAATTTTCTTAAAAAGAGGTAACATTCACATTGCAACTGCCAGCATTGTAATACTTGTTGTTGACATATCGAGCGAGGTCCGATTTTTCGTTCCGATGTCTTTTACAGGGTAAGGCTAAGTTAGCCTCCAAGAAGCTTGGTGTTCTAAACAGGTCGAAGTAGTAAATCATGCCGACCCAGCGCCTAAAACTCTTTAAGGCGCAGGTTCAGCCTCACATTGAATATTGTTCTTACCTTTGGGCAGACGTACCAAAATACCAGCATCTGGATCGCATCCAAAGTAGGGCGACTCGAACTCTCGACCGCCCAAATATTTCAAATCGGCTGGACTTCTTGGCACTACGTAGAGATGTAGCCTCGCTATACATCTTCTAATACCTTCTCTTCTACATAATGGAATGAAAAGTGCTCCGAGGAATTGTTCGGACTTGTACCTGCTGCAACCTTTTGCCACGTTCCGCACGACGAAACTGTGCACTTTTCCCAGAGTTTTCAGCCGCGCACAATAAAACTCTAGAATGAACTGTCTCCAGCGGTATTACCTGAACAATACGACCTTCAAACCTGGCAACGCACTTACCAATCCTCGAGTGTTGCGGATCTCCATGGACGACGGTAATCGCTTTCCATCGGTAATCCGTCAGCTCGATTACTCTCTGTTTAATAAAAAAAAATCTCACCTCAGCTAGGAACTCGCTGGGCGCCGATGACGCATCGTTCCCGTCGGAACATTCCGGGCTGGTAGAGTGTCTGTTGGCCGCCTCCATTTTGTGCGACGAGTCGACGAGACGATCGAGTTGGTGCGACGAGAACTGCGGTAGCGTCACTACGAGCTGTCTTCGTCTGTTGGATGGCTGTGGTCTGCTCAGCACCAGCTGTAGGTTGAGGGCAGCACGCGATGCGGTATCGGTTGCCTGCAGGTATTTTTATCAGATTTTTAAATCGAAAAGCCGAATAGATCAACTACTTAAGACGTTACGCTTGACATTTGCATATAAAGCCGGACACCTTGGTTACGCTAACGATACAAGAACCAAGAAGAACGGAAATGACATGACAAACAAAGAAAGACAAACAGGTAACCATTTTATTTTGATAAAATAAAATGGTTACCTGTTTGTCTAAAACCCAAATGCCGGATGGCTGGCAAGTGGTAACCGTACCTGCGGGGTGCGTGTGGGGGGAGGCCAGCAGCGGGGGCAGGGGGGATGGGCGGCTCGCCGCGCCGGCTGCGGACGGTACAACCGAGAGTTGGGCACCGGCCGCGCGAAGTAATGCTTTGTACGGTGCCCCGACTTACGCTTCACTCGCTTCTTACCGTCACTTGAAGTTTTCGGATTTGAATATCTGTACCAAAAATATTTAAAAAATCGAAACAATTGATAGTAACAGATGATACTTGGGTTAGTAGACGTTACTCTCTTCAGGAATAACTATTAGCTAGATAATATTATCTATCTATTATCCTTAAATATAAATTTGGCATTTAAATGCCAAATTTATAGTAAGGATATTTTTAAAAACTATACGCTGTTCAGATCCAACGTAAAAAAAGTAAACAAAAAGATCTAATTCGAGCAAATTAATATTTTGAAATTCTTAATTGCACGGTAAATTAGTGACATTTAAATTGGTAGCATTATGTGTTCGATAATTTTTCTCTTTGTTACGTTGAGATAAAATCGGATTTGGACAGTATTATACCTACCTGCAAATTATCATAAAAAATAAGGTTTTACAGACTATTAACTTACAGCCGCGGATTCGGTAAATACTGCGGAGGTCTGCGCCGGGAACTAAGAGGAGTAGTAGGACTGACTCCGCGAGGGGCACCCAAGTCAATCACGTCTACGCCGTTCTCGGGCCTGCGAAGAAAAAACATACTTTACTTTGACTCATTAGACACAATGAACTAGTAGAAAACCGTATTAAAGATTTTATTTTCATAGATACTTATATAAAACTTAAGAGTGTTCAAGACAAAGATAATACCTACAAAGAAAATGATGTAATTTATCAAATCAACAAATGAATCTCCAGTTGTATTATATTTCAGACAAATGGGGTTGGGGAGCAATAACAGAATATTTTGCAAGAAAACAAGCGAAATAGAGTAGAGGTGAACGCTCGGGGATCGATGCGCTTGGTACAGTGAACTACAGTGGCCTGCAGTGGCCTGCAGTCGCGTGCCGCCACCGACCAAATCACCAAACCGGGAATTTAAAGTATTTCGCAAAGTCTTTTGTCATACTCATTAAACTTCGAAATTAATTGGATCCATTTGTAATAGAATTTCTTACTCTTTTTGGAAGTAAGATTAGAATTTTTTAAACTAAAAACGTGCATTATACGCCTTTAAAACGACCTCTACTTATTTAGGTTAAGAATGAATCACGAGTTGTATCAGTAAAAAATCGAGGGTCATTAGCGGTGTTCGTCAGATTGGGTCAAGGGGTCTGGGGAGAGATTGAAGAGCCGTGGAGCGGGCCGCTGGCCCTGGGGTTTTCCGACACGCAAACTTTGCTCCACAAATTTTATTACAACAAACACTAGAATACAAAACAAAATTTAAAAAAATTAAGTCATTGTCAAACAGAGAGCGAGCTGGTGATGATGAATTATTGCTAAGAACACTGTCGATCACATCAGCTTTAATCAAACAAAAAACTAAACCAAAGATGGTTCATCCGTTTGAGATGCCACACTGACACGTGTAACTTATTATAACACCACTCTGTTTTCGTCGGGGGTAAAAAAACGAGGGTTAAACCACAAATATCATCATCGGTGACTACTAACAAATAAATTACACATATATTATTTGTAACTAATGTCTCACTGCAGGCGCTCGGACCTCTCCTCAATGTGAAGATTAGGTGAGCGTGACAAAAATCTTGAATGTATTATTACACGTATATTATCGTATCGACGCGGCGTAGAACGTTAATCTCGTAGCTCCTCTACGAGTCGTATCACTTCTACGCGTCGTAGCTCCTCTACACGCGTAGAGGAGCTAGGAGACACGTCAAATGTCTTATTATAATGAGTGTAGGTATAAAGTGTAAACTCTTGAGACAAGCTACGAGCTACTGTAAGATGTAAATAAAGAGCAGATAGACGCAGAGGTGAATGCCCCGTGGACTGTGGTTAATCATTACAATTTGTTTAGTAACAAACAATATTTAACGTTATATTATCCGCCTTTGCTAGTAAGCAATCTTTTACTATTGTACATGATGAAAGAGATTCCACGACACAGGGAATCCTACTAGTGTGCAGGGTGGAGACCAGTGGTAAGTTTACGTAACGATGATTTTGTAATATTGTTTCAATAAATGTTATTAGTATTATTAACAAAGCGCGATATAAGTTGACGTATTAATAGTTCCAAAAAACTTCACAAAATTGCAAAAAGCTTAAAGGAATCCATCACTCCTTAATTGCAAGGGAATATAACGTTGAAACTTTTGTTATTTATATCAGCTTGCTTATCTACTTTCTTTTACAATAGCGTCACGAACGTGCAGTAAAATTAATGCCACTTCGTGAGTCGCGAGCGGCGGCCGGTGCATAAATACATATTATTATTACACTCAAGTAGGGTACGCTTTCCGTACACGACAGGAACGAAGATAAAAGAGAGTTAGTAGCTAAATGTTAATGCTAGCGCCTGGCGTATCTAATACCCGGTTAATGTGAAATTGTCGGTGCTTTATCTATAAATTAGAGTTAATATTTCTATAACAGGTTTCTGAACAAAAAAATGACAATGTATAAACTAAATTAACGGACCAATGAGGTTCGTTTTATATCGATTTCATAACTCGTAATTGATATTAGTACTGATAGATGGCGCTGATACAGAAATGGATGAGGGTGTTTGATATTTTTCTGCCGTTTGGGAGCAGACCGAACGCACACAAAGCGTCATCTGGTGTCGTAAGTGGTATCAAAACGGTCAATAAGAATTTCCGATTATTTTTCTGTCACGAGGCGGCGCTTGGTAGCCCGACGGTCCTTGTCGTGTCAAAGCTGTCAGATGTCACGAATTTTAAAACCAGCATAATTTTTTTTTACAGAAAATATTTTCTTAGATAAAATAGTTTAAAGCTCTATTTCCGAAAATAAAGAAATATTTCAAATTAAACTAATTACCTATATTGCAGAACTTATAGCAAAACAAACCATAAATTCATCCTCGAATTTGAAAAAGATTCATCTAGTGACCACTAAATGACGCTTTTGGGATTCTGAAACTGCGCCAGTTTTATTCGTTTATGTAAAAACTTCAAAAACCGGGCATAAATGTAACAAGTTTTCAGTAACGTATCGTTATCATCATCAGCAGTTATGTGCTTAATACGTATCTACATAATATAATGCCCTATGGCATTAAGTTCGCCATTGTACATTGTGCAGAAAGTGTAAAAATAAATAAATAAATAAATATAATATGAATACGACCTCTGTGGCTCAGTGGTTAGCGCGTTGGCGCTCCAGCCGAAGCCGCTCCAGGGAACAAAAAGTTTTCTGTGTTCCTGGGTCATGTGTATTCAATATGTGTATTATATAGTAAAAATATAAGTACCTATAGTATAATAAGTATCAAATATGAAATATATTTTGTCTGGTACCCGTAACAAAAGTTCGAGAACTTAACACGGGACTAGATTTACGTGGTGTGATGGCGTATATAGATATTATGAAAAATTATAATAATTATTATAATTATATTATGGCTAACGTGATACACGCCTTAGGGAAATGTCCATAATTAGGTTTTTACCAAATTTATGATCAGCCCGACTGTTTATAGTGTTTTTAGCTTTCATTTCTCGAAGACGATAAAAAATAATTTTAATAGAATTGTAATAATGGGGGTAAGGGGCAGTGTCCTACTTGGAGCCGCGTCAAAAACACATCGAGAGGAAATCGACGTACTGCAGCATATTCATCCACTTATCGCATAATATCACGTATGTTATTGCGTGTTCATATTATGTATTATAATCTTAATACAGACTACTAACTTTTTCCCGTGGCTCCGCCCGCGTAAATATAGTATCCCACGGGAATACTGTACATTTTCGGGATAAAAAATAGCCTATATTTTAACTTTTTAATCCAGAACTTAAACTACCGGCATACCAAATTTCATCGAAATCCAAATAAAAAAATTGTAGTTTTTGCGTGACAGAGTAACAAACATCCATACATACATCCATCCATATAGACTTTAACAAGGCTTATGACACACTACGGCATGACTTACTAATTGAAAGACTAGATGATAGTGGGGTACGAGGTAAGCTGCTGAACTGGTGCAAAATTATTATCTGAACAACTGAAGCTATCAAGTCAGTAGCAGACTCGTTTAGTGATAGGGTTAGTGTGCTGAAAGGCAAGGAAGGCCCCTCACATTACCTGGCCTATGTGAACAATATCATTAACATTATTAAACATTCTGCTGTCTATCAATTCGCAGATGATACATGCCTAATGGTTGCTCATGAAGATATTGCATTGACGTCTTACCTTCAATCAGACTTCTATACGATCTGCAAATGATCACATGGTTCCGAAAAAACTAAGTTTATTCTCGTCCGATCTAGCTATCATCGATCAATTTTTTGCCAACTTTAAAAATCTTAGCCAGTCACTCTTGTTTTCGCCTTACAAATTTACAATACTGTAACGATAACTATTCGGAAATAGAGCAAGTTCTGGAACACACTTATCTCTGCTTAATTATAGACCACAAATTTAATTGGGAAAAATCATATTAATAAAATATGTACAAAGTTAAGACCGTATGACACGATGCTTTCAACTAAGGCTTTATACATAGTCAGGAACGTATGAAATGTTAATTAAATTTTTAAAGATGTAAAAATTTGCCATTATGTTTCTACATATGTTTCTACATAATGGCAAATTTTTACATCATTAAAAAATAAATTAACATTTCATACGTTCCTGACTATGTATAAAGCCTTAGTTGAAAGCATCGTGTCATACGGTCTTGGCACCTACGGCTGAACATAAAAAACGTATCTTGATAAAATATACAACATCCAATACAGATTTCTAAAAAAAAAACACCACGAAAAATTAAAAATAAACTAATAAAGTTGATAACCCCACTGATCTATTTAAATACATACTGTAATGTCCTACCTGTACACAAAAAAGTCCAGTACCAACTTCTATTAGAACAGTACTTCCGCGATGAGATACAAATAAAAAGAAACCATTACAACAAAAAAAGAAATCAACTAAAAACTTGACACACCGGAATTTAATAATCAGTATGGCAAGAGAACTTCTCAGTATCTAATACGTCATTTAATTAACAACTTGCCCGCTGATGTTAAAGAAAAAATAACTAAAACAAATATAAAAAAGTCACTTAAAATTTACTTTTCAGAGAATATTTCATAAAAAATTAAGTCTAACATACAAATCCATTCCGTAGTATTAAGCGTGAAGGACAGTTAAACATACAAATTTCGCATAATATAAAATATTAGTAACGAGATATATAAAAAAAAATATTTTCTTCAATTAATTATAATAATATGGAGCACCTATAGAATACTCAAACCTGTTTAAAACACTACATAGATACCTATTACCGGAGCGCGGACGGCTCGATCATCCGCTTGATACTATAGTAATAATTCCTCCATGATACTACTGAACGTTTACGTAGGTATAGTGTACCTAAAAAATGAACGAATTCAGGTATTGTGGACGCGCGCGAGCTTAACTATTGTTATGTTTTTTGATGTATTTATATTATGATTGTCTTCCTTTTGTAGAATAGTTAGAATGTAAGTGAACTGAATGTATATTGTCTACACAACTCTGTTAAGGGTTAAAAGCAGTAAATGTCAGATTATATTAGGTACACATATTTATTTAAATCCATCCTCACAAACTTTCAACATTTATAATAGAAGTAAGATTGTAGGACCAATAAAAAAGATTTAATAAAAAAAAAATAGCTGGAATAGGAGAATTAGTAGCAGTCGTTTTAATAAGTCGCTTTTAAGAAAAACGGTAATTAATAAGTTTACCTCGTGAAACAAAATATCAACAAGTTATTAAGTTCTAAAATTTTGGCTTGCATCTTTTTTCCGAACGACTAGAATAGGTAACTGCGATGCCAAGCATATTTTCTATCGGTAAACCAAACCTGAGGGCTCTCTGCTCAGGCTAAGCTCTTAAGAAACATTAAGGTAGAAAGTTTGTTAGAGGGCCTAAAGTGACTCCTATGACATTTAAGAACTATAGTAAATAGGTAAGTTATTTGCTCCGGCCTTGGGAATGCTAACACACACCCGCGAATTTTTTTCGTAATACCATAGAATAGAGGAATTATATTATAGAGTGTATGATTGGTCTATGGTAATACTAAGCTAACTGCTAAAACTTAACTAGGCAGAAAAATCAAGGAAAGTGATTACAACCTCGCAAAATAGCCTGGATAAAATATGCACTTAGGTAAGTAGTCCATGTTTGGCTATTTGGATTGAATTTGCAAATTTTAAACAGCAAATAAAAATATTCTTATCAATTTATTCTACCTATAATAATGGTAATTGAATATATTGAATATAGGTCTACAAAAGCCAACTCGAAAAATCCAACTGGCACATAAAATGGATGTAGTAGGTAAATACTTATCGCCTTATACTTAGTGGTTTTTGCGCGTTCCTTCATTTAGTTACCTACTACGGGTGCCTGTAAATACAATATTGAAATAAATTAAATTGTGTAGGTAGGTACCTACGTACCACACAATAGACTAAAATCTTAATTTTTTGTGGAACAACCGTTCGCGCTCAAAATAATCGGGGCTGGTAATAAGTAGCCCTAAGTAAAAACGCCCAATGCAATAGTAGAAGTTTATACTTATTTTAATACTCATTCGCACAATCTAAAAATGCGTAAAATACTATGCCTTCATCGCTCTTTTTTGCATCGCATTCCGCCGACAATTTACTTTTATTTATTTAGGTAATAAAGCCTCTGATACCACAAAATACCTTATACTTAGGAAAGCACCGTCTTTATAGTGTGAGTGGTTATCTAGCATCTACGCACTACGAAATGAATTCTTTACTCAGTAATCAAAACAAATGCACATTACCTACTTGTATCGATTGTGAGTAGATGCAACAGATTGTCCTTTAGTTGTATTTCCCGTATGTATAGACAAAACAACACAACATATATAACTTACTCAACGTCCAAAGCAAAAAGATATCACCGCTGCGTAGTCACATGCGCTTTTTCTGCGGCTTATCTTTGAAGCGAGTATCAACGTGGCACCAAAGTGTAGTACGCTGTATATTATACGGTGTGCGTGACTAGGGGTGGAAGTCAACTTTGCACTTATCCACTGAATCAAATCTCTTCGCGCATGCTCTGTCTTAAACAAGTTAACCAGAGGTCGTAGAGTAGGATGGTAGCCATTTGCCTTTAACCCCCCCCCCCCCCCCCCATGTATACAATGAATAATGATTTCATACTGCAAATTTAAAGTGACGAAAGTGGTTAATAGTATTCAGTGTTTTTTGTAATTGGAAGTTGTTAGAGTACTCAATTTACGAGTATGTAGGTCTAACTCAGTGAGCGAGGGATAGAAAAGTACGCCTGCGGCGCCCTTTTTTATCAGCGCCAGCGCCCAGCGCCACCCCCTCCCCCCTCCCCCAACGCCACTACTCTTAGTCAGTATCTACCTACTGAATAATTTCAGTAGTTTCTACGTATGTCACAAAAAATGTATATTTGGTGGATCTTTTCAATTGCTCCATGGAAATTTTGTTACATATACTTACACGTATCTCAAATAATTTCGGTAGGTACTCAGTCAGCAGCCTAACAATTCCGGTACACAATACTTTGTAGGTGTAGACGTGCCTTAATAATTTTAATACGATCTATCCATCATGATCGATGGAATTTAAATTTTTATACCTTGTCGGCCGGTCTATGGCTACCTTGTTTTTACTTACATAACGTATTTCTTTACTTTTCTTGCATTTTGTTTAAATATTACCATTATAATGTGAATCTAGGTAGTAATAAAATTTAAAATTTACATAGCCAAATTTAAAACATGACTGACATAAAATGAAAAGAAAAAGCGTCAAAATAAAAAGAAAATGATTTTATAGAGCTAATAATAATATTACCTACCTCAACAAAATTCTTTGATTTAGGAATGTATGATAAAAAATTAAAACCGGAGTTTTGCCGGGGAGTTCAATGGGTGATGTTGTTGAATTTGTAAAACTTCATAAATTTGTGTTATTTCGGTTCTTAATGTGTAATATTGGTAGAATATTAACCATTAAATATTCGTTATCGTGCACAAGTGTGGGCAAATGGTACAACTTCTTAAAACGTGCTATTTTGTGTTTCCCGCCAAAACTCCCTAGGAACTTTCAGTAAAGCTTCTACCACTTTAGTGAATCGACTGACATGACTCATGGACTGTACTGACTATATATTTGGACTTTGACTAGACTTTAGACTTGAAGATATAGAAATACGGTGTTGAAAATTGAAACAAAAGTTCTATTTCCCGCCTTTTTAACTTGACACTGGCAAATGGTTATAAGCCGATGCTATATATATAAAAAAAAAACAAATTAAAACCAGTAGCTGTCAACGTGTTGTCAGTGTCATTCCGTTCGTTGTCAAATACGAAAAATTCACAAAGTAAAGTCATACGCAGAAATGGCTGATTTGTTGTGTGTGCCGTTTAAAAAATCATCCGATGTAGACATTAGTAAACCTTTATTAAATTTAATTCTATCTACTTACGCAGATTCAAGTGAAGATTACAGCGATGCCGTCAACGAACTCTCCAAACTTAGAACACAAGCTATTTGGAAGCTGTTCGAGAAATCATCTCTAGAAGTTATTTACAGGTATAATTGAATGACTCACAATCATTACTTCATGTTTAACTTAATGTCACTGGCGCTTATTGCCGAACCGGATAGTGAAATAGTAAAGTAATCAGTAACAAGTAATGTAGTTATTTGGGAAAACTCATATCTACCTTCACAAAATTTTTATTTTGATTATTTTACAGCTACTATGACCAATTGGTGGCATTGGAAAAGAAAATTCCTCCACAAGAAGTTCAAATTCCATTTAAATGGAAAGATGCATTTGATAAAGGATCATTATTTGGAGGAAGGATGAGTCTTAGTAAGTATCTCAAAATTAATTTATTGAACCTTCAAGCGGGCGCGCGGCGTAGAATTGAAACATTTTACCGTACTTGGAACTTTCTAGTCTTAAGTAGCCCCTCTTAATTCATTATAAACAAAATAAGCTATATAATATACAAAATATTCAAGAGGACTACACATGACTATAAATTACTATATTTTTGTAGTTTTTTTATTAGTTACTGAGTTTGAACATTGTTTGTAATTTTAATACAAAATGGCTCATGTGTCTGACCACCGCAAAAAATTATAAGAAGAGAATATGATGAGATGTGTCTCAAAAACAATAAAATGTTATTTTCTAGTTAAAAATATTTGTGTAGCCAAATTGTTTTATGACCCAAAGATTTTTATGTTTCCAAATAAAATCCTGATTATTTTAAAATATTATTGTATGTGAAAACTTCACATAAAATAATATTGTAAACATTTTGACTATTTGGTTTTCTACTTCTGAATAACCTATGATTGTAATTAATTAAATTAAAATACCTTTTAATTTTAGTAAATATTTTTACATGCTTGCATGCATACAACTTTTAATACATATAGTAATGATTTTATCACTATTTCGTGTATTAAATCCAAAAAAAGTCCAATAGCTGGTCTTCAAAATATTTCAGGTTCTTTACAAAGTTATTAAAAATTTTTATTGGCGAGCTACCTTCTCTTCTTTTCTGCCTTTAATCTTTTTATAAAAAATTCTGTGTTATAACATTAAATATAATATTATACAAAATATCACATTCATGAATTGGTTTTTAGCTGTCAGCTCCCTGGAATATGAGAGGATGTGTATTCTGTTCAACATTGCTGCTGTGATGAGTTCTCATGCATCCCAAGAGCCTCTAGAGACCGAAGACTCCCTCAAGCTGGCAGCAAAACTGCTACAAGTGTGTAATTTATTTTTGTGGGCTCCAGTACTTACTTTAGACTTTGACAAAAACAGAGTTACTTGACTAAGTAGTGTCAAAGTCTAAGGCCCGTATTAATAAACCATTCTCAAACTCGTTCTCAAGACCTTTCTTGGCTGAGACAGTCTCAAGTAACGATTAGCTTCTCAAGACGGTCTTTAATGCATAGTATGATCTCAAGACCGTATCAGTTGATAACATTATTGAGATCACTTACTCAACTTTTAAGCATCATCTACACGACAAATAACGAATAAAATAACGTTTCGTTTACACTTCTACAAAGAACGGATTTATTGATTATACATTCCTTCAATATTTATTTTTAAAAATGTAATATTTAATAATAAAACCAAATAAAGTTTGTCTGTATTTTTTATATTGAAAAAACCGATTTTCATTAATTTTTACGTAGAAATTATTTATTATTGTCTAGCATAATAATATCCATATTATTTTTTTAAACTACGTAAAACGGAATGCGGATCATTGCCATTCGAAAAAAGTTCTGATTCTTCTTATTCTTTCAAGTTTTTAAGTAGTGATTCGCCAATGTGTTGTGTTGACAAAAACTCTGCCTTATGAGTGGGTTTTATGAATAAACAAGGGTATGGTGTACAGGAGGAAGTCTGTTGAATAATCTAAAACCTAGAACAGACAAATTTAGGGCCAGTACCAAAGTATGTACATAAAGTTTCAGTAAAAGGAGTATTTATAAAACACAGAACAGATTTAAGGTTGATAGGGCGAGGAATTGTAGGAGGGAGGGGTCATATAATGAGGATTGTTTTTGGGCAGGGAAGAAAAGTTCTGCTGTCAAGTGTCAAATCAAGTCAATATAAATCAAATAGGTAATTCGTTTAATATAAATAAATATATTTAAATAAAATCGAAAATATTTCTACAAATACTCGACACTGGCAGAATGGTGCAAAACCTTTGCAACCGCCATTACCAAAAAAAAAGAAGAATAAGTATCAATCATGTATCAATATAGCATCTTTTTTTATAACTTTATTTTGTGTTGAGTATGTAGTGTAAATTCTTGAGTTTGTTTAATCATAAATATTTAGATTTTAATTTACATAATTGTAACACACCCAAAAACACCACAAATAATAATGTACTGTATCCCAATTCCCAAGCAAGCCATTCTCAAGTCAAGGTTTGACTGTACCCACGAAACCGCGTCTCAAGTAACAGTTTGACAGCATACTTGAGTAACGAGTCTTGTTTATTAATACGTTCGCACTCACTTGATACGCCGTACCTACAGCTGTACTTAAGTACGATCTATTAATTAAAACAACGTCTTAAGTACTTTCTACAGAATTGTCTTAGAGATAAGAATGCTTTATTAATACGGGCCTAAATAAGCACTTTTTTAAAGTTAATAGTAAACACGTTTAAAGTTACATTATGTTAAAACTAGGATTGATTTTATATGCCTTCATATTTATAGCAATCAGCAGGAATTTTTGCATACCTTAAAGCAAATGTGATGATGGCTGTCCACCGGGAAACCACACCTGACCTCAACCCTGAAACTCTGCATGTACTGTCACAACTGATGCTCGCTCAGGCTCAAGAGGTTATCGCCTACAAATGTATAAGAGGTGTGTCCTTGCTAACATTAGTATATCTATATACTTTTATAACGAGACACATAGTAATATGTCAATGTTAAACTTTTAAATTATCAAATTAGAATTTACACAAGACTAATAATACATTCTTAAATTATTTCAATGAAAATTCACTAAAAATATTTAAAAAATGTAGTAGATTTTGCTTTTACTGCATATTTAGATTATATTCTGTTAAATCTGATCTTATTTTGGTCATTCATACAAAAAATATACAGGCAGGAAGGAAGTATGATTGTGAGGTTTAAGATAAGCAGTTACATAATATTATTTATTATTTTAACTGTCTGTGTATTGTTTTTTTTTTTTTTCAAGTTGGTTACTACTTTTATTAACCACTCAGTTCTGTTACTACTAATACTTAGATTATTAATCAATACTTTCAATTTATTTTCTTTTTTTTTTCTTTAATCTAAAGTAATGTAATGAATTATTAATTTTTATAGTCTACAAGTTTTTATATCAAATTGTACATGGACCTACAGACCCCACATTATATCAAATTGTACATGGACCTACAGACCCCACATTATATCAAATTGTACATGGACCTACAGACCCCACATTATATCAAATTGTACATGGACCTACAGACCCCACATTATATCAAATTGTACATGGACCTACAGACCCCACATTATATCAAATTGTACATGGACCTAGAGACCCCACATTATATCAAATTGTACATGGACCTACAGACCCCACATTATATCAAATTGTACATGGACCTACAGACCCCACATTATATCAAATTGTACATGGACCTACAGATCCCACATTATATCAAATTGTACATGGACCTACAGACCCCACATTATATCAAATTGTACATGGACCTACAGACCCCACATTATATGTTACGTTTTTGGTTTCCCTCATATTATGTCTTTTCTTAACTGCACTGTCTTCATAAGGCTGCTGCCACACAACAACCTTAATATATTATGTACAAGCTTTGTCGCTTTATTATCAAACTGTCGGCATCATACATACCAAACTTTCTAAGAAATCCGTTCTTTTGTTTACAAATTGGGATTGCTTGCATGTGTAGACTGTTGTAAATAAGTGAAAAAATAAAACAAAATTACTGATGCATCAAAAGACGTCAGACGAAAATAACAGACTATACGCCTATTGCATTCAATTAAGAATTGTTTTTATGTAATTACTAACACTAGTCTGAAATAAACTTTTTCTTTTTCTAATACAGATTTTTCTTCTCTCAATTTAACGACAACTCTCTATAACGTTAAAATATACACAGTCCCTTAAGTGCCGTTATATAGATTTTACACTGTATATTTTATGTTGTAAATTACAACATACATTATATCATTATGTCTATTACAGCCTCCGTGGTCTAATGGTTAGAGCTTGGCTCTCGATTCGGAGGTCGTGGGTTCGATTACCGCATTGGAACAACAAAAAAAAGATCCATGCGTCGGATGGGCATGTAAAAAGTCGGACCTACGCCTGATCTCTCGCTAGTCGTGTCGGTTATGCGTCCCACTGGGTTACGAGAGTAAATGAAGAGAGAGTGCTCTTGTGTACTGCGCACACACTTGGACACTATAAAATTACTCCTGCGTAACTGGTCTGGTTTCAATGAAACCGGCCACCGTCACCGAAATCGGTTAGGGGGAGTTATTATGTCTATTGTGATAGTGTTGATTAGCTGAACTAAAACTAACTGAGTTTTCTCATTTCTTTCTCAATTTGCTTCGTGTAAAATATATTTTCCTCAAGGGAATGCTACTGCCTACTGGGAATACTTTTCCGATTTAAAAGGTAGTCTATGATTTAATTCAGTGAAGCTGAGTGTCAGATTTCATTCAAATCTATTGGTTTTTGCGTTAAAGATCGAAACACACATTAACAAATCCACACTTCCTCAAATGTACATTATTAGTAAGATACGTAGGATTTAAATTGGTTTATTTTTTGCAGACGAGATGAAAGAGAACATGGTAGCAAAAGTATGTTCCCAATGTGAGGAGCTGTACACAGACGCGCTCCGAGGCCTGCAGAAGCAGACACTGCGCCCTCTCTGGGACAGCGAGTGGATTCCACATGTGAGAATTGTTACAATAATATGTCTTAATAGCAGACTAGTATACAAAAATGACATTTGAAATAAAAATATATACACAACAGAATAGCTATTAACAGAATAGCTAATAAAAGCTATTAACTGTTGCTGTCTTTGTCTGTCAAGTGAGTATTCCAACATATCAGTCAACACAACGACATTGAATAGCTTACCCATTGTGTAATTTTTTTTATTAGTGTTAGGTAAATAAGTACTTACATAAAATTCTTTGAAGTTAATTTGTAGTGGATATTTTTAATAGTTTGTAAATATATGTGCTAGTAAAATTTTCTATATAACATCAAACACTGATTGATCTGTTTTATTTGTTTCATAATCTACATTTATATTTTTCCTCGCAGGTTCAGTCGAAACAGAATGCATTCCGTGGTCTAGCCCAGTACTACCAGAGCTTGTTGTGCCACTCACAAAAAGCCGTTGGAGAAGAGATAGCTCGTCTACAGGTCACTATAGATATGTTTGTTTAACTATTTATTTAAATACTAGCTTTTGCCCGCGGCTCCGTCGAACGCTGTACTTTTTTGGGATAAAAAGTACCCTATGTTAATACACATACTTTATATAGGGTTAATCCAGAGCTTAAACTACTACCATACCAAATATTTATCAAAATCCGTTTAGTAGTTTTTGCGCGAAAGAGTCACAAACATCCATCCATACATCCAACTATCCATCCTCACAAACTTTTACATTTATAACTGTAAGTAGGATAAATAGACAAGAGTGCTCCTAGTAAACATTTTTTCTAACACTATAATAAATGAGAAAGTGTTATGATGGTATATTCATGCAGTTCCATGATAATAGGAAAAATTATTTCCTGAAAAATGCCACGCCACTTGCAGACGAGGTTACTAGGAAGATATTATTGTTTATTTATTTTTTTTGCCATATTATACTTATTTCAATAAATGTTAATGGTCATAACATTTTTAATGGCTAATCTGAGCTGCAAAATATTTTTTTTTTTCGATATATATTTAGATAGCCGTTGAGGCGCTGAAGGGTCGTCAGGGCGGGCCGCTCGGCGACGCGGCGCTGCGGGCGTCGCGGGCACTGGCCGCGGCCACTCGCGACAACGATTTCATCTACCATGCGCGCGTGCCCGAGGCTCGCGCGCTCGATCCCATCCCGCGCGCGCCCGTCGCGCAGGCCCTACCCCTGCCGGAGCGGTTCGGCGGCACACAACGAGGTATTTAATATGTAGTATATTATTAGGTCGATTATTATTGCTACAGAATTCCTTTATTTAGGTTAGTATCGAAGTTAAGAGAGTGAATGAAAGCAATAAAGTATTTTCGAATATTTCTTGACATAAAAGTTTAAGTATGGTTAGATTTGTCGCCTTACAGCGAGGTACACGCGGGCCATAGTGTCCATAAGGCTGTAGTTTCCGTTTTTCTGTCATTAATGAGACTCATTTCCGTTTAGATCTGTTCGAGAAGCTGGTGCCGATGGCGGTGCACCAGGCGCTGCACGCGAGCGAGGCTCGCCGCTCCGAGATCGTCAACGCCGAGATCAACAAGCTACGCGAGGCCACGCAGCTGCTCAACAGGTAGGTGGGGCGTGACAGTGGCATAGACACGTCCGTGTTGTACGTGAACACGCAGAAAAACGGCCTCAAAAAAGCATAATTAATTCCTTCACGTACGACGTATTCACGTCATGTTCTCTCTCGATGCCTTACACTTTACAGTCCTCACATAGCGTAGACGTATATATATACGTCTATATAATTCCTCTAAAACGTATTTTTATTTCCTCGTAGTATCCTGGCCTCACTGAACCTGCCGGCGTGCATCGAGAGCGGTGACGGCTGCGGGCTGCCCGAGTCCATCCGCAGCAAGGCGGCGACGGTGCGCGCCGCGGGCGGCCTGCCGGCGCTACAGCGGCTCATGGCCGAGCTGCCCGAGCTGCTGCAGCGCAACCGCGAGATACTGTTCGAGGTACACACGTGGTATATACAGTGTTTGGTAGAAAATAATCAATCCGTTTAATTAAAATCCGAGGTGTGAAGTCATTTGTACATATTACATTGGCCAATAATATCGTGATATAATATTGCAAATTGTACACACGATACCGAGATACTTATTACATTATCAATATTACTACGTTATGTAGATAGGAATGTTACACCTCAGAAGTTGTGCAATAATTACTGCAGGCGGAGCGCATGCTGCGCGAGGAGGAGGAGGGCGATGTGAGCCTGCGCACGCAATTTGGCGCGCGGTGGACGCGCACGCCATCCGCGCAGCTCACCGAGACATTCCGTGCCAACGCCGCCAAGTACGCGCAGATCATAGACAACGCCATTCGCGCGGACGACATCGTGCAGCAGAAGTTCCGCACGCACAAGGACGTACGTAGTTTTAGCTTTTACCGCATCCATCGTGTTGTCCAATTTGGATGGAAATGAGATGTTCTTTAAATTAAGATAAGTTTGAATAATAGCCTGGAAGTCGAGTTTTTTTTTCTTCAAATAGATGTACTTCACTTTTATAGAATGAAACCGTTGTAGAGGTTTATACTCTATGGTTGTCCACAGAGTATAGAGATGCTGGGCCGCAGCGAGGGCGAGATCGGCGCTGACTTGCCGGATGCGCCCTCCGCTTCCGCGCCCGACTCCGCACACGTTGCCACGCTCAGACGCCTCTGTGACAAGGTACACGCATACTATTTTCTTATATTATGCTGATTAGCTTTGTGATTGTTTACATGTTGCACATTTAATTTAACTTAAACGTTACCAGGTGGCAGCGGTGAAAGCTGAACGTGACGCCCTAGAGAGCGAGTTGAAGAGCGCGACCATTGACCTCCGCTCCAAGTTCCTGGAGGCGCTCGCGGCCGACGGCGCCCTGGACGAGCCCGCCACGTCCGCCGCCGCGCTTGGCGCCGCCCTCGCGCCCCTGCAACGCCGCGTCGCCGACACCCTCCAGCTGCAGGACAAACTGGTCGCGGACCTTCAGGTAACGCAAAAATTAAAACAACAAATGGGATGTATCTGTGACTTAAAACAAAAAACAGCAAAATAATCTTGATAACAGTTATTTACAAACTTCTCAATATGAACATGACTAGGTGGAACAAACCGAATACTCAACTATTGACCGTGAAATGATTCACATTTTATAGGAGGCTCACTCTGCGCTAATGGCGGCACGCGGCGGCGCGAGCGGTCGCGACGAGATATTGGGCAAGCTGTGCGCCGCGCACGACGCGTACCAGGACCTCACCGGCAACCTCAAGGAGGGCGTCAAGTTCTACAACGACCTCACACAGGTGAGCCACGGGAATCTGTTTACTTACTAACTGGTCAAGATAAAGTGTGTTTTAGCTGGTAAAGTATGACTGTGTGTGTGCGTAAAAAAAAATTCTCAACTATTTATTAGTTCTGTACTGAATAAAAATCCCAACAATATGTTTTGCTTGCAGCTGCTGGTGGCGTTCCAGAACAAAGTGTCGGACTTCTGCTTCGCACGCAAGACGGAGAAGGAGGAGCTGATGAAGGACTTAACGCAGGAGGCAGCGCGCGCGCCCCCGCGCCCCGCTCCTTCGCCCCCGCAGCACCACGCCGCCGCCGCCGCTGACGACGTAGAGGTAGGCACAAACCTTAGTGACATAGAGGTAAGCGGATACCTTCTTGATGACATCTTAGTGGCCAGCTTTTACCGCCACCCAAGGAAAAATGGACACCAAGAAAGTTACAAAACGTGTTGTCGGTCTTAAAAATCTACAACCGGTGAATCGTGATAGTATTGACGTTTGTTATATGCAATACTTATGCTCATATTTAGTTTCAATCTTTTAGCAAAGGACTTAATTCAATCCTTATATTTATGCGACGTGGATAACACGTTTGCACATTTGTAAAATAAAGCTCATATTTTCGGAAAATGTTTTTACATATTATGCGCACTATTGCAGCCGCCTGTAGCAGCGAAACGCGCGCCGCCGCGCCCCCCGCCGCCGGCCGCGGCTGCGCCCTCCGCACTGCCCTATCCCACACAGCCAGGTGGTACTATCTTACCTAATTTAATACACTAGGCTTATTTGGTATAAGGATTCTAAAGAATGAAGTATGATATATATGAGATACTAAAGTATGAGCCACTAATAGACAACAAATTTAAACAAACAAAAAGGGCTCGCAATATTTGGATCGAATAGAAAACATAGTTTCATTTTTTATGCTCATAGATTTGATAACAAAACTGTCAAAACATTGAAATTGCCCGGACTCAAATATTTACGATTCCTGTATTCAGACGTTATAATCCGACCAAGTGAAATTGCGAACGACAGGTTATTTTCTGTTGATTTAATTCACGATGATATTTGCACTACGCGTTATGACAGAAGTTCATTGTTAAAAAAAATTGTTTTCAGTACATATATTAAAATAATATGTATTCTGTGTTCAGGCACTGGCATGCCCCTGCCGTACGGGGCCGCTGCGGCGCCGTACCCGGTGTACGCGCCGATGCCCGCGATGTACAACCCTTACGCCACTCTGCCGTACCCACACCACGTGCGCGCGCAGCCGCCGCCGCAGCCCTACCAGCCCTACCAGTACCCGCCACCGCAGCAGGCCTACGCGCCGCCCCCGCCCGGCTACAACCCCTACCAGCAGCAGTGAGAACACACACACACGCGCGTACACATACACACGCGCGTACACATACACACGCGCGTACACATACACACGCGTGCACACACATACACACGCGCACTCGCGCACATAATAGTATACACACAAAAGAAAAAAAATCCATCAAAATACTTGCAATTATTTATTTAATAGAACTAGAGCAAAGAATCTTCAAAAAAATAAAATTTTCATGCACAGACTCTTTACTTAAAACAATCTCATACACACATAATTATGTATACATAATTCATGTGCAATTCATTGAACAGTGCACTGTATATTATGGTGTCACTTTAGATCACACTTCAATACTTTGCCTAGCAATAAATAGAAATACTAAATGAAATTTATAATTCAGCTAAAGATACAAAACAGGTAGGTTTTATAAATTGATTCTACTTTTTACACTTTCATAATGCTTTTTATAAATTGCTTGTTTGTATTCGCAAAAAGAGCGATACTTATTTCATAATAAATGTAATTGGTAAAATATGATAATAAATAAATTTGTATTTTAGACAGTTACAGCCTAATGTATAATGCATAATGCAAGTAATTATGTATTAAGGTTAATTCAAATCATTAAATGTAAGTATGTAATCATTATAAATTATATATGTAAAGTTTGACGAAGGCCCTGCGCTCACTGATAAAATAATTGCGAATGTGTTTTTGTTTCTAAAACAATTTGTAGATAGTAACTTAAAACATTATTTTAACTTATCTTGAAAATAACAATTAAATAAAAATAATAACTAATAATTTAGTATTTTAATCGAATTCCAAAAAGGAGGAGTTTTGTCTTCTTTTTTTCAATAACCAAATAAAGCATTGTAAGAAACAATATGTTAACAGTGAGTGCAAGGCCAAAAAATTGGGGTGCAAAATGTTGTGATTAAAAAGATTGATATTGAAATGGCAAAAAGTTATATTAAATCATTTATATAAGATATGTAATCATTATAACTTTAAAATCGTTCTAATTGGTAGACAAGTTAATTAGCAAGCCAATTTAAATCCTTATGAAATCTACTTTACCTGGAGGTGAAAATAAAATGGGTCTATTAGTAAAATAAAAAAATCAATTCATTTTTATGGTTCCGTACTAGGAACCCTAATAGCTTTTTCCCGTGGCTTCGCCCGCGTAAATTTAGTATCGGGTATCCCATGGGAATCTTGTACTTTTTCGAAACAAAAAATAGCGTATGTTTTAATCCAGAGCCTAAACTACTACTACTATCCTAAATTTCATCGAAATCGAGTCACTAGTTTTTTTTTTATAATAGTTTAGACGTTTATAATAATATTATGGTCTTATGCAGGTGCCGTCACGCCAGGTGCATTTACAATAGCAAACAATTAAATGTCTTAAATTATTATGCTATCAGTATGGAATTATTTTATTATTAATTATATGGTTAATTAATTTTAATATAATATGTATGTAGTTAATAAATATTATGTTTTTAAATGGATTTTTTATTTCAACCTTGGTCCAAAACTCGGAATCTTTATGTTGTCTAATACTTATAGTGGTTGTCTTAAGCATCATCAACTTTTAAAAGGTTTTATGAGTTGGGTAATTGAAACAAATAGTAAGTTATCACATTTCTAATTATTAAATTAAATCATCTAGAATCGTAATACATCGCTGATGATATTCATTAAGCAAAACATTTAGAACTTAGGTGCTGGAGACTCTTCCTTTGAATAGTCTCTGATTGGAGAGTAGAACTGAAACAAAATAGATTGTTAGGATATTATTGAACTTGGCTTGATATGCTTCTGCATGTCTAAATATATTAGAAGAAATAATAGTGTGTATTATAAGTTTTAAAGAATATATTAATGTTAAAATTACACATTAAAGAGCCAATCGCAGTACAACCATGGCCAATATATACAGCTCAACCATAGCTAATATCTATAGCTCAGCCTTCCTTCTTATGGCTGTCGTAAATTCAGACATATGTTATGATGGCAGATGAAGGTGTTTAAGGTGAATTGTATAAAAACAAGTTTTACTTTGTATTGCTTGGCTCTATACTCCTCCCATGGTTCAGGGTTAGACTTCCTGTTCCAGCTTACATCAGGGGACCGGGTCGCTAGTCTGAGGAGGTAGAAGCCGGAGGCGCCGCAGCCGAGGCCCACGCACACAAACAGTGGAATTAACTAAAAATTAAATATATCATTTAACAGTGGGTTTCAATTAAAAGACCAGACTATGACTCATTTGATACTAAATTATGATGAGTTTTCCCATTATTTTTTTAATTAAATCAAGAATAGGTGGATATGAAGTTGTAAAAGTGAAAGTGAAACAAGAAAATAACGATAGTTTTACTTTCTTATTGAATATGAATAAAATGTTTAGATAACAGGACAATTTGTAGATGAGATTGTCGCTACTGACAAAACACAGGTAAGCCTTCTAAAACATTGTTTTTAGAAAAGTTTCAAATCTTTATAATGTTGTTGAATTTCTGTACAAGTCAGTGATAGAAACTAGAAGTAGTTAAGTAAGTAGTAGCAAAATTTATATAGGTTACTGATTAGTTATGTAATTGTTTTGTTATTAAAATTCTTAATATTACTTACAGCCTTATGCTTCTTCAAACTTTGAATGCTTAGCCCCTGCATATTTTGTTTAGTATTACACTTTATGAGGAGAAATCTGCTTTATCTCTTAATTCCAGCGATCGAACCACAAATGCGCAAGAAAATAATTTTTGTCTAGCTGTCAGCTGTCAAATGCTTTAAGGTCTTTTTTTTAAATATTTATTATATATGCCATCGGCTTTTAACCATTTGCTAGTGTCAATCTAAAAATGCGGGAAATAGAACTCGTTTCAATTTCAACACCGTATTCCTATATCGTCAAGTCTAAAGTCTAGTCAAAGTTCAAATAAATAGTCAGTATAGTCCATGAGTCATGTCAGTCGATTCAGTAAAGTGGTAGAAGCTTTTCTGAAAGTTCCTAGGGAGTTTTAGCGGGAAACACAAAATAGCACGTTTTTAGAAGTTGTACCGCTTGCCCACACTTGTGCACGATAACGAATAATTAATGGTTAATATAACCAATATTACACATTAAGAACCGAAATAATACATATTAATGAAATTTTACAAATTCCACAACATCACCCATTGTATTCCCCGGCAAAACTCTCCCAGACTTTTTCGCATAGAAATTAGCTGTCATTTCGTCTCCGTGGTTGGATGCTCTAAGTCTTGACGTGCAATGCCCCATATATTTTTCTACTTTTTAACACCATACTCACCGTCAGCCTGCAAATCCAATATCGCGACCTTGAAGCGGACTTGTAGCAATACCTACAGAATAACAAAGCCTTTGTGGGAAGATTATGGTGGCAAGCCCCAAAGGGAGATTTCCGACCGAGCGAGGTGCTATGCTCGATGAATTTCAGATGTCGTATATATAGTGCCGATCATAGAAAACTTCGATAGCGCGATTCAGGATTGTGGTGCTAATTGGTCCGCCACACCTACAAAATCAACACCGATAATAATAGCCGTCTTATGTGTCAATCATATAAAATTTTTGCCTACAAGTCTGTTTCATAGCTATGATATTGGATTTGCAGGCTGACCTGTGATTTAAGCTCCTGAGCCTACGTTCTCACAAGCGATTGCTTGTGGCCGCGGCAGAAAAAACTGCACTATAAATAGAACTCTGTGTTATTGCAATAGAGCTCAAAATCGGAGTGTCAAATTTGACAGCTATACAAGACTTTCACATTTAGTATATTAGCGCAGAGTTCTATTGACAGTGCAGTTTTTTCTGTCGCGACCACAAAAAATCACTCGTGGGAACGTAAGCTAAAGGTCCATACTGACCATCCAGCCTGCAAGTCCAAAGCCGCGGACTTGTATGCAAAAATAAAATTATAAATGATTGACACTATTGACGGCTATTAGGCCTATTAGTACCTGTGCTATAGGTCGTGAAATTATCGTCGTAGTATTGCACCTTACTAAAAAAAAATAATTTCGAGAACGAGACGAATACAGTTTAAAATAGATACAGTTTAAAAAAATAATGTTAGTTTCAGCTTATCTGTCAAAAAATCTGTCCAAACTCCAGTGATATTTGTGACAGTAAAATAAATTTTATAAATTTTATTAGAATTGTTACTATTTAATCGCTTTTAATGGTTTGGTGCTACTCTACTGAAATATAACTTAGAAAATAAGAATATTTAGTTTTTAGTAAAAATGAGCTTTCTTTTGTAAGTACTACTTCTAGCGTATTTAGTTTCTATAAATAACTAAAAATCTTCCACTACTTTCCTGGCTTGTTTATGTCTACGGAAATTTATAATCGATACATTTACGGTATATGTATGTGCGGTGTCTTGATTGAATCATTTGCAATGATTCAATAAAGTCGCGATTAATCACTGTAACCTGGGTCGAATCTCAATAATTTTATTTACTTTGCAGTGGTAGTCGGTCTAACAAAACTTTTAAGCCTAAGAAAAATATACCTGAAGGAACCCACCAGTATGACTTAATGCGACATGCTGCAGCCACCTTAGGGTCAGGAAATCTCAGATTAGCAGTTATGCTTCCAGAGGGTGAAGACTTAAATGAGTGGGTAGCAGTAAACAGTAAGTAACAATAAATTTTTCTGTTTTAATAACTTTTAAATTTTAACATTTTAAAAATTGCCCAGATGCATAAAGAATATAATGGATTCATTAAAATATGACCTGTTTAGTACACATAAAAGATGTAAATATATAAAATACTATGTTGTTTTCAAATATAGACAATGGTTACTCAATCTGAATATGAGTCACATTATCAGTACAACAGGAAATAGGAAGCACCACCACCTGGGGCATATTGTATGATACAAACATTTACATAATTACATTGTTTCAGCTGTTGATTTTTTCAATCAAATAAATATGCTGTACGGGACAATAACTGAGTTCTGCACAGAGGAGTCGTGTGCTGTGATGTCAGCGGGACCTAAGTATGAGTACCACTGGGCGGATGGACACACTGTGAAGAAGCCTATAAAATGTTCAGCACCCAAATATATTGACTACCTGATGACATGGGCCCAGGATCAACTTGATGATGAGACCCTTTTCCCATCCAAAATAGGTATTCATTTGGACTTAATATTATTATTTTTTATAAAAGGATTTAATCAGAACTGGAGGGGTATTATGAGGTCTTGTAGCAGTATTACTTTAACATTACTTTTAGATTTCGCGCAAATTAAAAATATCTTTTTGTCTATATAAATAGAGATCATGTTTGCTTATATGAAATTCAAAAGTAATGTTAAAGTAATACTGCTACAAGACCTCATAATACCCCCCCTGTATGGGATATAAATAAACATTTGAGGTACTTGTGTACTTGATTTTCTACATTTTTTAATTGAAAATTTACTATGCTTGCTACTATGCTTTTATATATTCTTAGCTTTACTAGGGGTCATCCACATATTACGTCACAGCGCAAGGGCACGGAGAGAATCGTAAAAAAGCGTGACCTAGTGGTGAGATGCGTTTCAAAAAGTTGACAAGTGTGATATATGTGTACGGCTATATATATATGCTATTAGAAGGTAAAATATTATTTGATTATTGTCATCACATTAAATATATAATGTTTTCAGGAGTTCCTTTCCCAAAGAACTTTCTGCCGATGGCAAAAACTATACTGAAGCGGCTGTTCCGTGTGTATGCTCACATCTACCACCAGCACTTCCCGGAGGTGGTGCAGCTCGGAGAGGAGGCTCACCTCAACACATCCTTCAAACACTTCATCTTCTTTGTACAGGTGACCTTTCATGACCAAAACATGTTTTTACTTAACTGAAAATATTACTTTTGCCCGGTTTCTGAAGACTTTACATAAACTCTAGATAAACTAGATTTAACTAGCGCCGAGTTTCCGAATCCCTAAAGATTCATCTAGTGGTCACTAGATGAATCTTTTTCTAATTTGAGTTGCTATGATATTACAAGTTTTGCTATGTAAATAATTTTATGAAAAACATTTTGAGTGAAATTAAATTTTAAATGATTTGAACTAATGTTCCGAGTCAAATATGTGTTATGAAATCGATAAACAAACCACATTGGTCAGTTATGTTAAACTTAAGTTTATATCTGTCACTTTTTTATTCAGAAAGAAGTTATTGAACCAATAGCGATAAACTACCGACAAATACAGCTCAGAAACCGGGCATTAGTAGCAATGAACTTTCATTATAAGAGTTTGTGTACTCTATACATTAAATTTGGCCCAATATGGAAACTTCTGGAGGCCAAATTTCTTTAATATTATTGATAAAAACAAGAGAAGTAGACAGTAGTTCTTTACTGCAAACCACAAATAAAATAAATCTGTATAAAATAGGAGTAAAAAAACAAATGTAAAATCCTGACAGCCTTTATAAAAAAAACAAAAACATAATATTATGTTATGTTGTATTTCTTTTAACAGGAATTCAATCTCATTGAGCGACGGGAGTTGGCACCTCTTCAGGAACTGATAGAGAAGCTAACGGCGAAAGAGGCGCGATGAGGGATCAGACACGTGGTAAACCGCCTCAGCTACAAACACACTTGACCATTGCGACGATATAAATTATAACTTGTACAATGTGAGCACATACTTGCTATCGAAAGTATTTTTACCTTGTACTGATTTTAATCAACATGCTTCGCATTACACTGTGTTGTCTCGCTTTTCATAGGCGTGTGCTAAACCCTCGATATTTGGATCGTGATCTAAGATTACCACATCTATCTTGTTTGTTGTATGGCGTATCACACAGTGATCGCTGGAAGAAAAAAATATCACAAGGTAAATAGGTACCATGAACAGCATTCGCCAATTTGGTTGGTTAGCATGGCGCGTGACAAGTGTGTTTCAACTTACACCTGCATCCTTGTACATCTCGCCATTTCCCCTCTCATCTTCGAAACCTTAGATAATACAGCAAGAAAATAAGTGATATTACTATTCTGTTCAGTTAAAATTTAATCTTTTTGTTTACAAACAGATTAAATTATGGATCTGAACTGATTATAAATGTATGTTTCCATGTTTTTAACATAGAGGATTTGAAGGATAAACTAATCTGTAAGAAAATGTTAACATGTATTTTTTTTATATATGTATTTATGATTTTTTAATATTGTAATAATATTTTCAGTTGTTGGGTGTTTTCTTACATAATTGAAATTTAATCTGAAACCATCTACTAGAATCAACATGTACCTACATATGACATTTCTATTGAATATTGTATGTAACACAAAACATGTTAGTGCTCCTGCCCAACATAAAGGACAATGGGTGAAAATATATGGAACCTGGGACCACCTTCCAATAGCAATAAGATATATTATGTCATGGGATAGGTTTTTCACTGTCCATTTGGAGCTATGGGATAGTTAATTTTTGAAGAAAAGTATATAAGTTAAATTTTTTATATCTATTTACTTTCATCTACATGGGTAAAAAATAAATATATTAGAAAGAAAGTAAAAAAAATATATAATTATTTTATTGTTATAGTTTGGATAAGTTAGGGTTAGGCAAGAGTTCGGTTCGGTGGGGAGTTGGAAGGGCCTCCCCCTTTTCTATTTGTAGGCCATTCCCTTGTCTACTTGTACGCTTACGCGGGTTGGTGGTGTCTACAGCCGTCTATCGAGATAAAAGTACATTGGTATAAATAAATAAACATATCTACTTATAAACATATGTACTTAAATTTTCCGTGTTTTTATGATTTTTCTTAAGAAATATAAAGTCCCATATCTTTGTAGTAACAACAAAGCTTACACAACAATTATCATTCCAATTGAAAAGAACTATCCAACAACATATATCTTCTATTGGAGGGTGATCCCACTCTACCCATTCTAATTAGAAAATATTTTGAGTAAAATTGTGATAAAAGTATTTTGAAGATAGTAAAAACTCATAATTTTACAAAATCAAAAAGTAGCAGAAGTAACTAAGCGTTTTTCTCGATGTTTAAAAACGTCGCGATCACAAAAGAAAATAGTAGGTACATATTAGATTGTACAATTTTGTGTCACATTAAATTTTCCGTAATTATTTTAATTCAGAACCACGAAGAACTTGAGACAATCAATGAATTGTTAATCATATTTTATATGAATATACGTTGTAATATCACAGTACATACCCCACCTCCTGCAGATACGCGACCTATGTCTTTGTAATCCAGATGCAATTGTAATTTATCTTTGGTTGCGGTAATTTATCTTTGGTTGCGTGGATAATTGTGCCAATATGTCCTTTAACTTTGATATATCTTCAATTTTCAAACTACAGAACAATTTAATAACTAATAAAATAAATAAACAATTGGAGAATATTTTATAAGCAATATGTATGAAGTATAATTATTTTGTACAATAATTAAAATTATCTATAAGATTATTTATACATTTTAATAATAACCTGGAGTGATTGGCTTTGTGAAGCGCTGTTTTAAGTATTGCGAGAACCATACTAGCATATAAATAAATATTATTTTATCTAACTTTAGTGAGTCTACATAAATCATAATTTATATTATATATTTAGTAAGTATTATTCACTACACACTGTTCTGACTATTCTTGTCATTTTTTAAATCTGAACAACTTAGAGATGTGTCATACACATTTGGATTTAGTTTTCATTTTTAAGACTACAATTAATAGCAACTTCATAGACGTAAAACTCTAATAATATTCTTGTGGTTTTCATACGTTTAAAATTTTGCTAAGTGCTTCACAATATAAATAATCATTAATAATAATAATTAGAGGCCAATAAATTTTGATAGAAAACTAGATTTGATACAAATTAGTTATAGTTTATTGAATGCTGCTCGGCCTAGCGATTTTATGTTAAGGAACAAATATTTTGGTATAAGGAAATATAATTTTGCATTCTCTAAGACATGGGGCGTTTTATATTGCTGAGCATTATTGTATGTTATCTTATTTAAGTTTATTGTTACCCATGCTTAATAATTTAATTAATTCGTATTTGTAAGAATTTCCTAATATATATATAATATAATTTTTATTTATTGTAATCAGCCTAACTCATGTGCTAAAGGATATGTTGCATTGTTTTGATTGGACAACTATATTTTTCATTAGTGGTGTTATTATTTTATTATTTATTATATTATTCACATAAATTAAAAATATAACATAAAGAGGTAACTTGACAATTATTTCTACTAGTCAAACAATTTGAACTTGACTGGATGTATTTAAGAATAGAAAAAATATTTAATTTTTTCTTTAAGACATACTCTTCTTTTCGCCCTATCTATGTTTAGTTTACATTATTTTGCATAAATATTATTACAAATGAATAGTAATTATTATGTTAAACAGGGTAGTTGACTACATGTAAAATATTTAGTTTAATTTTTATATTCTGAAATATTGAGGTATTATTACTTGATAAATTTAAAAATATATAAAATATTATGTGTAGTTACAAAAAAGGTGGAATATTTTTTACACAATTAGTTTACTTTAATTTACATGAAATACAGAAACATTTATTATAGAAATTATAAACTTAAACGCAATTATTTCGGAGACATTTTCTTGCGACCTATATATTTCACACAACTACAGGAATGCGTGACGTCAGACTTTTGAATAGAGCGTTTTCACGGGACTTGCTATATTCTCTATTACAAATCACTGTCATTAATAATTATTATTATCAATAATAATTCATATCATCTTGTCATTATCATAAATATATTCGTCAATGCGGTTCGTCAAACGGATTGCTACATAAACTGAGGTGCATACACAGTTTAAGTTTCATAAGCTTCGTTACAAAATAAACTACTAGGAGAATATAACCACAGTCCACAATCCATTTAGTCGTCCATTAATTACGTGAGACGTTTATGAGGATTTTTTTGAAGTGTTTATTTTAAAAACACTATTTATTTTATTACTTCTTTAAGAAGTAATTGAACTTCACAAATTGAAATAGTTCGAAGTTTTTTTCTGTTAATGTGTACTTAAAAATATTTTTCTAAGTAAATTCAGGTTAATGAATCACAGAGTCATATATCAACTTACTTATAAAAAGATTTACACAACAGATAACGTAAACAACGTTGCTGTCTTTGATGCGTTGGAAAAGTCACTTGACAGACAAAGACAGCAACGTTGTTTAAGTTATCAATTGTGTAAATCTTTTTATTAGTAAGGGGGTGTATGTTTAAAAATGTTGATTTTTAAATATACTGTTTCTTCTGAGAAGTTACTCATATTTAAGAGTAGGTACTATTCATTTATGCAATAAAACAATTAGTAAACTAGCCTATTTTAATATATTTTATAAATCAGATTTATTCCGGTAAAGTTATGTAGGTATATTTTTGGCCTAAACAATTGTGGCGTATAACTGGATAAGATTTAAGTGCACACATTGGAAAGTAATATTATAATTGACCGTAATAGTGTTACAATTTTCTGTTATAATAAATAACAGACCACCGTGGCAAAACCTTCACTTAGGCTATTTAACTACGTGATTAGCAAACTAGTTAATATGCCAATCATTATTTTAACAGCTGAATTTTTATGGAGTTCTTGTGTGACGCCTTTACATAACAAAAAATTAGAATAAATAAATTTGTTATGTAAAGGCGTCACACACCTATCGCCGCCGGTACAAACTACAAAGGGGTATTCTATACTTTTACAAAGAAGCTGCGCCTGCTGCTGCCTTTGTAGAAACCTCGGTGTGTAGGCTTAACAATATGAAATGTATCGCAAAATACTGCGTTTATTTAGTTATCTCACTGATGTGCAATTTTTTTTGCATTTTTTGTTTGTATTGATGGACAGACATAATTTATAATAAATTTTGTAATTATATAATATATACGATTACAGTAAGTACATTTTGTTTTATTTTATTAGATAATAAAAAAGCATTTAAGTAAGACTGTGGTATGTAAGAAGTACTCATTTTAAAATAAGTTGTCATTATCATAAATATATTCGTCAATGCGGTTCGCCAAACGGATTGCTACTTAAAGTGAGGTGCATCCACAGTTTAAGTTTCATAGAATGTAACCACAGTCCACAATCCATTTAGTCGTCCATTAATTACGTGAGACGTATATGAGGTCATAGAATGTAACCACAGTCCACAATCCATTTAGTCGTCCATTAATTACGTGAGACGTATATGAGGATTTTTTTGAAGTGTTTATTTTAAAAACACTTTGTTTTCAAGTTTTTTTCTGTTAATGTGTACTTAAAAATATTTTTCTAAGTAAATTCAGGTTAATGAATCACAGAGTCATATATCAACTTTTTATTTCAGTAAATGTGAAGGAAATCAATAATAATAATCTATTTAGTAGCTTTAATTTAAGTCTAATAAAAACTGTCTTATAACATTAAGTAATCCAAAGAAAAAATTACACGATCACAAGTATTTTGTCAAAATTGCATAATATTATATGCAAAATCATGTTTGAGAAACTATAATTTAAGTGGAGTCATTTTAATAGGTAACATTTGACAATACATCAAAATTCAACAACGTAAACTTGTAACGGCGGGCATAAAATAATATATTTTTTCGTTTTGTTAGAACTGCACAATTGCTTAACTTTTTTCAATTACGATTACATATTTATTGTATTAATGACCGATACGAGTAATTTTACGATTTGCTTTCACTAATAATATAAATGCATTTTTTTTGTTAAACTATGTACCTACTTGTCTTATTTTGTTCCTTAAATTTACGATATCGAAAGAAAAAATAATAATGGGACAAGGATTCGCCTGATGATTTTCAAAATTCACATATGTTTCAAGTCCATATCGATTCATTCACTTTAATCGATGTTTTTAAGCAGGTCACCTCACTATGAAGATAAAACTGACAGACGTCAAATGTTACCTATTAAAATGACTTCACTGTAACTATAAAACTTTTACTTTCGACTTTTGAAGATCATCATTAGGTGTGGGTTTATTAAAAATTAAGTTATTTTAACATACAAGTATAAAATCACTATTTCAATGTCACAGTTGTTAGTCAGTCAGGCAGTTTGCAGTAGTTCCGATATTGGATATTAATCAATGACTGATAAAATTTAAAAACACTATAATCTTATTTCTATCACATTATGATACTGATATTTCATTATTGTAACTATAAATATTCCATGCCCTTCTATATGGTTAAAATAAACATAATTATAAATATGAGCACTTACGAGTAAGTTGGCGTCTTAAGTTTTTTTCTCTGGACGTAGATGATTCTTTTTTTCCCTCAATGTCTATTATACAAAATATTTTTGGCTGTGCCAGCCTTTAATATTTTCTATCATCTTGTGCTATCATAATATGGTTCAATATTTTGAAAAAAATGTGTCAAATTTACTATAATAATAAAAAAACTATGTATACTAAAGTGTATACAGCCCCAGAAATGAATTATCGTATTATTTATCGCTTTGGTCCTGACTGATCTATTTTTGCTTATTTTTGAGTCGTGTATCGAAGTTATATTACTACGTCTATTCTTACTGTAGCAGGTAGCTCCACACTTCTGCCATAAAGATCAGTGAACAGGCGTGAACGCAAGAAGATGGCTTTCACGGTTTTTACGCGTTGAATAAAGGTAAATTTATAAGAGCACGAATACACGGCAAAGATTCACGCGATTGTGTAGAACTGCCGTAAGACTGGTGTTAACTTGTTGACGGTTGTAGACATATTGTTGGTGTCGATAATAACGTCTGCGGTGGTCCTGTGACTTGTAAGACGTATTGGTGGTCCTTAGACTCAAGGTCATAAGCCGTATTGGTGCTATGCGGAGGAGACGGGCGGCGGCGGCGGCGGCGGGGCGAGGAAGGGTGGCGGCGCGGCCCAGGGCGGGGCAAAGGCCGCGCGCCACCCGCCTGCACCCCCGCCTATACCCATCATACCTGCAAACGCCAAACAATGAAGGAGCTAGGATGTGAAAATTTTACTATATTGTTTTTGTGTTTCTCAATGTGTATATTGGTATGACATTTAGCATGAAAATGTATATTGGTATTTTATTTAGCATTTGATAACGTGCACAATTAGTATGGGCAATGGGTACAACCGCAAAAGTGTGCTATTTTGTGTTTTCTCCAAAACTCCCTAGGAAGTTTCTGTAAAGTGTCCACCACTTTACTGCACTGACGATTTACTAGGACATTGACTAGACTTTGGACTTTTAGATTTAGAAAATTTATGCTAAATAATAAACATTATTCGTGGAAAACTGTTTTTACCTTTATAAACAAATTAATTTAAAAAAAAATATTAGTCATACCTGGCGGAGGCGGCGGCATGTGCGGCGAGGGTCCCATAGAACCGTCACCCTAGAAATAAGATACATTTTTATCGAATGGAGAAAGCGGAGTAAGCTGAATGTAAATAATTATAGAATCTTGCTGAAGCAAATTCATAATAAATAATAAAGGAAATTTTCCATTATACCTCAAGTCGAATTAAAACAAAATCCCAGTTGTTTTTTGTGATATAGATAATCTTTATTTTCTCTTAGGACCTGTTTCACAATCTTCTTATAAGTATCGGATAAGCTTATTCGGAAGTTTTGACGCTGCTTACTTTAATTATATCGAGCGACAGAGACCAAACATGTACACTTCTTAGTGGATTGTGCAACAGGCGGTCTTTTACGTAAATCGTAGTAGTATTTTTTTACCTGCATGGGCGGTGGCGGAGGAAAGGGCGGCGCGGCGCCGGGCGGCGGCGGCTGCGCGCCAACTGAGGCGCCCCCTATAACACAACACAATGGCGTGTTAACTCAACAACGGCTAAAACTGTGATTGAAGCTACATATCCGGCGAAATGAACATTTAACATTTTTAATTACGTGGATGGACCTTCAGGATAGACATTCATTGTAAGGCTAAGAACTCACGGAGCTATTTTTAGTCGCGCCCGCCGCGACTTAGGGCCCGAAGCTTCTGTAGAATGCAAATATATATGTAAAAAATTAAAGCAAAACTCACAACGCGATTTACGCCCGCGGCGTGCGCGATTGTTTGCGGGTATCGCTGCACCGGCGAGCGACTAGTGTAATCGCGCGGGCCGCGATCACCCGCAGCCTCGGCGATTTGCGCCGGCGCGCTCTGCGTTCGATTGACGGGCGAAATTCTTATGTTTATATTTGTAGCCGCTCGTCTTGCTATTTTCAATCGCCAAGGTAGCGGGCGAAAATAGCAACCGCGGCGACTTGTAATCGCGCAAATAACCGATCTCGTGAGTTTGGAAATAAAATCGCAGTTCCACGATCGCGGCGGGCGCGACTGAAAATAGCTCCGTGAGTTCTTAGCCTAAGTGTATGGACTCTAGCTCTAACGTCGTTGTCAATATCCTTACCGAGCCATGGCGCAGGCGGGTGCGGGGGGTGCGGCATGTGCGGTGGGAACGGCGGCATCGACGCTCCGACGCCTGCACACATAATTACAACATTAATGTTACCTACGTTTAAATGACAATGCAGGTTGACTGCATTTTTTGAATGAATAACAGTAAAATTGATTATGATATGAAACTAAACAATATCTGCATAATGTATTCCTTTTAAATAATAACTAGAAAATACATCCAATAATAATAATAGTTTGTAGTAACTGTTTAAAGTCGATCTGCCACTTTATCTTTGTCTTATATCACTTAATCTTTATCTGTCCACTTTATCTTATAGCATAATATTATGTTATAATATGGTGAACATTGAAATAATAGAAAGTGGAACAATGCCAAAATGCAACGTACCGGGCGGCGCGCAGATAGCGCGCGCGGGCTGCTGCGCTGCGAACAGGCTGTGTCCGGGGCGGCGCGGTGCGGGCCCGCCTACCCCGCCGCCGCCGGCCGGAGGCGCCGCCTCGCCCAGCTCCGCCATCAGCGACATGTACTCCTCATCGATCTTCGCCTGGGGACCATACATGAAAGATAAAAAAAAAGAAACGTGAAACCTTAATAGTGGACGAAAGTGGAATACTTTGCAAATGTCATCAAATTACATTTTTTCGCCAATGTGAACGTGTAAAAATATGTTACAAGTTATATTTTATGATATGCAAGATATGATTACAATAAGATTATACATTACCTTGTCGGGGTTGAGCGGCGCATGTCCTGGGCGGCGCGCGCGGCAGTCGCGAGCGATGTGGCCGGCGCCGCCGCACGACGAGCACACAATGCTGCTCGTCACGTTCGGCTTGTCCGGACACTGGGAACAACATTATTTACTCATATAATAGTATTGCAAAATCACAGCAATGTATTGTAAGGCGTAGTCCAGGCATGACCAAACTTTTCAAGATTGCGAGCCATTTTTATTTTAGCAAAACCCTAATGGACCGCACTTCTATAAAAATTAACAATTCATCCACAAAACCTCAATAATCAATGTTTCTCAAACATTACCAAATATTGTCAAAAACGCTCAGACGCCAGGTGAATATCGTGCCCCTGTGTCTATAACGGATAGACACAGGGTCAGTTACCGTTTTTACGCAAAATCGAGATTTTTCGATATATCGTGTTTGTAAATAATCCCGATTAAATGTTTGGATTTTAAATTAGTTCAGGGGCCGCATGGCAAAGGCCCGCGGGCCGCAGATTGTTCATGCATAGCGTAGTCAGACTCTTTACTATGCGACGTAGTAGTATCACAGTCGTTTTACTATTTTTACTATAGGATGTTATCACTCACGAGCCAGGTCTTGTGGTCGACAGCGGAGCAGTTGGCGCAGCGCGGGCCGTCGCTCTCGCGCAGGGTGCCGTTGAGCTGCGCCAGCTCGCGCAGCTGCATGCGCCGCAGATCGTTCTGGCCCTCCGGCACCTCCACACCTTGCCGGATCACCTCCTTGATCTGGTGACAAAAAATAAAGTATGATTTTTTAAAGAACTGCTTTTGCCGCGTTTTGTTAACAAAACTGTCAAGTACGTACACATACTTTCAGTTGATTAATTTTGGGTTATTTTTTGCGATACGCACTTTGACACAAGTTTATTGTTTACTAGTATTTGCTTGCGGCTTCGCCCGTGTAAATACAGTATCCCTCGGGAACACTGCACCTACTTTTTTCGGGCAATTCATCAAGAGCCTAAACTACTAGTTACTACCATACCAAATTTCATCAAAATCCGTTCAGTAGTTTTTGGGTGAAAGAGTGATACATCCATCAATCCATATATAATGGTTATGAAAAATAAATTACGGATATTTGGGCATATGATTTGATATTTCAGATTCTACTGATATTGTTAAGGCTAAGTATTTGATTCCACTTTAAATCACCTGTTACTTTAATGACCTCAGGGTCTAACATAGCGCAATAATATCATTTGGTATAATTATTTTTCTTCTTTTTCGAAATTTTAAATTATTTTTCAGCCTAAACGTCTTGACATAAACGGTAGATCATATGCCCAAAATATAATATATAAAATTGATTTCTTCTCGTAAGTATAAACTTACTTTCTCAACAGCTTTCTTGACGCAATCGGCGCTGGTGGCAGTGATGTAGGCGTGCAGCGGCTCGTCCTCGCCCGGCAGCGGCTGCCCGTCCTTGCGCCCCACCTTGCCCTCCTTCACCGAACCCTTGCCGCGGATTATGATCTTAGCTCCTGTCTCTTTCTCCATCGCTGTAGAGGGAACATTTCGGTTATGTTATATTTTAACAGAGAGGAAATTATCCTATGATGAAAATACACATTAAACTATTGATATCTTCATTTGTCAGTTGTCAGTCGAAGTTTAGTGAAAATTTTGTGCGGAATATCAGGATTTATCTTCAACAATAATAGTATAATATAGTGTTATGTAGTCGGGTGTGATAATAAGAGCGTGGGCTTGCTTGTATATTAGTTTATTACTTAAATATGACAATAGTAACTTAGATGCGGAGCGGCGGAAGAGAGCGAAGACAATGATGTTGCCACTTATAAAATATTATGTAACATATAGCACCATATAAAAGGCATTTTAAAATAGCACCAAAGTTAACACCAAGCATTCTAGGATATGACATGTTTGGTGTGATATTTATGCTGTTAAGCAAGGAAAGGAAAGCAATTCACAAGCAATGGTCAATATTACAAATGTATTATATTATTATGAAAAATTTGACATACCTTTCTAAAACTTGAAAAATACCCTATTATTTGTGTTATAACTGCATATTATCAATCAAAAGGTTTTGAGAAATAAAAATACTGCACCTTTTAGTGTGTTGCCACGCGGGCCAATCAGCAGACCTACGAAGTTGATGTCAGGATGTTCCTCCTGCGGTATCATCACTTTATCGTGCACGCGTATGATAGGAGGCCTGGAAATATTTCATAAATGACTCTTTAATGGGCTTCAAGTTTTAACATGGCTTCAAAATTAATTTATTTATACTAACCAAAAAAATATGTACTGAAACAAAGCAAAAATACGAAATAAGAAAAGATATCTCACTTGTAGTCTGGTGGCGGTTTGAACTCGGGGTTGATCTGCTGCATTCGCTGGACCAGGCGATGTCTCTCCTCCTCCAGCTTGCGGCGCGTGCGGTACTCGCGCGTGTTCAGCCGCTTGCCGTCCGTCGAGTAGATGGGCTCGGGGGATGGAGACCTGCACACCAGTACACTTAGACCCGGCCCGTGCACCCCGCACCCCAGGGGTCTACGGGTCGAACTACACACACTGCCACGTTTGGTATTGAACGAAATATCAAACGCAGCAGTCGCGTGCTATAAGCTAGAAAATAAGTGATATTAACCGAGCTCCGATCATGTATATCTAAACCTAGCGCCCTGAGAAAAAATAAAATCATTAGAATATGAATTAGTGTTCGAAAACCTGAAATTTGAATCAGTATTAGGGCTGAAAATAAGGTTATCGATTAACCCGACGAACTGAAAAGGTACTGAATAATATTATTGTGTATTAGGTATTAACTTCGGCGCGGCAAGCGAGCTGCGGTCGTCGTGATACCCGGTGTATCATTTACTAGTATATTTAAAACCATCTATAATTCGGTGATGGCCTGCAAACAGAAGAAAAGATTATCGCGATTAGAGCTGTGTGTGTGTAATATAAGCGGACGATACTCAGGGTGAATCGGGTACCTCTCTTCCACGTTGGCCGGGATGCCCAGGTCTCCAGAGCGCAGTTTGCGGCTCACCTCCTCTATCTGCAGCTGCACTGCAAGGCAAGGGTTAGCGCCGGAGTCCGGCACAGCACCATTAGACCACACATACGCTACAGCGCTAATTCATATTATGGGGATGATGACATATTATTTGCATCTATCGTGATATTAAATACAGAGTTATTATTATAAAAAGAAAATTTTGACTATGAATATTAAAATTGATGCATAACAATTAGTTTTGTCAAAAAAAGATGAACTATTCTTTGTTTGTTACATATAATCCAATTAAAAAATGTTCCTTTTTACAAAAATTCTATGAAATTGAAACATTAACTTATTGGTCATCATCCCTGTTGAATACATATTGCGTGAAGATAAATTTCTAGAGCACACAAATAAAATAAAAACTAATATAGTATACATAAAAAGTTAATATTGTATATTGGATTAGCAACCTTAAAATACTCAATTTATTAGTAAATATCATTATTAAGAACCTAGAAACATTAAAAAAACAGTTAAGATATTTAATATTATAAAAATAATATTCTCACACTGAACAAGAATTTTGAACAAAACATTGCAACAAAATAAAAAATAAATTAAATAAATTACAATAAATTATTATAGCTATTTTTAAAGGCTTGTTAAATGTGAGCGTACGAAGAAAATACTTACAATCCATGGACCATAACAACATCAATGTAAACAAAATCCTCCATGCTATAAACAATACTTTACAAAACTAAAACACATAAATTTTCATAAATTTTGTTTACATTTCTGTTACAAGCTGTTGTAGTAACAGATAGATATAATACTCACATAGATACTGCTCCTCCTGTTCCCGTGTGAGCGAGGATGGCAACACCGTGGGCAGTCCAGGGATGAAGGTCTTGTCGTGCTCGGAGCCCATCCAGCGCGTACGCCGCCGGCGCGCGCGACGTTCCGCCGCAGTTTCACCGGGCGGGCCTGGCAAGAAAATTATATATATATTTAGAGAGTACCATAAATAACTTGCAAATGGCATAAGAGACTCGGCACTCAAACTTTTGAGTTCTTATCTTAAAAATAGGATTCAAAGGGTGGAGCTAAATATTAAAAGATCTACTGGGACCAAAATAGAATTTCAAAGAATGTGTCCCACAGGGATCCATATTAGACCCATTTCTTTATCTCAAGTATAGCAACAACTTGCCTTATGTTTTATCTAGTTAAAGATTAATATGAGATTTTGCCCAGGGACAAGTACAAAATAATGTATTATTAAATGATGAGAAAATTAACTTAGAGGACACCACTGTATTAAAAAAGTCGAAATTACTATATGTGTCCATATAAATCTTGAAGAGTTCCCTCGATTTATCATGGATGATCTCATGACCTCAACAGATCACCACTTTGATGAAAACGGTACTAACTTGGGATTATACCCTTTACATCAAAAAAAGAATTTTGAAAATCGGTGCATGCATATGCCGAATGCATAACCGCCTATTTTATTTGCAAGTCAGTTAAAAATACATTTTTATGCTAGTTCAATATCATAGTCTATCTAAATTCTAGAATCTATATGGACAGTTGAAATATTAACATCATTCTACCACCATTATCTTGAAGCCTTGAAGAAGAATCAGGGTTGTCACAGAAGATGGCGGTAAAATAAACTTAGTTTAGTGTCAGTATACAATTATCAAGAAAACCTAATTGGTACACACCAGTCACCACAACCTGGCATCGAACCTGCACCATCACATGTGTGACTCAAGGGGTCTATTGACTAGGCCATGGACGCTCTTGTAATAAAGCAAGACACCTACTATTTTTCATGCACACAATACAATACATACCTGACCACTTTTTTATTTAATATTATTTGTATTTAATATTATAAAGTTTTAATAAAACATTAATTAGACACAAATACAATATCAAAAATTTGTTATTTTTCGTCATGACAACCAACACTAATGAGTAGAACACATCAAAATTGTCAATCTCACTGACATAAAAACTCAAACATGAAATTTGAAAATTTAGGCCCTTCAATGGCACATAATCTTAACCGGATTTTATCCACCCATTTACATTTACCATATGCTTGTAGTAATGCAATTAAATCGAAAGTTTACTGTATGTAGCTGTTTATCTGGTCCTCTTTATTTAATCTGTGATAGAAGTATGTAGTAGAAGGAGACAGCCAAATACAGAAACTCTACTCAGAACACAGAATATGCATTTGTTTTAAGTCCGAAGTCGTATATTTTCTAAAAGAAAACATAAATATGGACCGACAAATGCTCAAAGTACAGTAATCAGTTACTAAATTAAAAAGTTACAGGAATAAAAAAACGACGAAATTCTTTTTTCCTAGTTCTTCAATGTTTAATTGGCAGAATGACATTGACAGGACGCATATGAGAGCTACTTCAGTAACGTTTGGCTTGGGCTGCTGGGCTATCAAAACAACTCACCCTGTCCATCGTCCTTATCATCATCGGGGTGATGATCATGTTGCTCCTCGTGGTCGTTGTGATCGTGGTGGCGGTAGCGCGACTGCAGCTGCTCCAGCTTCTGCTGCACGGACGTGGGAGGAGGGATGGCGGTCGCAGCCGACAACGCCGCGGCCGCCGCCGCCGCTGGCTGCACGGGCGCCGTCGCGCGCCGCTGAGCGACGAACGTCTAACAGACAAATGGATTTTAGTAAAGTGAAAAATATAAATATGTAATGTGAACATTCTAAGACTACATTGATAACATATTATGTACCTATACACAAATTTAAAACAAATGAAAACAAAATTATTATGAAAAGAAAGTGATTAAAAAATTATAAATTTTAAACGGAAGGAAGAAATAAGCACTAGTTACAAAAGATAATGAAATTATTACATTTGGCTGTGGATGATACAACTATATGAGAAACATTTCTAGAATAATAATATGTAATTTTTAACAAGAAGAAAAGGATATAAGTGATAAATATATTCTTGTTTTTTTGCACATTAATTGTTGTCACAAATATATTATTATATTTTAGATAAGTGAAAATTAATCTTACCATAATATTGACATATTTCTAGAAACAAAAACATTAATTCTTAGTTTACTTCTATTGTTTTTTTTAATATAATTCTTCAATTACTTTACACAGTATTTACCTGTCTTTCATTTGCATGATGCTGAAAGATAATAATTTTTATTTTCTACTATATTTTATAATTCGTACATTTACCCCCTTACTAATAAAAATATTTACACAATGGATAACTTAAACAATATTGCCGTCTTTGTCTGTCAAGTGACTTTTCCAACGCATCAGACAAAGACAGCAATGTTGTTTAAGTTATCTGTTGTGTAAATGTTTTTATTAGTAAGGGGGTTAATACATAAGGAAAAGTAAAAATAAGCTTGTGTGTTGTATTGTTATTTTTTTACTATTATTTAATATTTACTAATTGCAATTTTAAAAAAGGCAAAGGAATAAAAAAAAAAAATATTATTTTGGTACTTTTCATTGAAGTATTCAGCTTCAGAAAATTAAAAAAGAAAAAGTAAGATATCATAAAAAATGGTAGGTTTTTATGATATTTAAGGCAAGACCTTAAATTATTTAATGTCATTATTACTTAAGAGTTATTATTTAGTAAGAATACCTGTGCCACTGCAGCAGCAGCAAGAATGGCCGCTTGGGTAGCCGGATTTATGGTTGTGGTGGTCGTCACCTGCCGAGACATTGCTTTGGTGGTGGTGCCCACCATTTGGTCTAGCAGGGCTATTGTACCATCCCTGGAAAACAAATTTTAATATTTATATGAGGAGCTGAGGAGTAGTTACCATTAATAATTTTTATTTTCTTTCTGTCATGGCACTAGTCTTGTGTGGAATCAAAAGAGATCATACAGTCCTCTTACAAAGTCATTCCTTTTTTCTAACAGATTTATTTAGAAATTAATACATTTGAAGAGTAGTTTCACATTATCAGATCCATTATCTGATTTCAGACAGTTAATGTGAAAGACAGTTGTGCTTAATACATTATACATATATAATATATCAGATCAGCGGGCTTAGCATGGCGATCCGAAAAAATAATTTTAAAGAAGTATTTGATCCAAAACAGTTCATTCCCAAATAGTTCTTAATCCAGGGTAACATGGTTGTCAATAGAAGTCAACATTTCTAAATATTTCATATTTTTAAATGGCTGCCGGGAAATATGTCAAAAATGAACAAATTTTCAAGTAAATGACTGAACATAAAGAAACTATTTATCTTGGGCCGCCATGATGTGGAGTAGTAGAGTAGATATAATTGTACGACTATTTGACATTGAAATAAGAAAATGTTCTACTTTAGCTGCCAAAAGAGGCCATTTTGTGAGCTCATGCTCGGGAAGAATAGAAATGTTGTTTCTCATAACGACGATGCATCGACTTTGCTGCCTTACAATAAGAACTATGTTTCTAGGGTGCGCATGCTAAGCCTGCAGGGGTAGTACCAAATATCTTGGTCCAATATGCATTGGATCAAAGAAATTTGACGACTTCAAAAAATAAACAGGGAGAGGAGATACAAACAAAAGAGAAAGGGAAAAGATATTTGATCCAATATAAATGACAGTTTGAAGCAAGATTGGGCCAAGATATTTGTTACGTGGAATACCACCCTAATGAGAGAATGCTCTTAGTATGTACCTGTCTTTTGACTTGCGTCCACGGCTTCTGCTACTGCTGCGAGAACGACTGCGTCTTTTTTCTTTGTGGCGATTTGGACTGCGCTCCCTTTCTTTATCTCTAAAATATAAACTCGTTATTATTATAACATATTAGGTAGGTTTTACTATCAATTATATTTGCAGAGCACACTATGAAGTAAAGCTTCACTGTTAAACTCAATATCCATAAACTCGATATGGTACAAGATTTTGTGTACCTTTTTGAGCGATGCCTGTCCCGATCACGGTCACGATGGCGGTCTCGGTCCCGGTCACGATCACGCGTCCGCCCATGATCACGATCCCTTTCCTTATCCCGGTCCCGATCACGACCTTTATCACGTTCACGTTCCTTGTGGCGATCCCGGTCGCGAGATCTAGACCTACTTCTATCTCTGTGGCGAGAGCTCATTGTATTAAGTGAGCTCGAAATTAATAAATTTTAAGTATGTATTAATTTATGTTAATCTTAATTGATATTTTAACCAAATCAAAATTTACAACAAACAAAATGGTGACGAAGTGCGACCATTTTGATCAAAGATAATAAGTAGTACTACTGAAGCCTGACAGCCACAGACTACTTAGAGATACTACGTATCTGACAGCATAGATGATAAGTAATACCATAGTAATACTACTGAACTGACAGTGTCAAATTACAATTAATGCCTTTTTTTATAGATATGGCATCGGCTTATACCATTTGCCAGTGTCAAGTTAAAAAGGCGGGAAATTTTCGTTTCAATTTTCAACACCGTATTCCTAAATCGTCATGTCTAGTCAAAGTTCAAATAAATAGTCAGTGCAGTCAATGAGTCATGTCAGTCGATTCAGTAAAGTGGTAGAAACTTTACTGAAAGTTCCTAGGGAGTTTTGAAGGGGCAAACAAAATAGCACGTTTTTAGATGTTCTACCACTTACCCACACTTGTGGGACGTTAACGAATATTTAATGGTTAATATTCTACCAATATCACACATTATGAACCGAAATAACACAAATTAATGAGAAAATACAAAATCCACAACGTCACCCATTGAATTCCCCGGCAAAACTCAATGTCAATTTTATTTTTACATTTTAGCCCACGTCCTCACGACCGACTTTTTGTGGTCGCGACAGAAAAACTGCAATGTATTTAGATTATGTAATAGGGATGACGACTACATCTAAAATATTTAGTTTCATTAATATACTTAGAAATAATGAGGCATTACTACTTGGTAAATGTAAAAATTATAATATTTTATGTGTCGTTTATTAATTAGATACATCTAAAAAGTACAAAAAGTTTAAATTCTTTTTTGCTAAATTAGTAAACAAAACTTATATCATTAGTTTACTTACATCATATACAAAAACATTAATTATGGTAAGTATGAACTTAAACGCACAAATATCGGAGATATTTACAAATATGTTCCTGCAGCCGTATACTTCATACAATTTAACCTAGGCGTGACGTCATAGCTAGGTACGACTTTAGTATGGAGCGTTTTCACGAGACTTGCGAAATTTTGTATACAAATTGCTGTACCTTTGAAAATATTGACTTTTGATATACTGTTTCTTTTGAGAAGTTACTCATATTTAAGAGTACTATTCATTCATGCAATAATTTTTTTTTGTCATCTAGCCTATTATACTAGGCGCGGCGAACCTTGATCCCTATGACACTAACAGTTAATCTCACGACATAACATTATAGTGGCGTCACCATTAAATTAGGATCATATTGGAGGCATCTAAAAATTCCATTTATAAATTTTATGTAGCTTTATGCCAATTACAATGATATTCCGTTGGAATTTTTAACAATTCTTAACATTTACAAGAAATTATCTCAATCTTAATTTACGTTTACGTCCTGCAAAACTTACGTCGTGTGACATGTAAGTTTTGCAGGACGTAAACGTAAATTCGGATTGAGATAATTTCTTGTAAATGTTAAGATAGCTTTTACTATCATACTATCATTACTAGTGTAATATCGCAGTTCTATTTACAGTGAAGTTTTTACTGTCGCGACCACAAAAAATAAGCCTAAATTAAGCTTAATTTATCGATTTACAACTCTACTGTATTAACGCAGAGTTCCGGATTCCGGAGCATATAGTCCCAGCCTAGGGTAAGCGCAGACAGAGAGGAATAATCCTCGCGCAGTCTCGCGCATTTTCTATTTTATATCGGGCGTATCTTCGAGGACGCGCGAGCATTTTTTGTCAGGTCCAAGCAGTTACGAGGGCTGCACTAAAAGTATCGGGAATGAAATATTTCCACTGTTCCTGTCATATTAAAATCTTTTTAATTTAAAACTCCTTGGTTTTAAAAATCGAATACCATTTATTTATTTAAAAAAAGATTCTTGGTCTTGTCAAACTTGTTTAGTCGTTGAGAAAATCGAATTGACTCGAGAAAATTCTATGCGATGATTTATTATGACTTTCGAAGTGGTTTAACACAAAAACAGTGTGACCGGATGATTTCTGCATTTGGTGATGAAGCCCCATCCAAAAACACAATTTATCGCTGGTTTGCTGAATTTCAACGTGGACGTGACAAGCTCAGTGATGATCCCCGTCAAGGTCGTCCAAAACCTGCAGTCACCCAAGAAAACGTTGATGCTGTGCGTAAGCTGATTAAGGAAGATCGACATGTGACATACCGCGAAATTCAGGCAACTTTAGACATTGGCATGAGTCAAATACAAATAATCTTGCATGAACAATTAGGTGTAAAAAAGTTGTTTTCCCGATGGATACCGCATTTGCTCTGTGAAGAGCAAAAAGCGACTCGCGTTACTTGGTGCGTCAGAACTCTCGAAAGATTCCACGCAGGATCCTCGAATGCTGTATACAACATCGTATCAGGTGACGAATCCTGGATATACGCGTACGAACCCGAAACGAAAAACCAGTCACGAGTTTGGGTGTTCGAAAATGAGTTAAAGCCAACAAAAATTGTTCGTTCACGGAGTGTTGCAAAAAAAATGGTGGCCACGTAAACCCGGCCATGTTGCGACTATTCCTATTGAGGGACAAAGAACGGTTAATGCAGAATGGTATGCTAACATTTGTTTGTCACAGGTCGTTTCTGAACTCCGTAAAGAGAACTGCAACCGCCGCATCATCCTCCATCACGACAATGCGATTCTCACACCGCGCACAGAACAAAAGAGTTTTTAGAGCAAGAAATCATAGAATTATTAGACCATCCGCCGTACAGCCCCGACCTAAGCCCTAATGATTTCTATACTTTCTTCTAAATATTTTCTTTAATTCTTTTATAAAGAATAAATTGCGTGGTCAGAGATTTTCATCACCTGAATAAGCTGTGGACGCCTACAAAACGGCCATTTTGGAGACCTTAACTTCCGAATGGAATGGTTGCTTCAATGATTGGTTCCATCGTGTCGAAAAATGTGTCAAATTTCGCGGAGAATACTTCGAAAAGCAATAAATACATTTTTAAATAGTAATGTTGTGTCACTTCCTTGATTCCCGAAATTTTCAGTGCCGTAAAAGAGAGAAGAGATAAATAGATAATAATAGATAGATACCTCTTCTTCATCTTTTCGTATGCATTTTAATGTAATAATTTTAAAGTGCGTTAATAAAATCCTCTTCGCTGCGCTCCGTTCTGTCTGCGCTGAGCCTAAGCTCATATATTATATATATATATATATATATATATATATATAGCTATATGATAATCCGAAACGCCGGTGAGTTATGAGTATTGAAAAGTCTGCGCTAAAAATATAGTTGAAAATCGAACACAAAAGTGTCGAATCAATGTCATATATGACAGCTCGACACCTGACACTTAAATTTTCAACTTCATTATATTAGCGCAAAGTTCTATTTTCATTGCTCAGGATTTTCTACGGCCTTCCGAATTCCGGTGCATATAGTCCCAGCCTTAGACTGGGACTATATGCTCCGGAATGCGAAACGCCGGAGAAAATTTAGAGCACTGAAAATAGAACTCTGTGCTAAAACAATAAAGTTGAAAATTGAATTTTTCGAGTGTCGAGCTGTCATAACGCAGAGTTCTATTTTCAATGCTTAGAATTTTCTACGGCCTTCCGGATCATATAGTCCCAGCCTTATTTTTACGTCATCATCATCCACCATAAAGTTGATGTTCGAACCTAGGTCGGGCCTGAAACTAATAATGCACGCTAGTTATAAACTGTGTATTTGTTTCATACCGGAGCCCAAAGGGGTTTTGGACTAGCCAAGAAATTGCTCTTCTGGGGTTGTGGGTTCACACTTACCTTCAGGCGATACATTGGCTCGTCTTTTTTGTTTCCATCCATGTTTCGTTTACCCGATAAGGCATTCCTTCACATTTGTCAACATAAACACCGGCATATTTAGCGGAACACAAAAAAAAGGTCCATAATTAAAAAAATATGGTTTTATTTTAAAATCTACTTAATACACTTCTTTTGTTATTTAAAGTTTCATTTGTTTTACTTAAAATGAGATCACTTAAGAACAGATTTTGCGAGTAAAGGCTATTTGTGAAAAATGGTACATTTTTTAACTTTTCATGTAACCGGAATAAGTGAAAATTAATATTACAATAACAATTAATTAAATTAGAAAAATGGTGATTAATATGGCGTATTTCCTCCACGTGCTCTTATTAAAGTTTCTACCCGTCTAGGCATACTGAGAATGATGTTATCGATGGTCTCCTGGGATAGTCTCCGCCATTCTTCAACTACGGCGATTCGCAGTTCACCCACGTTGGCAGGAGCTGGAATTCTGGATTTAACTTTTCTTTTCAGCAAGTCCCAAACGTGCTCTATTGGGTTCATATTCGGTGATCTCGCCGGCCACTCCATAACAGTGATATTTATATCATTAAGATAAGCTTGAGTTACCCGAGCGGTATGCGGCCGAGCATTATCCTGCATAAAAACAAAATCGTCACCGATATATGGGGCAAACGGTACGACATTTTCTTCTAAAACTTCTCTGATATAGCAGTCTGCAGTCAGACTCCTGACTCTGTTAATCACTACCAAGTCTGTGCGAGATCCCAAACAAACCATTATTGATCCACCACCGTATGCAACTGTAGTTTCAAAAATTTGTCTGAATGTATCGTTCTCCTTTGCGTCTGTATATTCTTTGCCTGCCGTCAATTTGATTTAAGAGAATTCTGCACTCATCACTAAACAATACCTTACTCCATTGGTCTGCGTTCCAAAGTCGATGTTCCTGAGCAAAAGTTAACCTGTTTCTACGATGATTTACCTCGAGCCTTGGAGCCTTGGCGGGCACAAATGAACCCAAACCAGCTTCTTCGAACCTTCTACGTACCGTACGCTCACATAGGTTACACCCCGCACTGCTTCTAACTCATGTCGGGCTTGGACGGCCGTCAAACGGGGGTTCCTACGTACACGAAGCCGAATGAAACGATCATCCCTACTCGAAGTGCGTCTTTTTCTGCCTTGTCCTGCTCTTCTCACATAAGTACCGGTCTCCCTGAACCGTTGGATACTACGATGGATCGTTGAAACTGGTCGACGAAGATCTCTGGATATCACTCTGTAGGTTTGACCATTTCTTCGCATTTCGAGTGCCCTGGCAATCTCCGTTGGGGCTAAGTCAGGCATAATTTAGTCCTAAACTCCAAAAAGATACGCGATTAAAAAAAACTAACAAAAAACAGTATTTCAATGAAATTTTAAATCAAACTCAGAAGGAAGAAATACTCGAAGTTCGCTCCAGATAAGGTGTATTTGAATAAAATTAAAACAATTGCATAAAATGTGATGTTCAGTTGTTTTCTTAATTTGAAAATTTCTTTTTAAATTAAATGACGTATAAACCAGCCAGCAACCTTATATGATACTGATATCAAACCTTTATTTTATGTTCCGCTAAATATGCCGGTGTGTGTATTTTTTGAGATCTGACCATATTGCATTATGTCCGTGTATGTTTATTGATGTATGAGCCTGAACCAAATGTTTAAAAATTATAGGATGGGGTACTATCATTATTATCATACCATTTACATAGACATATTATTTACACCATGCCAGTTTTTTAAAACTCTTTTACACTGATAACATGCTTGCAGTTTCCTACACGAAATTCTGAATATATGCTAACTAAAAAAATGAGCATAATAAAACATACATGAAATAATTTCAGTATATCTCTGACATGATAATATTTTATAGGACAAGGTAGGATAAAATAAATATATACCCCCTTACTAATAAAAATATTTACACAACGGATAACTTAAACAATGTTGCTATAAAACATTGTTGTCTGTCAAGTGACTTTTCCAACGCATTAGACAAAGACAGCAACATTGTTTAAGTTATCCGTTGTGTAAATCTTTTTATTAGTAAGGCAGATAATGAAAAATTCTTTTAGAATAAACAAACATCAGTGCTTGCTTTATATATTTTAAAGATCAAAATACATTTCTTACAACTTGTAACAGTTCAATCATACTAAAATACAATTTAGAACATAATATGCCATTGCTTATTACAATTGTCACCTTAAAAAAATACAAAATGCTGCAAATAATATTACGAATGATAGCTTAGAGCTAAAAAGGAAGTTGCAAATATACTATTAAAATTATAAATCTGCCAGTTTCATGGAGTAACATTCACAAAGATACACTGACAGAGTATAATTTTAAAGTAAACACAATCTAGTTTATTGAATTTCCCATCATATATACCAAAAAAAGTCTTATTTCTAATACAATCATATTTATTCTCCTTAAAGCTAACATATTACTAGTACTTATAGCTACAAGTATAAGTCCGGATCAGTTCTATGAAGTCACACCACTGTCCACATCACTGCCTAAATAGAAAACTATGTTTATCGATTGGCTAATGAATATTTTGGATGACCAGTTAGATCAGAGTCAAATGCAGTGAAAAATGTTGCTTGTCGATTGCCGCTGTAACAAAATATAATGAATAATAATATCAATAAAGTGTTAAATCTTTTTACTATGTACATATTTTTTATTTAAATGTATTGCAATGTTATTAAAAATGGTGTTTATACAAAGAGTCTAATGTGCATATTCCATCTCACTAAATTCAGACATCCTAATATCGAAGCTAATTAGAATTTAGTAAGTCAGAAGCCACACTTCTTTCGATTTAAGATGCTAATTAGGATCCTAACTTCCTAAATTCTATTTCACTTGACTGAATTTAGTTACTAAATCATTTAGGATGATGGAAACAATAATTCTATTACTAAATTTTACCATTTAACCAAAATTCAAATGTTGTTTTATGGTTATTACTGTAGTGTAACTGATTAGTGTTTTATGTTATTACTAGTAAATAAATAAAATCAGTAGTACCTACATATTTGATGTAAGTATAATATTTACCTTTTAAACAGGAGCTCCTGGGCCACCTTTTTTGCCGATAAGTGACTTATGAATATGAGGAATAACACCACCACCAGCAATGGTAGCTTTGATGAGGCTGTCCAATTCTTCGTCTCCTCTGATAGCCAATTGCAAATGCCGTGGTGTGATACGTTTCACTTTAAGATCTTTGGATGCATTTCCCGCTAACTCCAACACCTAAAAATGGACAATAGTAAGTAAACAAAAAAGAAACTGACAAGTATTTTCCCGCCCATTTGCGTAAACAAACATTAATTTACAACATTTTGCCGAAATACCTACTAAATTTCATGTACCTAAACACAGTTTTAACTTTACAAAGCGAATATATTTCACATGAAAGATTATTACATAGAAGACAAAAATTATTAGCAAAACAATAGTATTAAAAGTATTTCCCGCCATAAAGTAGTATTCGGAAATCTCAACTTTCATTACAGGTACAAAGGAAATGGAAAGAATTTTACTTTTTTAGATCACATTCATCAATAACAGAGCTTATAAATGCGCCAGCATACAATAATTATTAGAATTATAATTACGCTAGAAATTTAGAATGCCGCCATGTTGACAAGGCGTCGCTTACCTCCGCAGTCAAATATTCGAGAATAGCTGCAGAATAAACTGCTGCTGTAGCACCTACACGACCATGACTTGTGGTTCTATTTTTGAGATGTCTGTGAATTCTTCCAACGGGAAACTGAAAATATGCGATTATTTTTATTCCCTATTTTCATTGATTACTTTCCTACGGTACTGGCGGCCGCCATACTAGAGGTCATGCGTATTATTAAATTTTGTGAAATAGTCTCAAATATAAAATTGTACGTTTTAATGTTGTTCTAAATTCACAAAATAATTATTTAACAAGATTCTCAATACCTGTAATCCAGCTCTTGCTGATCTTGAGACTGCTTTTGCCTTAGCTTTTCCCGAGTCTTTACCTGCTTTACCTCCAGCCTAAAATTCATCAAAAATCCTATTAATTTTTATCGTACGAGGCTGAAACTTCGCCAGGACGTGCATTACACGATTATCTTTCAAAATACACAAAAATTTCGACACAACACTAATTATTTTTCACGAAATCTTGCAAAACTCACCATTTTGAAACGTGTTACACACTATCACCACTACAGAGAACAACCAACACAGGAAAGGCGCCAAGCCGAAACGCGCAACAAAGATGGCAGCGGCGCGCCACTCGTTGATCACTTGTGGTTGGCCAATGGTGCTTCACCGGATATAACTTACATAAATTTTGACTCTCTTTCGCTCCTACTCTACTTGTCTCTCTCTTACAGGCGTGGCGTTGCTGGCGGGAAAATGGCGATTAATTTGAGACACCAGCGACGCCCAAGCCACATGTGTAATTTTTAGAAACTACAAAGTACAATCTACTTGTTAAGCTATCATCAGGCATCACTATCATCGTTTTACCATGGATCGATTACTTATTTTTTACTAGAGAAATGTTTTGTTGAAAAAATCTTTAATATTTTTAGATGAGTTATGACTTTGACTGTTGTTTGTCAATGTACCGTAATAAATTAACTAATGATACCTATACTCATATAATAAATAAATAATATTATGTTAGTTGTTAGTCAATGAAAATATTTTCTATAGCTGGTTCATTTAAATCACGTAGCTTACAGGCACAGCCAAGAAATAATATTTAGTAGTTGTTCGCAATATAAATCATGTTGTGTCGGGTAGTTAATTGGTATAATACAGGGGTCTCCAAACTTTCCAGCCTTAGGGCCATACTGATTACTCCAGTAAGTTCCGAGGGCCAAAACCATATTATCATTGTTGCCGGTGGTAAAACGTGAAATAGTCCACTGATGAAAAAAAAAGTCCGAAAAAGTACGCAACGTTTAAAAAAGGCTGCAAATCGGCAACACTGCATATTATTAATTTTTCTGTCATTATCTGTAATTCCTAGATTAGTCGTAGAGTACGAGCCATGAGGAGTAACGTGACACGACATCTGGTGGACACAAGCGGAAATAGGTAGTACCTTCTATCGCTAATAGATGGCGCTAATAGCACGTACAGAATAATCTCGTTGGTTCGAGAAAATTCTGGTGTCTTCCACTCACTTCTAGATGGCAGTAATTGGAATATATAAGAAGGCTAGTGGCGCAACCACAAGTCAGTTCCTATGACACTATTGTGAAATAAAATAGTGCGTACCTCCTTAAAACGTGTTTGTGCGTGTTTAAGTTTAAGACATCTTTGTAACAGTATTTTGATTTGAATTGTTGCTTTTGTGTGTGATTTAGTAGTATGGAAAAAAAGCGAAAAATTGATAGTGAATGCAGAAAATTCAAAGATTAGTGGAACATTCAGTATTTCGTAATTGAGTCCAGTAACAAGGCGCTATGTTTGATTTGCAATGAAAGCATAGCCGTTCTCAAGGAATATAACATTAAACTTCATTATGAAACAAAACATTTTCAAAATTACTCAAAATATACAGGAAGTTTGCGGACAGAAAAAATCGAAGCTATGAAGCGCGGATTGAAATAGCAGCAATCTTCATTTACAAAACTCAAAACTGAACAAGAGGCTGCAACTCGTGCCAGCTTTCGTGTGGCTCTTGAAATTGCAAAACGTGGAAAACCATTCACCGATGGAGAAATTATCAAAGAATGCATAATTGCAGTAGCCGAAGAAATGTGCCCTGAAAAGGTAAATTTATTGAAAACTGTCAGTATGTCAGCTAACACTGTGGCTCGAAGGGTAGAAAACATCGCTAAAAATATATCCTCTCAACTGTTCGACAAAAATGGACATGTTGAGTGATTTTTTTTGGCCTTGGATGAGTCAACGGATGTGTCAGATACTGCTCAGGTGTTGATTTATATTCGAGGAGTAGATGAAAGCTATGAAGTGCATGAAGAACTTCTTGATATGTATAGTATTTATGACACAACTACTGGTACAGATATTTTTAAAGGAGTTGAAATGGCCATTAATCAAAAGAACCTTCGATGGAAAAACTTGATATGTATTACAACTGATGGAGGCAAAAATATGAGTGGGAAAGATAAAGGAGTGGTCGCTCTTGTGTCAAAGGCTGTAGAAAATGACGGTGGTTCAAAACCATTAGTCTTACATTGTATCATTCATCAACAGTCTTTGTGCGGAAAATGTTTGGATATGTCTGAAGTTCTGAAACCAGTCATATCAATTTTATAAGATCTTTTGGGCTGAATCACCGACAATTCCGACAATTTATTGAGGAGATTGGAGAAAATGACTAACCTTATCATACTGCCGTACGTTGGCTTAGTTGTGGGAAAGTCCTTCAGCGCTTTTTTGAACTTCGAGCAGTGATCGAAATTTTTTTGAATGAAAAGCATCGCTCTCTTACTGAATTACAAAACAACGCATGGCTGTGGAAGTTAGCATTCTATGTTGATTTGACAAAACATGTGAACGAACTGAATTTGAGATTGCAAGGAGAAAACCAGATCCTCCTGATTTATACACTAATATGAAATCATTCCGGAAGAAATTGATACTGTTTCAATCACAACTACGAAGTAAATGTTTTTCACATTTTAAAACATGTGAAATATTCAGCCACACCACTGAGACTGAGTTTCCTATCGATTTTGCAATCGAAACTTTGAGTGCTTTGAAAATAAATTTTGATACTCGTTTTTCGGACTTTGATGCCATTGCGAATCAAATTAAGATTTTTCAGAATCCTTTTGATACTGACATTGAACTAGCCTAGACACTAGCCCCGGAACATCAAATGGAAATGATTGATCTACAGTGCAGTGATATAATTAAGAACAAATATCAAAACTCATATTTGTTGGAATTTTATAAGGGTCTTCCACTGACACAATTTGATAATTTGCATAAATTTGCTCGTGGGCTGTTTTCTGTTTTTGGTACTACTTATTTGTGTGAGAAGACCTTCTCCAAAATGAAGTACACAAAAATTTTTTACAGATCTAAATTAACTGATGAGCATCTTAAATCTCTTTTAATAATAATTATTAAAAGAGATTAATATTAAAAGAGAATTATTAATTTTACTTGTACCAATTATTGGTACAAGTAAAATTAGTCCACAACTACAAACTATTGTCAGTGGAAAATCTCAATTACAAAAATCTCATTAGTATTTTATATGTCATTATGCTTGTTATAAGTTATGTTTTTATTTAAAATGTATAAAATGTTATTTGGATTCATTTCAATAATTTGTTAGTTATTATATACTGAAGTTAAATTTTCTGCATATTATACATGTCTTTACTCATTACAATTCTGTGTTTCTTTATCCAACTTATCGCAAAAACAATAACAATAAGCCTACAACAATGTTATGAGTAGTTAGCCCATGACCATATCAATGTAGATGTCATATTAATAATTATTCAACATAATTAGAAATTAGAATACTTCAGTAAACTAAATTTAATTTGCTATAAAAAATATGTTCTCTAAAAGGAGTTTTCAAGTATGCTAGCCCTCCGCGGGCCGGACAAAATCTGACCGCGGGCCGGATGTGGCCCTCGGGCCGTAGTTTGGAGACCCCTGGTATAATAGATCATAGCTCCTACAGACATATTTTTATGCGGTTCTTAAGGCGCGTCTCCTGCGTGTGTTTTTTTCGAAACATTACACAAAACATCGAAACATTGGGGCGTGGCTATACACATTTGTGTAGGCATATACAATGTTTTTGTCTTCCGAGACGGACGGGAAACATTCCCCGCGCGGGTAGAGAGGGGAAGGAATGTTTCATTTCTTAACAACTGTTACACCACTTACATGACCATTAAACATAGAAATACGAAAGAAACTATTTATCAATCCCAAATCGGTCTTCTATTCGTAATTCCAGATATATAGGTACTAAAATTACGGGTCAGTAAATATGGCTTAACTCGAAATCTGGGGGTCTAAAAGGCCATTTTAGATGTTTCACATATTTTTTTCCATACAAAATCGTGAAATGGTAAAATGGCTACATGATTCATATGATTTCATCATATTAGAAAACATAAATTTTGACAGTTTTTCAATAGAAATGCGTACAATGGCGCACATAATATGAGTTGAAAAAATATATGAAACACCTAAACGGGGCTTTTTAGACACAGGAGCTGTGTTTTCTCTTAGATTCTGCATCTGCAATCGCTAAAACTGCGAGTGCTCACGTCTTCCTCATCGGAATTCATGATCTTTTCTACACAAAATGTTTTGTTTCAAAACATTTTGTATAGCAGGAGACAGCTTGTGTATGAAAACAAATATTTTTGTTTCATGTTTTCTGTGTAATGTTTCGAAAAAACATGAGCAGGAGATGCGCCTTTAGGGTTCAACAGTAACTACAAAAAGACCTTACAGTTTCGCTTGTCTCGTCCCCTTCTGTCCTCCCTTGATAACTTCGGTAATATTAAAATATAATAAAAGACCATTGCGTAATTCTAATATACCTACTATATTATATAGACTTTATTTTTGGCATGATTAAATAATTATAATTTTGTATATTTTTAGGCGAAGATTTCAAACTCAAGATAGGCTATGACGTACATTTGACATAACAAATCTTCATACAAGAAAAAGTTACGCCATCTTGGTTTTCACCATACCTCAAATGTCAGCAATCTTGTTTTCACCATACTTCAAATGTCATAATGGCCCCAAGAATCTCAAAACTGGGACCATTTATAGGACTCAAGCAGATTTGTATTTGAACTTTGAAGATTTATACCTAATCTTTGTTCTTTGAAAACCATTTTTACCTTTTGCTAATTTGTTATTAAGTATATTATTTTATTACATATTAGTTATAATGAAACACTGTTTTAAAAATATTTTATTTATTAATCTAGTACATACAGTGTTTGGTATCTAATCACAGACAATCCTACTAATATTATAAATGTGAAAGTTTGTTAGGATGGATGGATGTTTGTTACTACTTTCACACAAAAACTACTGAACGGATTTTGATGAAATTTGGTATGGTAGTAGTTTAGGCTCTGGATTAAAACATAGGCTACTTTTTATCCTGAAAAAGTACAGTATTCCCGTGGGATACCAGATACTATATTTACGCGGGCGGAGCCGCGGGAAACAGCTAGTTTAATATAATAACGTTAAGCAACACAGAGGGTTAGTATGTTATCCTAGTTTAAGTAATATATGTGTATTGTACATTGTAAATTGTGTACGTGGTAGGTACACTAATACACTAGTATCTAATATGGCAGTGATATTACCTCGTATGTTGAACTTCATCTTAATAACCTTACAGGCTTATCTCATACACTTATAGATATCAATAATTTGTTCAATAAAAGTACTAAAATTATTTAATGTATTGTTAGGCAGTAGGTAATAATTATGAATTATGATTATTCATTCATTCAACATAAAGTTGTCAGGCCTGTACAATTAGTACCTAATTTGAACATGTAAAATTATAACTAAATATTAATAATCCTCCACTACGCGGTGTCTTCAGCGAGCTGGTCGCAGCGGTCTTCCATTTCATACTGAAAATAAGACAAAACGATCAGTAAATTATTATAGGTCTGAAACGTCTGATAACCTACTTCTACTAGCATTTAAGGTATTAGACATAGCAAATTATTAGGTTATAGCGTCGGTAACAGTGTCGGACTCGGGCACGTAGGGTTCCGTGCCATTATACTAATAATTTACATGTTTACATAATTATTTAGTTATTTTTGTACGCAGTTATCCAGTAAGCGCTTTTACAAGTTAAGTATCTATAACTCCTGAAGTAGCAAAGTTAGATAAGCCGTTATAGCCGTTAAAGTTCATCACATCATTAATTTAGTCAGATTTTTCGAGCCAGCACCGCAAGATGCGAAGAGAATAGTATAGAGTACCTATAAGACTTTTTTTCAATTCAAAATGTGGAAGAACATTTACCTCGTCAAGTTGCAAGCACTTGCCCCACTCGGCCAAGGAGATGCGGTGGTCGTTGTCCTCGTCACACAGGTCGAGGAACGGCGCGATGCAGTGCTCCAGAGACATCAGCGGCGCGCGTATTGGGAACAACTCGTGGCGGGATACGAATCTGGATAGTGTTGGTTGTTTAATAAAAAGGCGATGTTTAAATTAGATTTTGATACATTGATCTTCAAGAACGTTGGTTTTAGCCTTCCTAAGTGTACAAATATTCATTCACCGATGACAATGCACATAATCATATAAAGTCCAACCTGTCGTTATCATGCGTGTCCAGATCGCACCACTTCCAGATAGCCGCGTTGGTCCAGCGGCGCGTGAGGTTGGTTTCGGCCTCTCTCTCCATGCGCAGGTAGTGCGGGGTGAGCTCGCTGCGCTCCGCCATGTCGCGCATGACGTTGAACAGCCAGTCGCGCATGCGGCGCGGGAAGTCCGACATCTCGCTCTCGGTGCACTCGGGCATCTCGCGGCAGTCGCCGTAGTACTCGATCTGCACGTGGTGGTACTGCGGCCCGCGGCAGAGATCGGAGCCGTCGAGGCACAGACAACGCTGACGGTACACCTCGCAATCCGACGACCAGGTTTCGTTGTCGTGGGTGCATACCTGTACAGAAAGAGCATTTTCAGAGCAGATTCTTTATTCCTTTACTTTATTCTGTATTTAACAGAATAAAGTAAAGGAATCTTTTTGCTAGATATTTAGAAAAGCATTGCATTTCCTTTTTCACAAAAGTAGCACATTAGAAGCGATATTAATAAAAATATTTACAATACGGATACTGAATAGGCTAATCCATCTTGCTGTCTTTGTCTGTCAAGTGGCTTTTCCACATGGATTGCCTATCCGTGGTGTAAATATTTTTATTAATAAGCGGGTAACAATACAGTGGAACTAGACGGATTAAAGACCATTATTTTTTTTACACATAAAGAAATAAGGTTACTTGTTACTAAGTATGTCTGTACGAATATTGTAAAGCAGTTTTACTATATTCTTTATAACCAAGTACTACAACTAACCCTTCTCCTGGCGTCGGTCTCGTAGGGGCACTCCTTGATGCAGTTGCAGACGGCGTCGCCGAGCTCGTTGATCTCGCACACGCGCCCGGCGCTGCAGTGCACCTTCAGGCAGGGGTCTGTAAAAAAGAGAAACGTAACAGTTTATTTTTTATTTTTAGGCTGAATAAGTAGGTATATAGGATCACGCATAGACTGATCCAGACAAGCAATAGGGGAGACGACTAAATACATGTAAAATATTTATTTAGACTACATGTAGTTTATATGCTCAGAAATATTGAGTAAGTACTTATTACTACTTGATAAATGTAAAAAAATTATATATTTGATGTATAGTTTAGTATCTAATTAGATACATCTAAAAAAATTGAAAAGTTTAATTTTTTTGCTAGTTTAAGCCCTACATCATAATATTTAGTTTACTTACATCATATTATACAAAAACATTAATTGCAGTAAGTATGAACTTGAACGCACAAATCTCGGAGATATTTACAAATATTATGTTTCTGCTTTATATTCCATACACTTTTACCTAATCGTGACGTTAGAGTTAGGTTTTGTACGACTTTTGTATGGAGCGTTTTCATGAGACTTGCGAACAAATCGCTGTACCTTTGAAATAAGTAATGCGTTACATACCGTCCAAATTGATTTCATTGCCCTCCTCCTCGTTCGAGTCGTGGTCCTCATTCATGAGCTCATGGACGCGGGCCTTCTCCGACTCCTGGAAAATTAAATTACAATGATTACCTACCCTTATGGAAATATTTTTCAAAAATAACTCTTAAAAAGTCTCAAAAACTCTAAATAAGACTTACTGAAAGTCTTATTTTTTCTGATTAAGTGAAAATAAGTGTTGACAAGTGTGAATAACTCTTCAAAACCTTACCTTACCTAATAATATATTATTAGGTAAGTAATAAGTATTTATGTACGAATAACTATAATCTCATAGCGATTTCTTCGTAATCGATGATCACTGTATATAATATATAAGTATACCACAATAATACTTGCCGATACATTCGTAATTAGGTACAGTCGAAGACAGATCCGGTATAAGTTGTAACACTTTTCGACTTTATAACTCGGCAATAAGGTTCAAAAGTAGTATATCGGTCATATCGGCGACCAGAAGAGTCACGTCGAAGAGTAGGCAGTATTAGACACTAGACAGTCGGCAGTCTAGGTACACATTTCTATTTAAAACAACAAAATCGGTATCGATACGATTTGTAGGCTTCTAAAATCTAGTCATAATTTAAACTCTAAGGAGGAGTACCTGGAATCTCTGTTCATCAAGCCGCTCCGCCATGCCTCTTTCTAGATGTTCAGCATCGGTGTCCTGGTGCGGCTCAGAGATCTGGCGCGGGGAGGCGGAGGGGAAGAGCCGAGCGGCCGCCAACATGGCCGGCTCTGTGGTTGTTGTTGTCCGGAGTCGCTTGTGCTTGCGGCGCTACGCGTGAAAAAATATTGCATGATTGTAGAATGCAGACAAAGTGAATTAGGCTCACGCTCATTAAGATCTCACGATGCCGATTAGATTTATCTACAGTAAAACCATGTTACTAATGGCCCTCGGTCATCTTCGTTTTCCTATGGGAATGACGGACAGATGTATGAAAAGCGACGATTACCGAAAGACTTTGAGGTTGTGGTTGTACTGTACGTAAGTCATTGGCGGAGGTTTGTACCTTAGCTTCTGTATTTGAGAGCGATATCCACTATTTTAGAAAGGAACTTACGACTGCTTCGGAGGACGTGATCACGGCGACCAAAACGGCCAACACAAAAAGGCGCCTCATGATGACCGCCTACTGCAATAAAATACTTGTGAGATAAAGCAATCGACGATGAATGTGTTATGTGAATCGATGGATCATTGAGATGGATGTTATTATATGGCTTGTATTCAGTTTTGAACTCTTCGGGTCTTTGCCCGGTTGGAGATAGCATGTGCGGTGTGCCGCTCTTCTCAGTAGGAATTTCCTGGGACATATCGGAGTATTGACTTAGAATTAAATCAAAAATCAAACTAAGTAATTAGATATAGCCATAAAATACTTCCTAGAAATAAAAGATTTGTTATGCTAATCTTGTATTTATATAATCAGAATCCATTAAATTTAGTATGCAGGGAGTTATGGGGGAGAAAAGTCGATCTAGCTAGGTATTATCGTACGTGTATTTTTTGCGTTGTTCGGAAATTAGGAATGTGGTGGGTTCGAACCCCGGTAAAATATTTTTGTAATTCTTTTTATTTTTGTCAATTTATCAGAAATCCGAGCAAAGGACCTAAGTACTACTTATTAAAATATAAAACACAGCAGGTACGTACTATTCGGCAAAGTAAGGATATTCGATTATCTGATCAATAATGAACTTATGAGCGATTCCGCCGTTAGGTACGGTACATTTGGACGCATATAAAATACCATAGCAATAAAAATAAAACAATTATGCGTTAAATGTCTATTGGAAGACTATCATTTTACCGTATTTGCTTTATCTTCATTCATAGAAGTTTTAATGTGGTATTTATTTAGTCAGGAAAATGGTTCAAAGTGTCATTTCGGGTGGAACAAATTTTACCCCACCCTTTCGGATTCGGATAAAAAAAGCTAATGTCTGCTAATTGTGTAATGCTACCTATATTGTTTTGTTATTTCGATATGTGTTTAAGTAATCTATACCCTACTAATATTATATACCTATGTGAAAGTTTGTGAGGATGGATGAATGGATATTCTTTCACGCAAAAACTACTGAATGGATTTCATATATATTGTTTTTAGGTACCTATCTATTTCCAGTGTGATTTTGCAACTGATACAGATTTTTCAAGGGCGATATTTTTTAATATTAAGTAAATTTTTAAACATTTGGCTTTCTGACTAAACATAGTGTTTCTTCTTTGCATTAGAATCAACAAAAGCACGAAATAAAGTATTTTAAATTTTGGTTTCTGTAATCGTACGCGGCGGAATCACACATAGATAAAATCGTATTCTAAGAATTGCTTTGAAACTTGAGCTTACAACGGTTGATTCACGAAGAGCAAATTGGAATTTTTTAAACGACACGTTCACACGCCACGTGTGGGCTTGTAAGTATAGGTTAGGGACTGTATATACTAAGATAATGTTATGTCAAATCTTGTAAGTATTAAAGTCTCTATTATCGATTGAAACCTTGATTGTTTCTGAGTAGCTTACCCACTATTTAAAAACTCAAGTAGGCAAGCCTGCCAAGGGACACCTAATGCGGATAACAGCCTTTAAGGAATAAATTCTTAATATTCTGTTAAGTATAGTTTAAACTTTAAACAGTAGGTACCTACTGTAGAAACTATAATACCGCGAAATACTGAAACAGTAAACTCCAGATATATTTAATAGAACGCTGAATGCTTTAGGCAAACAAGTCAGCTAGTGCATATTGGACATTAGTTGATATTATAATATTAGTACGAAAAGACTTGCTGTCTTACTACATTGTTTAAATTAGGTGCATGTGCATCAATGTCTGTGCCTCGACCCAGTGACGTCATCATCTCTAGGGCACATCTGATTGCGCTAATGCCGACGCTATATTTCTTCCAATTTATCATGACACCTTTAATAAGAAAGTTATATTCAAGCAGCAAGCAAAGGCAACTTGCATTTAATTAAGGAAAGTACGATCACGAAATTCTGTTAATACCAACCGACTTATTGTGGTTTTATTATAAAGGTACATAGGTTTAAATAATACAATCACGGTTTTTTGTGACAAAGGTTATCTAAGAGGCCTCGGCGATAGAGGAGTGCCCGCGACCTATTTCCCTAGAATGGCTCCTTGCTCCAATCCTCATAATTGGCAGAACTGAGGCGATAGTCACTTCCAATCTATTCGTCTCTATTGACCCAAATTCATGTCATGTTACCTCACAGTTTAATTTGCTTAAATGAATGGGCCACATATCGGCAACAGAAATGTTTCAGATTTGTTTAAAATTGAGGTAACTAGTGTCAATTTGTAACAGCCGACAAAATATGTACCTATCATTCGTAAACGGACGGTTGTGTCTTTGAAAATGCAACCAATTTTGGGCTAATTTTACCTTCAAAATACAATGTACGTAGGAAAGCATTAAATCTACCCTGGATACAAGTATACTTTATACATATGAACTAGTTATGGATATGGCATACCTTAAAGGCCCATTAGGGTCTTAATAAAAGCTCTGAATGTTTTCAGAAAATCCTTTAAATGTGCATTTTAAGTTGCCATTTTGTTAGTCGTTAATATATAAACAACATCTGACAGAGTTCACGATGACTTCATTGACTCGTAGTGAATATTTTTGTCCCCAATAGGTATATCGACCGATAACCTGCGCCCTCGTCCCGATCTGCGTCGCGCTCGTTAATATCTTTACGACTTCTCCAAAATACATAATTAGCTTCTACGCTAACCATCGCAAACCAAGTAAAATTATTATTTGTGCAACTTTATAGGGCAATAATTAATAAGGAACCTCATTTAATTCTTGTCATTATAGTTACCTAATACTTAGTTATCCTTGGTGAGAGATTGCTAAGTTTTAAGTTTAGATAGGTACGATATCTCTACTTTTGAGCCAAATGGCAGGATTCGAAGGAGGTCGACGAGGTAAAGCGTTTATCATATACTCGAGAGTATGATAAATTACAGTATATACGTTAGAACATCCGCTCTTAAAAAATTTGGTGCTCTATAGCGCTCGCACACTTTAACGCAATTTATAAATTTTACAGCTTTAGCTGGGATGCTGTAGACGAAACTTTTGATTCCAGCGTTTTAAAAAACGTAACACAATATTTTTTTCATATCGTGAATTGCGAGAGGTCACGCTATCGGCGGACATGATAACCGCTTCCGTCAGTATCGCGAATCACCACCACGGGATAAGCGCGAGTGACCCATATTCAATTATTCTGATGAAAATAAAACATAAAAAGATGGAATAAATTACTATATCATTAAGGAATAGAAGGTTAGATGACGACATAACAATATTATTCTCTAGCATCTAGCCTAGAGCGAGGCATCACTGACATGACGTAACTTGCGTGTACCGCAAGGAGCTAAACTGGGCCTCATTTAAAGCTAAATAGGTAGCTATTAGCATGAATAAATTATATTAGTAAAGTTGGTCTCTGCTATAAGCTAGCGAGCTATAAGCAGTTTCTAGGCGCAAGTTACGTACTAACTATTTAGTAATCTGTGGCTCAATTCTGTATTTATATATGAGTCAGTTCCAGCTCCCCGGTTACTGCAGCAATCGTTTCCCCCGGCCTACATCCCGCATGTTTTACGACCCAACTGTACTGCTCATTAAACAATATTATCTGAACGCATTTTACAAGCTTCAGTTATTACATACTACCCAGTTCATTTACCTATTCATATTTCCATAAAGCACAATCATGTACTTGTTATCCACATATTATCAGCATATTTCGAAAGAAGTGGAGAATTTCGAAAGAAATGAAGACCTCTGTGGCTCAGTGGTTAACGCGTTGGTGCTCAAGCCGGGTGTCGCGGGTTCAAATCCGCCGAAAAGAACAAAAAGTTTTTCTGTGTTTCTGGATCATGAATGTATATTAAATAATATGTTTGTTATATAATACAAATCTTAAATATATGTATAATATAAAAGTATTAAATATACTTCCGGTTAACTGGTCTCCGTAACACAAGTTCTTAGCGCGTACTTAGCACGGTGACAGATTGACGTGGTGTGCAGCGTCCATAGATATATGATATAATGTTATCAAATAAAGGGATACATAAGAAATATAACTTACTTATTTGTACATACCGCAGAATTCATTTGAATAAACAGAACCATAATATTGTTATTTTTAAAAGATTTAAAAGCTCATCGTGAACATAATGATTCGTCAGTGAAAAATAAAACCAAATTGCTCTATACCACAGCTATATCAATATGTTGCATAAACACAGCCAGGTATGCACATTGCTAAACACGTTTTGGGACCACACACACCTACAAGCACACTACACAGGGAGCAGGAATAAAGATATCTCATACTATGTATAGGTTTACATTTTGGAGTCTGAAGTAATTTGGATTTTTTCAAATTTAGTATAATATAGTATAGTACCTACTTAATAAAAACTGGAAAGTGGAGTACGAAGATATTCTAGTAATTAATGGCGAAATATTATCGTATTTTTTAATTGTTATTCATTAACATTAGTCTATTCATAATAAGTAAAGCCTATACGATTAATACGCATATACATGGTTTAAAGGTATTCAAATATAAAACTGTTTCAGTTTTTTTCAAGTTACCTTTAAGTATATTGAAACTTTTAGCTAAAGATAGGAACGAATATTTAGACAATTAGTGATCTCTTTGTTTAATGAGGTATAACGAAGCCTGTTATAAAGGATCGATATTGTTAAAATAAAGACGGTCTTAAAGCATATTCAAAGGAGCTTACCGTAATATCTTTCCCACGATGTACGCCGTGGTCGAGCACACGCCACCAACTGCCTCGTATCCCGAGAGCTGCGCTGGCGCAATTTACTTGGGTGTTTTTTAAATACATGCGATCGAGGCACAATTAGTTATACGATGCTTTAACAAATTCAGCATTTATAGTACTTTAGTTTAGTTTCTGAAACACGATTTAGTACTGTCAATCTTCCATTTCCCACCACCATAACTTACAGAAGCTTTAATTACATGTTGAGTTGGGCTTGGAAGACTTATTTAATATAAATGGACACAAATACAGAGTTTTGTGAATAAGTTCAGATTTTTTTTATAAAATGCTTATTCAACCACGAAACCAGAGCATTCTTTAACCGACTTGGTATAATTCAATTCGTAGAATTTTACCAGAATATTCAACCTTGATTTCTTGAGTGCGCCAATGAGACGCCAAGGACATAAAATAAAGTAACACTGAATACGTGAACATTCCATAATATATAGGTTCCCCTCTTCTCTGGTATTTTCAATGTATTGTTTTTATCAAATGAGCATATTTTTGAGCTTATTAAGTTTTATGTTCATTCCATATTTGAATACTCTTTATTCTGATTGACTTTATCCATTATTTTTGCTATGACTAAGAGGATTCAAGGAGCAGTTTAGAAATAAAACACATTTTGTTACAAAAAGTACATCTCTATTACAGAGGGCGGTGGCGACGCCACTCGTTGCACTCAGCTCGACTCAGCGCTGCTCCATACAACTTTACACACCGAATTCTACACCGATCTGTACATTTCCAACAAAATCTGATCCATTCATTAACTGTACAGAGCCAAGTACAATGTGACGTCAGGTTGCCGTGAAAATGTTACACATCGGAAATCGAAATACATAAGACATTGCAGAAAGCATGGACTATACATGGACAAATCTTATAAAGATAAGCTTCAAAGACAGATTTTCTTAAGATTAGCTGTCAAATATAAAAAGTATCCAAAGACAAAATTTATCCTCATTTAATCCACTTTTCCTGTTCCAACTTACAATTGTCTGTTTACAGGATGTAAAGTTAATTCAAACATGTATGTTTGGTGTCCTATAGAGCAGCAAGATTCGTTAATCAGAAATAATACATGTCATGTAACATGGGTTAAGCCTTTTAATTATTTTTATTCTGTTAATGAAGCGCTTTTTGGTATGACTTGTGAAGACCTACTAACGCTAGATGCCTGAGGAGCTCCACAATCATCCCGGCAAGGTAAGTCCGTTCGGATTTGATAAATTAACAAAGAATCAACGAATATAATATGCTAAGCGTTGATTGGATTCCGTATAGGATGTTATCGAATGCGAGTTGATTGACCTCTAACAGACGATTATGAATTACCCTTTCGGCATTGTACCAGTCGTAATTATTATAGTAAACATATTAAGACCATCCTAGAGAAAAATTTGATATATACGAACAAAAATAATTATACATTAATAGAAAACGTGGCAAGACGTAGCTTTGCGTTATTAAAACATTATAAATTGAAATACATATTATGTAGGATGTCAATAGTAGGATGAAATGATGATGACCAAAAATACTTACTCAAAATATTTTAAAAGACAATATTTAAATTAAAATTTTAATATTCAGTTCAACACTAGACATAGACAAATTAAATTAATAATATTAGTATTTGAAGAGTATTCTGGTTTTTCTTTTAGTAGGTTTATCAATGTTTAGCCATGCTGAACGGACTTTGAGGGAGTTGTTGATTCCTAGCGCATCTTTAACAGAAAAAAAATCATTATATTATTTACAATAAATAAGTACATGACATTTGGAATTAAGAGCTTCTCGCTCACATTGTCATATTGGTATAACACCCGCTTTAGTATTGTCCAGGGCATGGTAATTCAAAAAGTACATTCAATGCATTTAAAAAAACTATACATATCATGATCTAAGGATTATTTGGAGATGCCAATGCAATATCACAATGTGGTACAACCTTAAAACTGAATGTTATACTATTATTATGAATTTAAAATCACAAAAAGAATACGTATTGGAAAACATAATTTAACTCGCTCTCAAATTACGAATGGAAATTACATAGAAATACATCTTACACAGCTACGATTTTAGACACCCGTGCGTAGAGTTAGGGAGAATACATTAAATATTATATCAATTAAGCAATTTAATATTTTATAATATGCAGGATTTTAGTTTCACATATTAGGCCTTGTGGCAAAACGGCTACCAAAGTGTGAGGGCACTATTTGAAAATAAAAACCAGCTATTGCTTTTGGGATTGGTCGTCACTCGTCAGAGATATCGAAAATATTTCGAAGGTATCGCGCGAGATGCCTTCTACCGCCCACTCACTACGCACCAGGCAGCCAATGGAAGTGCTCAAGTTAGTCTAGTAAATGCTTAACAATTATTGCATTGGGATCGACTCTTAATCGACATGTCCGAGGACAGGTAGTACAAAACAAACCTACTTTCAAAATGAGATGGAGTTCATGTCACTATGTACATGTTTAACGAATATATTCCACTCTATATCTTTCTAAAATCTGAATTTTCCTTTCGTTATTCTGAGACATATTCACGAAATAACTCACCGTAAAATGGACGACGCTTCAAAAGATGACCCAGTATAACGAAAGGATTTACTAGTACAATAGGGTATGATTTCGATTGACATAAATCAAACATAAAATTACTAACGCGCTCGATTCCATTATTATTCCATTGGATGAAACGTAGTAGTAAAATCGAACACAACACATATCTGCCTCTACTCCATTACATCATCGCGCCTCTCGCATCTTTATTGTTATTTAGCCCTCGTACCCACGAGTATTTATGTGGAAGTATAAAGTGTAAAAAGTCAGATTTGTCGTGGGAACGTAGCCTTAGGCTGACCCCACATTAGGCGTGCGCGTTCATCGGGCTTATGAGTGGCGCGAGCAGCGCCCGCATTGCTGACATTCAGCGTGCTCGCGGCGCGCACGCAGCGCCCGTTGACACGCCCGAGGAACGCGCTAATGTGGGGGAGGCCTTAGACAAGAGACGCCAAAAGACTTTGTAGTCCACACAAGCAGAGCGACACCGCACATTCGAAATTCTGAGGTTGATACTAAAAAAATCACTCCGGCGACATTGAACTAATACTAAATTTTACGACCAAACTTAATATGACATTTAATGAAAATTAAACGCCCCATACCATTTCTCTGTCACCGTTGACAATTTACAACCGAATTAGAAAAACGAAATATTCCAAACCACAAACCTAAGCACTAGCTACATACCGATTCGTACCTTAAAGATTCTACCTTTCGAGTGATTAAATTCGATCGAAAAACAATAAAAATACACATCGGGACGATCATTTTTATTGCATAATGATACAACAATTTATGTTTCAGAGATCAAAAAAGTTACATCAAATGAATACCATTGACGAACATGGTTACAAATTCTCGACCTATCCAGTAAGTCGAAGAATACGGTTTGGGGCGGAACGCCCGCAAATGTTGCGTGCGCACACGCATCGAGCGTTAAAAAAATCATTTCCGATTGAGCACCCATTTCATTTATAGATATTGCCTTTACAATGGTTACAAATCGGTTGGAAATCAAAAAGACAATTGGTTGGAAATCGATTATGAAAATACCATATAATAATCCACTGCGAACCTTACTTTGCTTTTCACGATGGGATACGCTTTAAACTCGCTTTGACTCTATAATTCTATAGAGTCTATAAAAGCGAGTGTATTATGTGGTGTTATTTAAAATTGGTTGACACTCAAGTTAGTATATTGATTATTGACAGCACAATCATACGTATAACCTACATGGACGACGCCTAGTTTCACCAAATTAGATATGTTTATTAAAGAAATCTTTCCATATTTTCTTCATAAACCATTTTTCATAAACATTATCTAACTTTTCGCCTAGTTTCACCAAATTAGATATGTTTATTAAAGAATTCTTTCCATATTTTCTTCATAAACCATTTTTCATAAACATTATCTAACTTTGGTAAATGACAATGTCGAGATATACAATAGAATTGAGGTCTTTGCAAAATCTATGAGATACATAATTTAGAACCTCGTAATGTTATTTATCTCTAATAAGTCAAATATTACCCTTCTTTTCAAAATATTCAAAAAAGAAATAGCCGGTAGGTAGGTTAACGTGTTTTACAATAACTTATTATTTTGATTTAATTCGGTAATCACAATACATTTGTAAGAAAATAGCTAACAATTAGCATACAAAGTATAAAAAGATGTTAGTTAGGTCGGTTACGTCTTACAAAAATAATTGCTGACGCAAAATACATAGATTAGTAGCAGTTCTGTAATCTCCGATAATATTGAATTGCTTCGAAATATAACCAACGAACACAATGGTAACATATTACTTTTACTGACTATAGTATTATTAATAATAAAACGAAACATTACAATTAGAATAAAGTGTAACCTTATATTGCTTAATTTTTGGGATTATAGTTTTTAATGTTTGATAGAAGTTCTGAGCGTCTACGACCTCATAACTTATTAGTGACTCAAGTAAAGTTTCATTTTGTGATTAGACTAGAGAGCCACTTGAGGAATTGCCACACTTGCCACATAAAAGTAACACAACATATTAAACATAATTAAGATATATAATATTATGATGAGTTATGAATATCATCTTTATTAATTATGTCAGATACATTAAAAGTGGAAATGAATTTAAGGCGGACGCTTTGCCCGTTATTATGCAGTATAAAGGTTGCAGCCATGCAGTTCTTCGCTAGCAATAAAACGGCAATCCGTTTCTGTTTCGTGTAACACTTGATGATAAATAAATGTGAAGAAAATATTAGATTGTACTTTTAAAATGTGTAATATGAAAATATAAATAGTTGAAGCATAAGTTGAATTTAATGAGTTGAGTACAATTTTCGGCGGTTCTGTCGGGAGCCGGTGAACACCTAGACTAGATTTTTGGATAGATTCAGACGGATAAGTCGATTGGTTATATTTCGAACAAAATGAGCGACGCTCGAAAACTTGAGAAGTGTCGATAGACCCGATACGACGTGTCTACATCATACGGCGATCGCAGCTGGCATCGGGCATGGTGACACAAATTAATTTACTATCTAACTACTTAAGAAAGCGATATGCGAAGCGAAGTTAAACCGGGCGCGGGAAGTTACAAGGAAACACGCCCCACCATTGACACCCACCCGCCCAGTTGCCAACACTCACGGGTTAAATTGAAGAAAAACAAAACGAGGTACCTAGAGATAATGTAGTGTCACAAAGTTAGGTGTCAATAGTGGGGCTGTTTACCGTAGTCGCAAACGTATTAATTACACGGGGCCGCGTCGCCGGCGGACCGCTCACAGACGCCAGCGCCGCGCCCGCACCTGACTCCGACGGGTCTGCAACAACAATGTTCACTGATATACACAACCGTCTGGTCAAAACTTATGCAAAATTAAAATATATTTAATTTAGAAATTGATTATATGAGATAGAGAAGATATTTAGGATTGATTATGCATAATATCTAGTTTCAACACAAAACTGTATGAGTCATCACTTAATTTTGTTACTATACTAAACAAAGAGAGATAATTTTTATTTATGATGAATGATCGTCTACCAAAATGATGTCAAAATGAAAATAATTCTAAACTCAATCAAACATGATATGTGTAATTCGGGACTAATAAACTATTTCTTTTCGTCGGACATTGTAATCAAGCGCATAACACATCAATTCATGGAGATACGAGTTAATAATCGGAACAATCATAGATGACAGCTGTCAAGTTTCAGAGCTGCCACTTGCTCAGAAAAAAAATTGCGCCAAATTTAAATCGGGCACTCTTATTGGGACACCCGTTATTACACTTAGGAGAGCCCTTTGGGGCATTCACATTGAAGACATTTTATAGTAGACATGACCTGTTCTAACGACATCAATATTATATAAGTCATGACTCAGATTTAAAACCATGTTCGAAATTCATACTCTTTATTAACATCATAGACTACAATTTCTGTCCACTAGCGATTGTGTCATCATGGAAATACGTTCCTCTTGAGAATTATGTGCATTTGCACCGGAGGGCTTAAATATGGAGCGTTACACAAAATAACAACGCGTTATCATTGTGAAAACCCATTACAAAAATGGGGAAAGCTACGCTGAAACCGCTCGCAAACTTCGCGTAATTTTCGGTCGTGAAAGTGCACCAAATGTGTCAACAATTCGAAGAGCGATCAATAAATTTGAGGAAACTGGGTCGATTATGGAAGGCAAGTCTCCTGTGCGTCGGCGTGCCGGTCGGTCTCGGCAGCGAAAACATCGCTGCTGTAAACGAGAGTGTCGCCGAAAACCCGGGAACATCAATTCGGCATCGTTCACAACAACTCCAACTTTCGAGGAACACCACGCAGCGAATTCTAACGAAGGACCTTCACCTTCATCCTTACAAGATTTAGCTGACCCAGGAGATTAAACCAGCAGACCATGCTGGATGCCAATTTTTCGAAAAAAATCTTCACCGATGAGGCGCATATAACATAGACTTGGCAAGGACGACAACACAAACCTGTGTGCGGGCGGCTAGCGGCGGTAGGGCTGACGCGGCGTGAAAGCGGCGCGGTGCGAGGACAACGGGCGGCGGCGCGGCGGCTCGCGGGCGCGCGCCTTCTTCTCCTCCACGTTCAGCTTCACGGGCGCGCCCTCACCCTCCACCGGGAAGTACAACGGCTGTTCACAAATAGATTAACTATACTCTTCCCCTTTGACTTATATCGAAACATCTCCCAGAACAACCATTGTTTGTAATGTTTTAATAAAAAATAAAACCAACAATACAAATTATTTTTTAGTCATCATGAGAACTCCTCACTGTCACTTATATTATTGATTCTAATAATGGTGTGTAATCAAGTAAAGATTGGTTGTTAACGTTGTCACTTATAATTATTTTATTCAATGAATTAGGGATATTAGATCTTTAAACAATTTTTTACATACACACACAATACACATTATCTTCATTACAATTAATCTACTATACACTCCGTGCAACTCACCGCGGCGCTGAGACAGTCGGCGGCGGCCTGCGCGCTCTCGTACGTGATGAAACCGTAGTTAGGGTGTCGGGGTGCGCCGGGCGCCGCTGGCTTGCCGTGCACGCGCAGCTCGGCCACGGGCCCAAAACGCGCGAACAGAGCCCGCAACTCCTCCTCGGTGGCCGAGTGCGGCAGGTTGCCCAGGAACAGCTGCTGCGCGTCCGAGTAGCGCCGCGACTCGCCTGGAAAATTAAACAATGTTTAATACTAAAGTTAGCCTAGTTGTACTCGGTAGGTAGGCATGATATAAATATTATATACAATATTTTAGCTCGCAGCGCCGAGTTAAAATAATGTATAATTTTGAAGATTTTTGTCTAGTTATCATCGCGGTACAAATTGGTAAACCAAGCATGACAACCACAAACAATAGCTTTGCAACAACTTTGCAACCATAATATTTTGTGTGAAATTAAATCACTGTGTACAAGTAACCAGGTCGACGTAGGTAATTGGCGATTTGCCGCAATGAGGATCAGTCATGTTTTTTGTGGGGTATGCACTTATGACGACAAAAAACCAGTAAATATTGTAAAGAAATTATTTAAATCAGACCAAAAATGTCGAAAATAGAGCAATTTTAGTGTAGTTAGTTCCAAATACGCGGCCGAGGATGAAGCGAGTCGCTGTGACGTCATCTTTTGTCACTGTTGTCACCTCTAAACACAACTAAAATATATAACGTAAACAATGCTCGCGAGGCACAAGCGTCAAGAATGGGAGAATGAATACTTATGCAATACCTATGAGGTATTAGTACAATCAAGACGTTGTCGCACAGATGACGTCATCGTAACCAATTCAGCGGATGCGTGTTTTTCAAAGTAGCCGATCAGAAATCCACCATTTCTTGACGGATTTTAATAATTTTGTGATTTTTGAAGTGATTGATCCTCATTATTGTGTACAAGATGGGCCAAATATTTTGCATAAAACAGATGCTATATTGTATCAAGCGTTGTTTAAAAAAAAACAACTGTTGTGACATTAATACATTGTTCGATAGATTAAACTTCTTTAAAGTTATTTTTCATGCCCACTTGAAGAATGACACTAAAAAAAAATATGTCCATCAACAGTCCGTCTCTTGGTTCTTATTCTTAAATCATACCAGTATTGTTAGGTTGGGCGGCGCGCGGAGGGCGCGGGCGGGTCTCCTGGGCGGGGGAGGGTACCGGCGCGGGTTGAGCGGGCGCGGGCGGTGGCTGAGCTGGCGGCGACGAGCGCGTGGCCGACGCCGAGCCTGACTTCAGCAGGTTCGCGTAAGTCTTCGGCTCGGGCGGCGCTTGCACCATCGGCGTGGCTGGAATTATAAACGCTTGGCCATATAAAGTCCATATTCGATTTAGACAATCGGGATATTTTTTTAAATTGATAAATGTAGTTTATTAATATAAGGTAACTTAGACTTAAGAAAAGTGTTAAACACAATATTATGCATATTGCCAGTACTAACATATGGATACCAATCATGGGCACTCACAAAAATTAAAATCGCGTCAGAGAAGTATGGAAAGGAGTTTGACAGGCAGAAAAAAGATTGAAAAAATAAAGCAGATGGTATTGATCATCAGAATGCAATCTTTGATGTATCAGTAAAAGTAAAAACCCCTAAAATGGAAGTAGGCAGGCCATTCAGCAAGAGAAAAAGAAAAATGAAGCAAAAGTGATCCATATTGCTTTCCTACAGAGAGAAAGAGATGTAGAGGACGACAGTGAAAGAGATGGGAGGACGAAATAGTGGCAGGAAGAACGTGGATGAGAGTGGCACAGAACAAGAAATATATGAAAAAGATTAGAGGAGGCCATGTCTATGGAAGGCCATTAGGCAGACAAACAAGGAAGAAGATGAAATGAAAAACGGATTTAAATAGAAATTAACACAAATTGTAATTAACATAAATATAATTAAATATATAATCAAATAATAATTTAAAATGTAATTTAAATTGAACACATACTAATTGTAATTTGTAATGACATTGTAATTTATGTTGAAATTGTAATATTACTTATTTGATTAAAGGCTACAAATGAAATTAACTTAGACCTAGCATTTACTATTTAGTTTTCTCTTTTTTATTTGGGTTTTTTGTTGCTACATGTCTAATCCTGTTTTATACTAACCGGGCTGCGGCGGCGGCGGCGTCGGCTCGCGCTCGGGCTCCAGCTCGGCGACCGGCTCCGGCAAGGGCTCCAGCGCAGGCTCGCTCACCGGCGCGGGCACAACCGCGGCCGCCGGAACCGCGTTCGCTGCAACACATAATTACATAATGTCAATGACATGATAATAATTTCGAAGACACAAACTTAGAACTATAGAAATTGAAGAAAAACTAAAATAGGCTTTATTTCATGTGTACTATTTAGCCATCATCTTCCGCGACGAGTGGTGAACGTTTTATATAACTTTTATTATTTTCTAATAGCACTCATTTTGCATTAGAAAAAAACCGCCATATTTTCATTTGATTTCAAGTGTTTTGTTGTGAAATTGTTGTCCGTTCTGTTAAGTTTTTGAATGTTTTTATATAGACTACAGACGAACTATACGTATCCACTCATGTGTTTAGGATTTTTTCGGACCTTGTTACTACTCTATAGATAGTCTACACCTATTGTGTATACCCTTTAAGTGTATTTCTATACCTTGCATGGCCATCAGATGCTGCTCGTCAATCGGCGGGTGTCCGTTGAGGTGCAGCGCAGGCGCAGGCGCGGGCGGCGACACCATGGGCGCGATTGGCGGTGCGGGCGGCGCGGGGAACGGCGCGGGCGGGAAGGCCGGCGCAAAATACCCGCCCGCCGCGCCCTCCTCCTCCTCCGCGTCCGATCGCCCCGATCCGGAGCCCTCCTCGTCCGAGAACACGAAATCCTAGAACAATGTTCACACATTAGAATGTTTTAATAATCATATATTGTACTAGCTTTACCCCGCAGTTACGCCCGCATTAATACAGTATCCCACGGGAATACTGTATATTTTTTCGGGATAAAAAGTACCCTGTTTTAATACAGAGTCTAAACTACTAGCATACCAAATTTAATTGAAAGGCGTTCCGTAGTGTTAGCGTGAAAGAGTAACAAACATCCTTCCATCCATCCATCCTCACAAACTTTCACATTTATAATAGTAGTAGGATGTGTGGAGGAACCAATAAACTTAAAATTACAGGATTGCTTTAAAATTTATTCAACATTAGAATTAGAATTATTTATCCTATTTAAAACGAATTAACTCAAAGCTACAGAATCACTTTCCAAAATTCTTTAACCATTAGAATATTTTATCCACTTAGTAAATATTTATGCCTATAAATATTTATTGCCAAGTGACGATAAAACCAGTGACAAGTCGCTAGTTAGAGTGGAAAATAATATACGTAGTTAATCCTACTACTATTATAAATGTGAAAGTTTGTGAGGATGAATGGATGGATGTTTATTACTCTTTCACGCAAAAACTACTCAACTGATTTCGATGAAATTTGGTATGGTAATAGTTTAGGCTCTGAGTAAAAACATATGCTACATTTTACAGTATTTCCGTTGAATACCCGATACTATATTTACGCGGGCGGAGCCACCGGAAAAAGCTAGTATTTATTATAACTATCTGAAATATTATGTCCATACCTGGTAACGGAAGATGTCGTTGTGCACGTAATACTTCTTGGGCGACTGCGCGGCGAGCACGAAGGTCTGCGTGAATCGACGCATAGGCGCGCCCCCATTGGACAGCTCGCCCGTCACCTGCACCACCACGCCGTTGCCGAGAGTCGCCTGCGCGTCCACCTGTAAACATATTTCCTCATATACAGGCTACATATTTCATATAGTATATACAATATTCTTGCAACAAATGTATTGATTAAAAGATAAATCTTTATTAATATTATAGATGTGAATGTGAGTTTGTTTGTTAGCTTGTTACGCTTTCAGGTAAAAACTACTTAACCGATCATCATGAAATTTAGCATTGATATAAAATAGACCACAGGGAAGGACAAAAGCTACTTTTTCTCGCGCTAAAATGTAGGGTTCGTGTGGGATAGTGTAATTACAGCAAAAGCTAATAACTCATAATATTTAAAAATATACATTTTACACTAAATGCAATACTCTATTCAAATCTAATTTAATCTAAACACATAACAACAACCCTTTACTTTCTCCCATTTTCAACAACCTTCTCGTCAGAATTCTTACGTTTTAAGCAGCAAGCATACAAGGAGGCGAGTGGAGCATCAAACTAGACTTATTCTTTACTAGCATAAAAAGAACCTTAGTGACCATATTTTGTAATTATATATTATATAAAAAAAAAAACAAGTTATATTATGTACTAATTGTGTTGTATTTATTGTCAGTCTTTTTAATTTTTGTATGTAATTTTTTTTTTTTTTTGTTTGTTCTTTTTTCATACTCCATACCTTACTGCTATTTGTGAAAACTCTTAATTGGCCTTCTTGTGATACATTATAAGGATTGTATATACATAGAATGTAGTTGTATGGTTTCCTTTAATAAATAAAATATACAAAAATATAAAATAGGGCCAAAATAATGTGTCACTGTATTTATTTATTGCAAGGTAAACGAACGACAATAGATATTTCCTTGATAATATAGGCTCAACATTCCTCAGTATTAGGTAGATATCGACATTTCTAAATATGTCTCAAAAATCCTTACTTGTTACTAATACCTATTACTATTATGTACCAATGTGAAAACTTTGCTTGTGCTTAAATGTAAAAAAGTGCTTAAATTAAAAATAAAATCAGAAAGCTCAAATTTTATAAAAAACTAGCTATCCCATACCCACTTTAATGGGCGTAAAACATTTTTACTTGCTAATTTTTACTTGTAAAAATGTAATTAGTGAAACAGTGGATCAAATTGTAAAGCTAAACCATTCTCGAATCCACTTGATCCACCAACCGTTTAGAAGGAGTTAAATTACAAACCACAAACACAAGATAAATAGATATATTCATTAAAATTTTATCAAATAAACTTGTATTTTCTTGAGTTTTTTTACTGCCTAAGTCAAGGCCAGAGATAAAGTATCAGATCTATGCACATGGTCTTAACTATTATCTGTCTAGAATAGTTTAAATGTTAGCTGCATAAGCATAGAACATTTACTTGGCTTCAGTGTCTTGTTGCTTATAAAACCTCGCTACAATGTAAGAAGTGCTCAAATTACTACAAAGTTGATTTAAAAATAAGTTAGTTTACACATATTGTCATACTTTGTCCAATAAATTAAACAAATGAAAATAGTATGTATAATTATATATCTTTAACAAAAAATTGTATGTTCATTATCTAAATTTTCCAAAAAGGCTAGACAGATTTTATGAATACATAATATATTATTATATGAAGTATTATGCATAATATTATATGCATGTATAGTTAGCGGGCATGAGAATAATTTTTTCAATTTTAATCTATTTTTTATCCTACTCCCATATAGCATATAGCATATAGCATATATATATAGCATAACAACCATAGAAATGGTTTTAACCAATTATTTCCTATATTAATAAATATCAGCTTCTTCTATTTGGTTGCAAAGACGAGCTAAAAATACCTGACTGATCTTGGCATGGCAGTCACGGAAGTTGAGCTGCTGTATCCGGTTATGGATCTGTTTCTGTCCGACCACTGGCAGTGTCTCGCGGTTCGGCGCGTCCAGACCGCCGTGGACGAATGACGAGTAGTTGTTGTAAAACCTGCATAATGTATTTTCATAATTAAATGTACTTAAGTTATGATTTTCACTTCGAAAATTTTTTTAGGACAATGGACCTGTAGTACATTAACCTTGTATAACCTATAAAGTATATACTTAATGTTAAATAATATCAATGCCAGAATAGGTTAGGGATCATTTTGGGCCACGAGGCCAAGGATGTAATAGCTCTGTAGATGAAGGCAAACTGAGTATTTTTTACTACATTGGCAACAATTCTCTATGATGGTTAACTCACTGGTCACTGGTTAAAAAATATACAGAGTAAAAGTTTTTGTTTTTGTAAGGAGAAGAAGACCAGAGTAAAGACAAAGATATTGCCATTTTGAATTCAGGTACAACACACCACCAAGTCCATGACATCAACACATTTCTTTTTGTTTCTACAAAGAAGGTTCTGACTTCAATCTTGTGAGTTAAAACACTAGTTATTGAAGTGTACAACTATTGAAGTGCAAATCAATTTAAAAACTAAAGACAAACCTGTGCAGATGGTCGGGTGCCTTGTTGAGAAGTGTGTAGTATTGTCGGACGAACTCGCGTCCAACACTTTGTGGTGACGGGGACGCCTCCATTACCATTGCTGTTGTTAAAGCTTCACCGATGCAGCCCTCTGCTATACGCTGCCCTGAAAATGGGATAAGACTACTTGAATTTATCATATACAGTGTAAACTCTATATAATTTTGTAAAGAGTATTTATTTGTATTTACTAACTTTATAATATCTGTAAAGTCGAAAGTCGGCACACATCTGTGTTATCACAACGTTTAACAACTTGTAAGGTCTTGTGACCAATGTAAACACATTTTACCATCATATAAAAACAAAAGAACATTTTTTTAATCTCTGGTAAACACAGACAATAAAACAACAAGAACATACAGAACTTTATTCAATTTAGGCAACTCAGAATGTACTACTAAAATAACCCTGCTTATAAAAAGCCAAACAGTAGGGACTTAAGTGGTTGGTTATGATCATTGCAATAAAACCCCAAGGAATATTTATGCAAAAATTTTGTCTGTGTGTGTGTGCCTGCTTTAATTTCAGAAAGGCTTAACAATTTATGTTAAAACTATTGACTCATATTGAAATAAAATTTTGCACACAGATTTCATTAATATGGTTTATGTCTTAAACAATAACAAGAGCAATTAATAAACATTTAATGATTATGGCTGGGTCATAGCCTATGCCAGTTGCAAATAAAGTGGCTAGTGCACAGTATAACTAATTTAAAATCTGTTACTTAAAATCCGTGCCGTGACAGACAAAGTATGTAAAAAAAGATTAAAGAATGAAATTATAAGCTATGCTAATTTTGTTATCCTTTTGTTTTAATTAATAACATATTATGCAATCTATGTAAGCAACCACATCAAAAAGGGTTTTTTAAATTTGTAAATTAAGGTAAACCTTATAAAAGTATTAAGCTGTATTAGTTCTAGGTATGCTTCTTTTGACTAAGTGAATATATTACAAATGTTCATTTTGTCATCAATTCACTTACAGTTAATGTAATGAGTAGATACGTATAAGCTGTATTTCTTGTTTATAAATATAAATTATACTGTTGAATCAGTTTAAAATAATCTGTATATAACCTACAGATGTTATAGTTTTGTAACTATGTTGATTGTCGTCAACAACAAGTTGGTAATAGGGCAGTGTAAAACAAAATACCACGCTCATTGCAAATTTTTGTCCAGGACAGTGTCAAAGCAGTGAGCACGCATGGCGATTGGCGACATCAGGTAGGGCTTTTGACTTTTTCCAATTTTTTTATGGAAGTTGTAAATCAAAGCTAACTATAACAATTTAAGAATTAGTATTTAGTTTGTTTGGAACAAATTTCCACAACTCAACATTACTCGAAAATAAATTAATAAAGTTTTAACCTATTGAAAAATTTCTTACTGCCGATCATCAATAAACAATAAAACAAGAAAAACAATTACAAGAAATATAATGCAATACATACCTCAGTAAATAAAAAGCATCAAAGAGTCGTATTTTGTAACAAATAGCCACAAAATTCACACAATTTTCACACTAAATCATGTACTGAAAACAGAAAATAGCCTACCTCACCGTACAGTGTCAATTTTATTTTGGTGTTGCCAATTGCCATTAATATTTATTTATACGAATAATTGAGATTCGACAACAATGTCGAATCTCGATGCATAGTTTTTTTTTTTATTAAACTATAACAAATTATCTTTCCGAACGTATTTTTGTCTTTTAACATTATAACAGCATTCATATTTTATCAACCAGAAGAAATTTTTATTCAGTACTGGAAAATTAGCTACGACTTACTGAGGGAGATGCGTACGAACACCGGACGGGTTAATATCTTAAAAATTAACAAAGATACATACAGTTTAAATTTAGAACATGAAAGAGAGCGATATATCGGCCTATGACGTCACGAGTTTCACCCGCCACACATTTGTCATTACAAAATGTATGGCGGTAGCAACTTGTGACGTAATAAATCATTTTGCGAGAAAGATATTATATATAGATTTGTTTTCATCGTGAAAACTTTCGTATTTTAATCTTTAATAATAAAAATGTCTAGTTTAACAATGACGAACAAGGAAACGTTCAGATTTATAGAATTATACCAAACAGAAAATTGTCCGCACCTTGGCCCGAACTGAAGCATACCTTCACAAACTGTTAGCCAACACCTCGGCCACAATATCCGCCACTATTGTCGCCAACTTGAAGAAAGGTCTTTATAGTTTGAGATGCTATCCACACGTTGGTAGGTCTTTCAGGCTGGACTATATAATCCGGAATCCGACAGGCCCGAGTAAAATTTAGAGCACTGAAAAATGACTGAAATAATGACTCTGGGTACAAATGAAAAAACAATGCTGTCGAGCTGCCATAAATGACATTGACATTCGACTCGACACTTGTGTGTTCTATTTTTAGCTCTAATGTATTAACACAGAGTTCTATTTTCAATGCTCTGAATTTTTCCGGGCCTACTGGATTCCGGATCATATATTCCCAGCCTAAGTTTGTTTTGGTTCGGGCCAATCTGCGGTCGGACGTATTTATGAAAATGGAAACTGAGACACAGACGTTCCCTAATTTGACATTCTTTAGGAACGTCAAATTCAGGTCAATGGCAAAGTTTCCATACAAAACACCCATAACCCACACACGTGCTTAATCTTTCAGATACTTAATATGACAGTTCATAGTTAAAGAATGATACTGACGTGCGTTCAGGAAACTGAAAATTATGATCAAATTGACAGAATTAAGAAAAGAACGCACAGTTTTCCATATAATATTTCTATAGAATAGAGACACACGTACTTAAATTAAAATTGTGCACAGATTGTAAATTAAATAATTTGACACATAATTTCTACAGGTTACCGTTTTTTATTTAATCAAAGGACAAATCTGTCTTTGTTGTTGTTTTATTATTGACGCAAAATATGTCTCAAACAGAAAATTGAATTTTATGTGTTGAAAACCGCCCATGTATATGGAATACTTCTATTGAGAAGTATCACGATAAAATAATACATTTTAATCCGGTGCTTAAACTAGTTACTACTATACCAAATTTCATCAAAGTCCGTTCAGTAGTTTAAGGCCGTGCTAATCTTAATTTTAAGTTAGGACATATTGTGTGTGAAGTATGTGTGTGAAGTGGTTCCTGAATGTTGTCTATGGATTAAGATTCAGGAAGGAATTCAGCACGTCTGTGGTCAGGCATAGGCTGGAACTATATGCTCCGGAATCCGGAACGCCGGTGAAAATTCAGAGCACTGAAAATAGAACTTAGCGCTAATAAAACACTCATCCACATTGGCCGCCTGAATTGGCATTCAAGGAACTTCTTTAACGTGTGGATATTAGCACTTGCATTGTACTTATTTGCCGACGCTCGCATTGGCCTACACTGGGCCAATATGTACTTTTTGGTAAGAATTGTTTTTACTTATATGCGCATTTTTAAGAATTATTTTGTTCTTTTGGCGGTTTTTTTTGTAAAGTCGGCTACATAAAAATGTTGGCGCAGTGTAAGCCAATACGAGCGTCGGCAAAAAGGTACAAGGCAAGTGCTAATGTAAAAGATAAAGCACATTTCGAGGTACATACCAATAAAATTTCTTAGTAGGTAGGTTTATGTAACACATAAACCGTCTTTATACCGTACTTTGAAAAAATGTCATATTTTGTAATCTGTGACAACGTGTGTTTAACAACGCGGGTTTTAATTGTCAAGTTGGCGATGGTATTGATTTTGCTCTGTACATCTTGTATCTCTTTTGCACTTACCATAAAGCTGTCTACTATCTTGCTTACTTATGATCGTGCCATTGACCTCTCACGCAATACAATCTTGTGATTGGTTGAAATTTTGGTAGGGATGAAACATTTTGCCAAAAGCGCGTCTATCCGGGAATGGCCAACATCAAGAAATATTTCGCGCCGACTCATTCCAGTAATTTCTCGTCATTCTTCTGCATTTGGCATTCAACGTCGAAGGTCGTGTAGAGACCTTAGGTTATAGTTTTATAATATTAATTAATTTAAGCCTATTTTAGTGATAATGGCAAATAACGATAACTTTGCACAAGATGTTACTGAAAATCAACTGAATGGAAATGGCGAGAACGGTGGAGGCGATGGGCAGGAACACAATAGTGCTGAAGCCCCCGGACGCGATGACGACAGGTATAAGTCTATTATTTATTTTTAGTACATTTGAATGTAAATGTTTTACGCTGTTTTTATGTTTTTAATTTAATTGTCTATATTACCTACTTTCATTGTAAATTTCCATGTAGGAACATTACTCATACACAACCGCTGTAATGGCGGCGTCGGCCCGTAAACTATCTATATCGGCGTTTTTCTAATCTATTTTAATCTTACAAATCTATTATTAATTTAATGTATTTTGTTATATTTTGGGTTTGTCGCGTTTAATATTTAGTAATTGTTGTCATAGTTCTCCTTTCAGTATAATTTTTCAGGTTATATATTATAGTAAATAATTTTAGCCGCACCAACTAAAATGGCGTCATGTGCGCGTCATTTCCAATCGCCGGCGCGGTCCCGTTATCGATTTTTGCTTCAGAATTGGAAATTTCTATTTGCTTTTCGAATGTTACGGCTAAGGCAGGCTTGGACCGTTCGGGAATTCAATAACGGTAGCGTCTTGCAAGATTTTAAATCGGTGTTAGTGCGTACGGCGCCGAGGCGTGCATTGAGCGCGTGGGGGTCGGCGGGCCCTCGGCGTCACGGTCAGTTTGGAGCGCTACTAACGCCCTGTCTCTCTGCAGGTGTGAGCCTGCGCCGCCGCTGCCGCAGCCGCCGGAGGACGTCATGGTATATATCCGCAAGGGCTCACACTAAAGTAAAACTAGGACCAAACTGACTAGTTTGTCTTGGCCACTTAACTTTGGGCCTTGTTCACACTTGCCAATTTCAAATCTTGCGATATTACTGTAACATTCTTGTTTTCTCGTTGTACTTGTAATCTTAAATTTTTTGCAATTCTTTATACAGGTTTCTGAAATTCATTTGCTGCAGTGCTTGGAGTTTTGTTTTTACCATAAAAAAGTAGCTGTAAAGTACTGTAAACAAGTACTGCATATTAGTATTATTAATTTTAAACTGTAATTATTAAGTCAGTTTCATAGTCGCGAGTGATGCGCCTTATTTTATTACTCTTGTTCTAAGTAGAGTTTTTGTATTTGCAGAAAACTTTTTGTGGGAGGATTGAGCTGGGAGACTATGGACAGTACGTATCCCGAATAAATTAAAAGATCACACAACACAATATATTTTTCTATATGATGAACATTTCAGTTCTGCTTCTGAAGTAATTTGAAGAAAGCTTTACCCACAATACTGAGTATCTCACTTAAAATTCTAAAATGTACGTATCCTAGCCCATTTTTCTAACAATGCTTTTCTTTATTTCCTAGAGGAATTACGTGACCACTTCAGTGCTTATGGTGAAATTGAAAGCATCAATGTCAAGACAGACCCAAACACTGGAAGATCTAGAGGATTCGCATTCATTGTCTTCAAATCACCCGACTCAATTGACAAAGTAATGGCTGCCGGTGACCACATGATCAACAACAAAAAAGTAGATCCCAAAAAGGCAAAAGCACGTAATGGTAAAATATTTGTCGGAGGTCTAAGCAGCGAAATCTCAGACGAAGAAATTAAAAACTTCTTTGGCAATTTTGGAAATGTAAGTAACAATAATTAAAACTATAACTAAGATATAGAAGATAACCCATTATAATTTAATGATGAAAAATACGGTTTTGGTGAGATATAAATATCTAGAGTAACAGTGAAGATAAAACCGGGCCACTGATAAATTCCAGAGCCTATGTAATTTTGCTTTAAATGTTGGCTGAACAAACTTTTTAATTTCGTTTTCGTTTTTCAGATCCTGGAAGTGGAGATGCCATTTGACAAAATAAAGAACCAAAGAAAGGGTTTCTGTTTCATCACCTTTGAATCTGAACAAGTCGTCAATGAATTATTGAAAACGCCTAAACAGACCATAGCCGGAAAGGAGGTGTGTATGATTGATGGTTTCATTGACATGGAATAATTGCCATAAAATTGATGAATTCAAATGATTTAATTTCCTCGTTTATTTTCTTAGGTGGACGTTAAGAGAGCGACACCTAAACCGGATGGTCCTGGGGGTATGGGAGGCCGAGGCGGGCGCGGCGGGCGGGGGGCACGCGGTGGTCGTGGTGGCCGCGGCGGGTACGGCGGCCAGGGCGGCGCCTGGGGCAACCAGGGTTACGGCGGTTATGGCTACGGACAGGGCGGCTACGGCTCCGGATATGACAGCTATGGCTACGGCGGCTACGGATACGACGGCTACGGGGGCTACGGCGGATACGATTACTCCGGATACCCCAATTACGGTAAACGTGGCAAGCAGCACTAGAGCCGGCGCACGCTAGCGTGCTCACCGACACATTACCTCGACTGATGTTACCTGATCCTTAGAATGTAAATGTAGAAGTAAGGCGGCGGGCGGGTCGACTCGCTCGCCGCACTAGGCTAATGTAGTGGGTTGACCCTCCGTCCTAGATATGACTCCTGAACGATGTGTATATTCGATCGATGAGGAGAGATCGACGTCGCGTGAACCTTAGGTAATGACTTAGTGCGTAGAAAATATTTATTTTTCTATATAACTGCATATTTACATTAATATTCTATCGAGATAATGTGTAGTGAATGTTGTCGGGTTGTTGGTGGACATTTTGAAACCACCTCATTATGTAATTTTACAAGTAATCATTTCAAATAACCTGTACAGAGGGATCATTTTAACTGTCATAATTTTGTTTATTTACACTAATATAGCAGCAACGGCGCCACTCGCGAGCGCATGCTTTCGATCACTCTTTATCATTGTTTCACTAGGCACTATGTTGTACATATATGTTACCGCCTTACGTTTTATAAGTGTTTATTTGTAATACCACTATTGACATATGTAGCAATGTCGCCCGAGTTTTATTTTAGTATTTTTTTTATTTGACTTTACGCTCTCGCCACATGCTACATTTGGGTAATTGGGGTAATATATGGAGAGACATTGTGAAAATGATAAAGATAAGATGAAGCTTTAAAATAAAGCGCTGTTACCAAAAATCAATGTGTTTCCATATATAATCCCAATCCAAATTCCTACCACCTCCGATCTGTCGCCGAGCGCTGCGTACCACCACAGCTTTGCAGTCCTGGCAGAGAATGAGCAGTTCACACAATGCGTGAAACTAACAATGCATGCTTTAAAAAGGTCTTAGTGATTAATTTGGGTCTTATATTGGGCTTTTTATTTGGTTATCACAATAAGATTAGTGTCTAGCTTAGTGAAATGTCCAAGATGTTATTTAGTTTAGTACAAATACAAAGCTGAGTTACACATTTAAAATTTGAATTATTAGAAAATAAGCACATTGTTCCGATTTTACAAGTTGGATAGTGTTTTATTTGATAACTTAGATATAAAAATATGAAAATGCAATGAGAGAGAGAGTATGAGAGAGTATTTCACGTTTGATGATCGTGTGCGGTGTCTGGGCGGGCGGACACTAATGTCCTTTGTGTTGGGCAGACTACGGCGGTTACGGAGGGTACGAGGGCGGCTATGGCGCGCGCGCGGCTCCTCGCGGCAAAGGTACTGCCCTCACCCCCATAGAGCTTGACCCGCGGAGTATCTAGTACATGCAAATCCTATCCTACGAGAGGTTTTGCGGTGGTCAAGCTACAAAATATACATTTGCAATTTACAAACGAATAGTTTTGCCGCAATACGCCTCGATCGACCGAATTTGCAGACAGGCATGGTATAAGCACTCTCACAAAATATATTTATTTTCCGTTTTATTTCAATTAATGAAAATAATTTAAAAAACTTAATTTTATCTCGGCCTGGAAATGTGCTTATTCTGTGTGACATTTCGTAAATAATATTAAACTTAGATCTTATATTAAAAAGGCCTGTTTACATCTCTGTCTGGCATCGCTTTTTTACTTTCTATAAAATTACGTAGAGCGACCTTACTAGATTATGCGAACAAGCTTTCAAATTAAAAAATAATTGAAAGTATGTGCTTTATTTTTATTTTATTATATTATGTTAGTATTTTCTAAAACTACTTTGACTTATAAAAGAGATGCATGATAAATTTACTATTATCATAGGCACATTTATTAGTGTTCAGTATGTACTAACAAAATATCTATATAGTTCAAATTTATTTGATAAACAACTACATGCCTTGGATATATTATATCCTAATTTATAGAATCGTAGTTATGTAGTTTGTGCAATATTAAAACTGGAGGTGATTAGTATGATTGGTGTGAAACTTAAATATGTAGAAAGTTATTTATATGCAACTTACCTTAAAATGTTTTCGCATGACAGCAGTGTTTAACAGTAGTGTACTCGTGATTTTGTGGGCTGTAACAAAACTTACTTAGTGGGTGGTAATTTGCAGCGGGGTTCCAAGGAGGCAAACAGCGCGGGGGCACCGGCGGTAGAGCCAACCAGAGGCACCAACCATACTAGACACACCTGTACCTGCCAATAGTCATCTCAGTCCAATAGTAAGGTATGTCAGCTTCAATTGAATTACAACTTTGCTTTCCGATTTTGTAGTAGTAGAATCTTTCACATTGCACAAGTTGTGACATACAATACATACATTTTTTACCAAACCTAAAATAAACAGTACATAGTTGAGGTAATTTCAGTAGAAGTTTTCAAGGAAAAACATATGATTAAATGGAAGGAATGATTAATTTTATAATATGCTAATTTATTGAGCTCCTTTTTTCTTCTATTTCAGGTTAAGAGGTCGGTGACGAACATCCCCGCGCCGTGGCCGCTTCGGGGGGCTCGTCATTCCATTCCACATTATTAATTAAGAGAATAATTCTTTTTAAGAAAAAAAGTACGTCGTACGTGACGTTGGCCACCTCTGAATGGTCGTTACTTTACATAAATTATAATAATATAGTATGGATTAAATAGATTAACTTGAGTATTATTGCTGAATAGATTCAATTGACATTATAGTTTTGAAATCATACCTTTTGAACTGATCCTAGATTAATAATAATTATACAGAGTTAGTATAACTATAGTAGCGGCGTCGCGGTCGGCGCGGCCGCCGTCCCAGCGTCCGTAGGGTGTTTGTGTGTGCGTGTGCGAGTGACTGCGCGCGTGTTTTGTGTTGTACAGCCGCCTCCAGCTAAATTTGTTCTGGATCTCATTACACAAAATATGTTGTAGATTGTAAATTTAATTTTGGTAATCAAACCCAGAGGAAATCAAGAATCATGTAATTTTTTACAAAACCGTAGTTTCTTCCATTGGTTAGGAATTAAATTAGTATAAGTAAGTAAGCAGACATGAACAAACTGGAAACTTCTGGAGATATACCGTGTGTATGTCCAATAAATGATTATGTAAATAAAATGTTGACTTTTTGTCTGTCTATTATTAAGGTGTTATTATTTCAGTGTGATTGTCTTATCACTACTTAGTTTAAAACAAGTTTCTTTACATTAATAATTTTGCAACCTTTATTTTGCTTCGCGCACGTTTATGTAGCATTTAAATCTTCCGTAACTGATTTAGGTACCTAATACTAGTGTCTCAATTTGATCCTTATTTACAATGCAAATAATATCTACATTCAGAATTCCTAAAATATATCTACCTGAATGTCTTACGGCCGTTTTCAATAACATATCTAAGATTAAGGCGGGTTTTAGTGTTGCGCTGATCGTCGGCGCCGACAGGTTGAAATATATATGCAAATAAAGCGTTTTCGAATAACGCATAGCGGTCAGCGCGGACATTTCATACATTTCGGTGTCCGCGCTGACGGTCAGCGCGACCACAACACTTACTCCTACCGGAGAGCGCGACACTAAAATCAGTATCCCCGTCAAATAGTAAGCTGTTGTTTATCTTTAACTTTAGTTTCACAATCAAGATAGGACCTATTTATTCTTGTCCAACTAAGGATAGCATCCTTCCCCCTCGCCTATCCAGGCCTCTTGAAACGTTTTATTTGTTGCTAACTATATAACGATTCATGTTTTAAACAGATATATTTATTTACAATTAATGTATTTATTAGTTAAAAGCGTAAATATTGTACTTAAAATTGAGAATCAAAGCTCGGGATGATTTTTTACTATAGTTTTCGTGTTTTTTTTTATCCAATTCAATAGTGAAACATAACAGTTTGACGCTAGTCGCGAGTCGCGTTTAAAGGAATGTAAAATTTAAAATGAAACAGAAGCAAAGAGAATGTTACTACCATACGTAATAAGTGGTGGCCCTCCGAATTAAAAAAACGAAATTTAAAATTATACCGTAGCTTTTTTAAGGGGTCCCGTATACGGTCCGGTTTTCTTTCAGTTCGGCCTGAACGAATGTAAAATCGTATCGTCTGTGTGCATTTTTAGATCGGCTGGATGGACTGAAGCGATTCATTCCAGTGTTGCTAGCTCTGTTTTTGCGAAACTACTGAACTCGCGTCGATTTTTTATTGAATTATATTATACTTACATTTTATCGTTAAATTAAAATATACTAGGAAATATTACGTATATAGTAATTAAACGTGTAGGTTTAAGCAAATTACGGGCGAATGCTACGATGTATTATTATGATATGGTGTCAATTTTTTTTTTTACCTAACCTTTTGCATATGATTACTGTCTGGCTAACAACTAAATTCCTACTAAGGGAGGAATAATATTATTAATTTAGTAGTAAAACTTTGTAAAATAACTAAGTTGGCAACATTAATTCTGGACTGAACGGACCATATGTGACAACTGACAAATAGCTTCAGTTCTCGCCAGAGCCGCGGCGGCCGTGCGGGCGTGTGACAAGCGTAGTGAGTTTACAAATTAATAAACACGACCTTAGCTCGCGGCAAACCAGAACGAACTGATGCAGTTTTCCGTGCGTGTGCTCGAATCCGTTCAGGCCGTAATTACGTCAGTTGGGTCGGATGCGATTTTATTCCGTATATGTGCTCAAATCCGTTCAGGCCGAACTGACGTCAGTTCTAACTGAAACGATCGGTCTTCGTCTGGGAGCCTTAAGTAATATCGTCAAAAGTGCAATAGATTCCAGCCTAAAATGAAAAAAAATATACAAAAAACTATACGTAGGTTATATGGATTTTTTATGTTAAGACAAATTAATGAGTTAAAAAGGTAAAAAAAAACAACAAAACAACTGTAATTCAATAATTTTTATTGCATTTAAAATAAAATACAAAAGTAATGCTACGTTGCTACAAGCGTTTTTTTGAGGTCGCGACAGAAAAAACGGCACTTTAAATAGAACTCTGCGTTATTGCAATACAGGTGAAAATCATGTACAGCTGTGCGCGCGAATAACAATTGTAACGTCGACGACCGAAGTCTACGAAACGTGGGATCACACTTCCAAAATAGCGGCGCGAGTGACTTGCCGTCGCGGTTGTGCCCTTGAGTTTGAGGGATCTTAGTATGTAATAGATGGAATAAGTCCTTTTTTTTCTTCTTTATTTAAGGAGTTTTAGTTCTTGCCACTCCGTTAGACCATCCATAGGTATAATAAACGAAGACAAACTAAATAATGATATAACATATAAGTAAAATAAGAGCGTCGACGAAAACCAATAATAACAATTTTATACAGTGCTTTAGCAGTGTCAGAAAGAGGATATGCCAGAATTCTATTACACTCTCCAAGTTCATTCAAGTCCCCAGTAATTGCCGACATTTCGCTTCTTATATCCTCATTCCGAACACACTCCGCTATAATATGCATATGCAATGACATGTTACAGACCAACGGCATTCATTGCTATGCGGATGATAGTACAGGTGATGCTGTATATACCGGCTCCCCCAATATTTCTCGGCTAAATGTCATTGAGAGTCGAAACGAACTTGTGTCTAAAATAGAGAATTCATTGGAGAAAGTCTCTGAATGGGGTAGACGTAACTTAGTCCAATTCAACCCCGCCAAGACACAAGTCTGCGCGTTCACCACTAAAAAGTCACCAATGGTCGTATATCCTCGTTTCGAGGGCACATCTTTAACCATCTTCCCTAGCATTGAGATACTTGGCGTCAGCATATCGAGCGAAGTCCAGTTCCGATATCATCTAGAGGGTAAGGCCAAGTTAGCCTCGAAGAAGCTTGGTGTTCTTAACAGAGCGAGACAGTACTTCAGTCCGGACCAACGCCTACAACTCTACAACAAGGCGCAGGTTCGGCCTCATATGGAATATTGTTCTCATCTCTGGGCAGGGGCGCCAAAATACCAACTGCTCCCTCTGGATTGTATCCAACGAAGGGCCGCTCGAATTGTTGACTGCCATAGTGTTTCAAACAGCTTGGACCCCTTGGAATTACGCCGAGATGTAGCTTCACTCTGCATCCTCTATCTGTTGTATCACGGGGAGTGCTCTGAGGAATTGTTCGGAATCATACCACCTGCAACTTTTCGCCATCGTCCCACGCGAAAAACATACCATCCTCATCACCTTGATGAGTGGCAGTCTTTCACCGTGCGCTTTTCGCGTAACTTTCTGCCGCGCACTGTAAAACTCTGGAACGAACTGTCACCAGCAGTATTTCCGGACCTATACGACCTGCAAACCTTCAAGAAGAGAGCGTATTCCCTCTTAAAAGGCCGGCAACGCACCTGCAGCTCTTCTGATGTTGCGAGTGTCCATGGGCGACGGTAGTTGCTTACCATCAGGTAACCCGTTTGCTCGCTTGCCCCCTTATTTAATTAAAAAAAAAAAAAAATGTAACGCATAATCTAAGATGCCACACTCAGAACAAAGCGGTGATGGAACTTTATTCATCATATAAGCAAATTTACTAAGCGGAATGTGCCCGGAACGCAATCTAAACGCTGTAGTAATATCATGTCTATTTTTAGTCTATATTTATCAAACCAAGGAGTCTTCCAAAGTTCATTCTGCATTGTCCTATATACCATATACCCGTCTCCAACGATTTTCATAGGTTGTAACAATAATCCCGAATTAAGTAAAAACAATCAGTGAAGAAGGGCAATGTGTTCATAGGTATACCCTTACTACAAACTTGTCTCGCCAACATATCTATCTCCTATTTTCCTGCCAGCCATATATGTGAGGGGATCCATTAGTGATTAGAGGATTACTTGCTTCGAATAAGACATTAACTAGTTCAAAAATCAATTTTATAATCTCATAGGCTATGGGTATATTTATTACACATGTTGTACAGCGAATCAAAAGCTGAAGAGAACTTTTAGAGTCGGTTAAGATGACAAATTTATTAAAATATATATTTAGCGTAAGTAAGGGCCTCCGAAATGGCTATTAACTCAAGGTATGTGATAGATTTGTTGAGAGATTTGAAATTTAGCATTTAGGCCAATTTGAGGATCGTAAAATGCGGACCCCATCGATGAGTTATTTTCTTTGGATCCATCGGTATATATTTTATAAAAATTTGCATATTTATTTTCAAGATATGAGGAGCAGCTTTCACGGAGAGTTGTAGTGTCGTAATTTTCTTTGCTGTAGTGATATTAGGCAATTCGTACTTTACTGTGCCGCTCAAGTCGAACCAGTTCATCCAATAATCTAATGAGTAGGAACATACCTAAACATAGCCGTGAATCCATAATATAATCCATAATATCTTTGAACTTGGAATGAATTAGAAATTATTCCTTTTTATGTCTCCAGTATCTACGTGATGTGATTGTGTTCAATTCTTTGTTAATTTTGATTGTATCATTATTAGACAGTGCGATTGATTTTATCCAGAATTTACTACCCAGCAAATACATAACCGGCGATGCTCAACATGAGTTAAGCGCTACGACCATAATAGAACTTCTTGATTATCACTCCTGGTATTAATTAATATACATCAATGATTAAGTAATACCCAGCCCCGGATTTATGGGGGGCTAGCTGGGGCCCATGCTCCGGGCAGCAAGCTCGGAGGGCGGCCAAATTCACACTTTACAGACGAATGAACAACTCATCATTTACTTAAGTTTGACCGCAGAAAAAAAAATAGTACAAGCAGGTACAGAAATTTCACTCGTTTAACTTTGACCATAATATTAACTCAACCGACGAGACCGGGCGAGGCGCGCGGCGAGAGCTTGGAGTGAGATGCGCTGCACGAACATTATTCGCGAAGCGCGTAGGCATAGTTCAAAATACGAGCCCGCTCGCCCGCAGGATAAACTTATTGTTTATTGTACCTATATGAAAATTAAAATAATCTTTTTAAAAATTTTCTTCACACGACAGACACTGTAGTTATCCGATTCTTGAAATTATTCTGAATCGTTTGACACCTACATAGTGGAAGAATTGCTTTTTCTTTTGTTAACTTATTTTCCAAAAACTTAACAGTTCCTTTTTTATGAAAAAAACGTAACAGTTTCTCATTTCATGTGGATGAGAATAGTCCTTCAGGTTTTAAAGGTGAACAGATTTTAATAAAAAAAATTTTTAATTAATTAAAATTAAGTGGGCGGGGGCGGCATTTTTAAGATTTTGCCCCGCCTAAAAAAATTGAAGATCCGGGGCTGGTAATACCTACGTAAAGTTTCAGCCAGTTCAACTGATAAGTTATTCTATAGCATATTATATGTTATATTCTTTAGACTGACATAACTGTTATATTTATGAACTGATTGAAATGAAACAAACAACATTTTTAGTAGATCAAACCAAAAAGCTATAGTGAAAACCGCATTCAAATTGGTTAAGCCGTTGACTTCGTACCCGCATAAACAAATATCGCGGAATCGTACATTTTTCCGCAACAAAAAGTAGTCTATGTTAACACATAGACTACTAGTCACATCCAGTCTAAACTACTACCATACCAATTTTCATCAAAATCCGTTCAGTAGATTCTGACATTAGCGCGTACTTGAACGTACAGACAAACTGACAAACAGACAAAAATTCTACTAATGTTTCTTTTGGGTTCTATACCGTTCATAAAGCCGCCGTGTAATAGTTTTTCTTATTTATCTTCCATGGACAGACAGCGACCAGTTACAAATTTATTATATGTATAGATTAAATATTCGTTAACCTTGTGCACGTTGCAGTGTGGGCAAGTGGTACAATTTCAAAAAACGTGCTATTTTGTGTTCCCTCCAAAACTCCCTAGGAACTTGTGTCGCAAAATACCGTCAAATGATTGAATGGCGTTGTTTTTGACAAATAGTTATAGATTGATAGGTATTGGATATTGAAACGGTAACGGTATCTCTAGTAGGCTATCCGTCCTCCCGCCGCGCCGATAGATGAGCCGCTTCGGTAGGAAATGCCATCTGTCAGTAGGTTATTGAAACACGAGTAAAGATAAAAGCAAAGACTTGACTATCTTTAGTAGCAAGGATTACGGATAGATATGTTATTGAGAACGGCTGTTATAGCATTACCTGGTCATCTAAGATATGATGAAAGATAACTTATCTTTCAAACACAAAAAGGCGTTTCGCATTATTGAAACGGGCCATTAGCTGAACTGCCAACCTTGCATGAGAGAAGGAGACTCTTCTCACTCGACGCCGGGCCCCTGAAAAGGGCCTTGGGCGGAAACCAAACCCAGGGGCATAGCCCCTCTATTTGGGGTGGAGATGACGCGCCCAGTATGAATACTGGGCGCATGAGTCGTTGGGTTTTAGGGGACGACCCCCCGCGGCAGAACGCGGGGAAAACCCATGGTAGGGCAGCCGACAACAGCAAGGGAGTGACGACATGCCAATCCAGGCCCGACCGAGACCAACGGTCGGCTCCAAACGGCGCGTGGGGGTCCCGACCCGGGGGCCGAGAAACGTGTTTGGGTCCACTCCCTCACGCACCGTGTTTACCGGACCGCGGAACGAACAACCTGGGGAAAAGGGGGAAAGTTGTTGAAACTTCCAGGCCCCGACCTTTTATGTCGGGGGGGGAAGATACGCCCCGGGGACGACGGGGTGGCAATAGGGCTGCCACTCGTCAGGCCCCGGACGCGGTTTGGACATGATTCGCCGGCATCTGGTTTGCCGGCGAAGGGGGAAAATGTGGGGGGGGGGATTTTAATCCCGCAGTGGTGGTGGCGCGGTTGCGCCAGAGCGCGCCAAGTGCGCTGGGTGCGGCGCATCAGTGCGCCTGGGCTCCTCCTCTTCGGGGGCGGTGGGGCGGGCTGCGTGGCTCCGCTGGGTCCTCCGGAGGGACGGCATCTCTCGGCAGGCGGTGGCGGTCGGGCGGGCGGGCATGCCACGGCGCCAGGTCGGTCAATTCGACCAGGCGCGAGGCATCCGCCCGCGCGAACAGCTTGGCAGAGAGCTGGGCCACAAAGGCGTCCACGCTCTCCACCCTGAGGTCCCTGGCAATTGTGGTGTTGCGGACGTACCATGGTGCGCCCGCAATACGGCGCAGCACCCGGTTTTGGGCTCTCTGCAGCAACCCTTTCTGGGGTGCAGAGAGCAGGTGGTGCCACGCGGGTGCCGCGTACGTCAGGCGTGACCGTACGTACGTCCGGAAGAGGGCTGTGCGCATCCTCAGGGGGATCTGCAGGGACGCGTAGGCCGGGCGCAGCAGCGCGATCGCCGCGTTCGCCTTCGCCACCGCCGATGAGCACTGGGGGGCCATAGAGAGTCGGCGATCCAGCGTGACCCCGAGATACTTTGCTGTTTTCCCCCACGGGATCACAGCATCACCAATCTTCAGAGGCGCCGGAAATGAACACCTCGTGCTGACGGCGAGCGCCTGGGACTTACCTGCGTTAACAGAGAGTCGCCATTTGCTCAGCCAGTCAGGGAGGAGATCCAGCGTCCTCTGAATCTTGATGGCAGCATGCTCGGTGGTCAGCGAGGAGGAGAAGTACGCCGTGTCGTCGGCGTACAACGCCACGGAGGTGCCCCGGTCCGCGGGCACATCGCTGGCGTAGAAGTTGTAGAGTCCTGGTGAGAGGACGCTACCTTGGGGGACGCCTGCGGCGATGGGGCGCTCGTTGGAGAGGACTCCGTCAACGCGAACCCTGAAGGTCCTGCCAGAGAGGAAGGATGCCACTAACCTTACCAGGGGGGGAGGTACGTTGGCCCGGATGAGCTTACAGAGCAGACCCTCATGCCAGACACTGTCGAACGCCTTCTCCATGTCTAGAAATACGGCTACCGACGATTCTTTTTTGTTAGCCGCAACGGATAGGTGGTGAATAACACGTACCAACTGGAGGGTGGTACTCAGGTTGGACCTGAACCCGAACTGTTCCTCACGAGGAGGGAGGTAAGGGGAAAGGTGTTTCAGAAGAAGGAGTTCAAAAACTTTTGAAAGGGTGGAAAGGAGGGTAATGGGCCGGTAGCCCTCAGCCTTCCTTAAGTTTTTGTGGGCTTTGGGGATGGTTACTACCAGACCCATTTTCCAGGGGGAGGGGAAGTGACCGGTCCTGACAATGCCGTTATAGAGGCGAGTCAGGGCGGCCACCGTCCTGAAGGGAAGGTGGCGGAGAGCTGCCAACCTTGACTATTCGGTCTCATACTAAATTCGTGTATCAACCCGCAGACTCTAATAGGGCTTAATTCACACCGCAACCGTCTTTTAAAATAGCTAATATATCTAATAATACTTTAATTTGGTGATTAATGGGTTAAGATAGCTATTCAAAATTAAACTTTATTCACTACACAAAAAGATACACGTTTCATATGACTTCAGTTGTACACTTCACATTGGCTTTGCAGCGCGGGGCAAATATTCTCTCTTACAATGAAACGTGTATCTTGTGTAATTAATAAAGTTCAAAGAATAGCTATCTTAACCCATTAACCACCAAATTAAAGTCAGCAAAGTAAAATGAATAAAATGCACATTGCAATTTTCTTATTAAATATATACCACATATACACAAAAAAAAATATTCGTCCCCTCTACAGGCTACTCGTTTGTGTACAATGGCGCCTTATGGGTGCAAGCAATTTTAAATATTTTTGTAAAAAGTATATGTGTATTTTGCTGTCACTATAGATCGTTTTAAATAATTTGAATAGTGATTAATTGATTTGAAATATTCAAAAAGGAATTTTAGCCTATTTTAAGTAAAATCTGTAGTTGATCCCATCCATTAAATTTGAACAAAAATGGAAAAACGTCCACCACTCCACCACTTCCCTAGACATCTGCCTAAAGTCATCGCACACGAGAGCCAGTTTTTTGAACGACCTTACTATTATGTATATTACAAAAAACCCACATTCTTTTCCGAAAATGTATTGATTTGATTTGCTGGCAATAGACATCTGCCGTTTTCTGAAGTAACCCAAGCATATCCTACCAAAAAGTAAGATTTTGCACCAAGGTGGTATACCTTGGTGCAAAATCTGGTCAATGGTGGATCCAAAAGTACTGAACAGTGAACAGAACTCCTGACTTCATATAGATACCTACATGTTTGGGGTTTTCGGCGTTGCTTAAAGAACTGCAAGCATAAGCCACTATGTCAATTAAAGTAATCATCATCATCACCACCATCATCAGTTATAACACCTTAAATCATGACATAATGATGATATAATAGGTACTTCTCATAATATTTTACACCGACACGGATATCCTTGGACATTACCTTGCCGTTTATGGACCGATTTTTAAAATTATTTTTTTGATGTATTGGTATAATCCGAAATTGGTCTCGTTGTCACCAAAGCGGTGACCTGATGATGGGATCAATGAGGAATCGAGGGAACTCCTCGAAATTTATATGGTCCTATATAGTGATTTGACTTTTTCAGAAGTGACCCAAGCATATGCTACTAAAAGTAAGATCCTGCACCAAGGTATACCCTGGACCCAAAAGCACTGAGCAGAACTCAGTCTTTAAGGATACGCGTTTGAAAATTTTGACATTGTTTAAAGAACTGCAAGCACATGCCATTACCTACGTAACTTACAGTAATCATCATCATTATCTTATATACAATACCTAGTAAAATCTTGGCGCGTTCCATTCCATTATACATTTCCATTCATACATTTCATTCTATTCCATTATACATTCGATCGTTTATTTAAACGTTATTAAAATGTGTTAATAATAATTTAACAATTATCACGAAAACGGGAAAAGTTATTATTTTTAAACAAAAAATAATTCTACTCATGTATAATGATGCATGATATCGTCTGTACCACAGGGTTCAGTCATAGGCCCAATATTATACTCCATATATACAGCTGACTTGTCCAACAGCAGAAATGTAGTCAGTACACGTTTCATATGAGATCAGTCATACACTGCACATACACTGTGCAGCGCGGTGCAGCCTGACATTCAAACTTTTACAATGAAATGTGTATTTTCTTGTATAATTAATAAAGTTCAATTTTAAATAGCTATCTTCAAAATGCAGCGCCATGTCGCGTATCGTTTCGTTTCGGTGTGAATTGACCCTTAGTGTTAGTTATATACAACCGTCAATAAAATGACAAATTACAAAGCAACTTTTCTGCATTTTCCTCATATTCTAGGTTCTTAGGCAAATCTACATTTATGGACAAAACAGATAAATGTAAGTCGTGAGTTTGACATTGTTGTTCGGTATTTCTTTTTTTTACATTATGCCATCCTGGAAAAGGAGCGCTCGGCTTTACAGCTTGTGATTGGTATGGTTAAATAAGTATATTTTTTAGATTGTACCTATAGCAATTCGGGAATACGTCAACAAGTTCCTTTTTAGGATTTCGTAATACACAAGGAACCCTTATAGTTTCGCTCTGTAAGTCCGTCTGTCTGTCTGTCTGTCTGTCTGTCCGCGTTTGTATCTTCTGTAATTATAAATATACATGGATTAAATTTCGTATAGTTATAGATTGTGTATAGATCTCGGTTTTGGCATCATAAAATAATAATAATTTTATATTTTAGGGGTGGCTCTCCATACATGTGAAGTGGGGATGAAACATATTTTTTCATTCTACCCCATCGTGTGGGGTATCGTTGAATAGGTCTTTTAAATTGAAGATTGAGTAAAGAAATAGTTAAAATTTCAGCCAAATTTTAAAGGGGAATTATTTAGGAAATAAGTTTTATTTCATACTTTTTGTGCATTTTTACTTTGGAAGTCGGTTTAATATTTTGTTTAGAAATTATAATAATTTTCCCCCTTTTAGTATATTTATATTATTATTAATATTTACAGTTTACAGAACGTTAAAGGTAAACGAAACGATGTATAATTGAATACGCGCCCTGCTTCCATTAGGTATTGTATATAAGATAATGATTACTGTAAGTTACATAATGGCATGTGCTTGCAGTTCCTTAAACAATGTCGAAATTTCCAAACGCGTATCTTTAAAGACTGAGGAGTTCTGTTCAGTGCTTTTGGGTCCAGGGTATACCTTGGTGCAGAATCTTACTTTTTGGTAGCATTTGCTTGGGTTACTACTGAAAAAGTAAAAAACACTATATATGACCAATATACATTTTGAGGAGTTCCCTCGATTCCTCATGGATGCCATCATCAGGTCACCGCTTTGGTGACAACGACACCAATTTCGGATTATACCCATTACATCGAAAAAATAATTTTGAAAATCGGTCCATAAACGGCAGAGTAATGTTCAAAGATATCCGTGTCGGTGTAAAATATTATGTGAAGTACCTATTATGTCATCATTATGTCATGATTTAAGGTGTTATGACTGATGATGGTGGTGATGATGATGATTACTTTAATTGACATAGTGGCTTATGCTTGCAGTTCTTTAAGCAACGCCGAAATCCCCAAACATGTATCTATAAGCAGTCAGGAGTTCTGTTCAGTACTTTTGGATCCAGGTATACCCTAGTGCAAAATCTTATTTTTGGTAGAATTTGCTAGGGTTACTTCAGATGAAAGTCAAAATCACTATATGTGTCCATATAAATTTCGCGGAGTTCCCTCGATTCTTCATGGGTCCCATCACCAGGTCACCACTTTTGTGAAAACGCGACCAACTTCGAGGTATAATACCCTTTACATCAAAAAAATAATTTTGAAAATCGGTCAACGGACGGCGGAGTTATCGTTGAACATACGAAAAAAATATATACATATAATAAGATTGTTTAACAATATGGAAGTAAAATATAATGTGTTGCTTTACAACTAAAGAAACAACATTAATCAATAATATGTAAGATCTCCTACTTCTTCATCTGGTCGAGATTTAATATTAATTTTTTCTAAAGGCTTATGATCTGTAAAAACTATAAACTTTTTCCCTAAATAACCAATGTTGCCAATACTTAACAGCCTCCTTAATAGCTAAACATTCTTAGTAAATAGCTTTTTTCTTTTTCAGAGAATCATTCAGTTTTCTTGAAAAATATGCACATGGCTTTTCCTCTCCATTAAGCTGTGGCTGTTTCATGACAGCGTCAATACCCAGTATGCTGGCGTCAGTATAAATATGTATTGGTAAATCAGGATCAAAAATAGTTAATATAGGCTTCTGGCACATTAAGTTTTTAATCAACTGAAAAGATTCTTCACACTTTTTTGACCAAACAAATTGTTGCCCTTTTCTCAATAAATTATGTAAAGGGTCTAAAATAATTGATATATTTGGTATGTATTTACCATAAAAATTTATTTTTCTTAAAAATTTGACTTACGTTCTTTTGCGTCTTTGGTACAGGAAAATCTTTTATTGCAATTAAATTGTCTGTCAAAGGAGCAATCGTGTTGTTCTTAATTATATGACCAAGGTACTTTACTAAATCTTGTGCAAAGTTGCATTTTGAAAATTTTAATCTGAATCCTTCTTTTGATATTGCTTCCAGTAGTAATGATAAATGTGTAATATGTTCTTGAAACGTCTTAGCAAAAATCAAAATGTCATCAATATAATTTACAGTAAAGTTCGATAGTTTGTGCTTCCTAATTATATTGCATAATACTCTTTGAAAAATTGCTGGTGAAGTTTTTAATCCAAAGGGTAGGCAGGTCCATTGAAGATCTTCCATCTTGAGTTACAAAAGCTGTTTTATGTCTGTCTTCAATTTTGAGCGGGATTTACCAAAATGCCGAATCAACATCAAGTGTTGTAAAGTATTTACAATTTCGAGTTTTCACCACTAAGTCTTCTATTAAGGGAAACTGTTGTGACTGTGGTATTACAATTTTATTTAAATCTCGGAAATCTGGATTTCCATCCGTCTTCTTTTTTATATGCCAGAGTAACAGGTGCTGCAAAAGGACTATACGATTCATCAATCAAATTTTCTTCCAATAATTTAGCCTGCAATTCTATCTCTTTTTTATCTTCTATACAACATCTATATGGTCTTTTAGCATAGTACTTAACGACCAATAAATCAATATGGGCTTCGTAATCTTTTACTCTACCAACATCGTATTTGCCTGTTGCGAAAAGTGATTTATATTTTGATATAAGGTTATCAATCTCATTCCGTTGATACACATTAAGGCGATTCACCATAATAGTAAAGTCTTTTTCCTCTAGATGTTCGTTAAAATTAATTACATATTCCTTGTTTGCTTTGTCAAAGTTTTTTGTTCTATAATATGTATTTGTTTTATAATATGTCTTATTCTCCTTAAACGGAATACTTTGTTTTATTTCTAAGTGTTCATCTTGAACAAGATGAATTCTTTTTATTCTTTTTCTAATCCAATCAAAAAATCGTAATCGATGTTTTCTTCGTCTACGACAAATAGACTCAAAATAAGGATTTTCTCTCTATATCGAAAATCCTTATTTTGAGTGTTATCATACCAACACTTTTTTTAACGCCATTAATCGTCTTGAGATTCGCATTTATACCGTCCTTATTATTTTGACTACCTTTTAATGATAAAATTTTGGAATTTATTAAGGACACATTTGTAGTGTGTGTTATAATTCTCGGAAATTGCATAATGTAAAGTCAGCTATATTCGTGGCGTGGCGAATTAACTCCTGCGAGAGTTAGTCGTCTGCCCACCGCCTACCTAACTAGTTGTGCAAATAAAGTGATTCAGCACATCCAGTATTTAATTTGAAGACCCCAGCCTTTGTACACTAAACTGGTGACCCCGACGAAGAACTCTCGAAGAAAGTTTGTAGTGAAGGGAATCGGCGTAAATAGTGACATCGGCTGTGGGCTAAATTTTTGTTCGAGATCGAATTCCACGCGTCGACAGGAAGTTAGCGTGACGTAATAGAAGAACACGCCGTGGCACGTGGCGAGTACAGCGGCAGGCGGCTCATCAGCTCATTGACTCGTCGACTCATCGGCTCAATTTCGTTCGAGAAAAATGAACAAGGCATCAGACACGGGTTGCAAGGAAGAGGCGTCAGGCGCGGCGTTGGCATCCATAAGCGTGTCCACCAAGCTACCGGAATTGTGGACAGACTTACCAAGGTTATGGTTCGCGCAGTTCGAGGCTGTGATGGCCCCACAGAAGCAGGGTGAAGAGACCAAATTCAACCTGGTCATATCGAAACTCGGAAAAGAGGCCATTCAGCAGGTCAGCGACCTCGTGATGACACCGCCCGCCCAGGACAAGTATACGGCGCTTAAGGAGAGACTGCTGCAGGTTTATGAAGAGAGTGCCGAAAGACAAATGCAGAAGTTGGTGTCGGAGCTGGAGTTGGGTTCGCAAAGACCCTCCCAGTTTTTAAGGCGCATGAAAGATCTGGGGCGCAGCGCACAAATTGCGGACAACACACTGAAGAGCCTGTGGTTGTCGAAGATGCCGTCATCAGTTCGAGCAGTCATGGCGGTTTGTGAAGATCAGTCTCTGGACAAGCTGGCGGCCATGGCAGACAAGATTACTGAATACACCAACGTCGGAGATGTGGCAGCCGTGTCATGCAAGAAGGCAGCAGATGGACAGTCGGACGAGCAGTTGAGCAGATTGGAGCTGGAGGTTGCAGCGCTCCGCGCCGATCTAAGGGGTCGCGGGCGCTCGAGGAGCAACTACAGACCGACCGACTTCAGGAGAAGATCGACATCGCGGCCGCGAAGAGTACCTGGGGACCCGGACTGGCTGTGCCGTTTTCATTTTCGGTACAGATCGAGGGCTAACCGCTGCGAGCAACCCTGCGCGTGGTGAGCCAAGCAGCCGGAAAACTAGATGGGGTACATGCGGGCTCGGTGGACGGATGTACTCAAGGTCAGGTAACCAAAAGCCATCGTTTATTGATTAGAGATAATGTAACGAAATATAGTTTTTTGATCGACACAGGCGCTAACATTTCCGTAATTCCAAAGTGGTGTGTTAGAAAGCCTATCAAAAAAATCGATCTAAAGTTGTATGCTGCTAATGACAGCGAAATTAAATGTTATGGAATATGTAATTTAGAGTTATCGTTAGGCTTAAGACGGTCATTTAAATGGCCTTTTGTCGTATGTGATGTAAAACAGCCGATAATAGGTGCCGATTTTTTGAGGAATTTTAAATTAAATGTAGATCTGTATAATAATAAGTTAATTGATACGGTGACCACCCTAAGGGTCTGTGGAATTAAAAGTACAAATTTTGTCGACACTATTAAAAGCATAAATAGCAACCATCCTTACGCGGATTTACTGGAACAATTTCAGGACATCACGCGACCGCCAACCTTCAAGGACGTCCCAGAGCATTCCGTTTATCATCACATAGAGACTACTGGACCACCTGTCCACGCGCGTGCCAGGAGGTTACCGGCCGACAGGTACGATAGGGTTAAAAAAGAATTTCAGTTGATGCAAGAACTAGGAATATGTAGACCTTCAAATAGTGAGTGGGCCAGTCCTTTACATATTGTACCTAAGAAGGATGGTGGTATGCGACCCTGTGGGGACTATAGGATGTTAAACGCAATTACAAAGCCAGATCGTTATCCGATACCTAGAGAACAAGATTTTACGTATGGGTTACATAATAAGAAATTTTTTTCAAAATTAGATATTTGTAGAGCTTATCATTTTATAGGTATTAATCCAGATGACATTAAAAAAACAGCTATTATTACGCCATTTGGCCTTTTTGAATTTCCAAGAATGACGTTTGGCCTGCGTAACGCGGCACAAACATTTCAAAGATTTATCAATAATACAGTCTTATCAGGCATAGAACAATTGAATTATGGCGGCGACTGTACAGGGGGCAAAGGTCAGTCAGTCGTGTTCGGGTACATAGATGACGTCATCGTTGGGTCGGATAACCCCGATATACATAGAGAACATTTGCGATTAGTATTTGAAAGATTGAGTAAATATAAAATGTCTATTAATTTAAGTAAATGTGTTTTTGGACAGTCGGCTATAGAATTTTTAGGCTATTTAGTTTCAGAAAAAGGTATAAGTCCGATGCCGGAAAAAGTTAAAGCTATCGAGTCATATCCGAAACCGGAGACAATAGAACAATTACGTAGATTTTTGGGCATGTTAAATTTTTACAGAAATCATATTCCTAACGCTGCTCGAGTTCAGGGAGTTTTAGATAGGTATTTACACGGGGCTAAAAAACGAGATAAGACGCGTATAGATTGGATAGACGAGGCGAATAGTGCATTTGAAGTGTGTAAAGAGAATTTGAAAAAGGCCGTTTCTATTTCGCATCCGATATCTAATGCTAAATTAGGGTTAATGACTGACGCGTCAGATTTTAGTATAGGGGCAGTGTTAAATCAGTGGGAAGGCAATTCTTGGAAACCTTTAGGATATTTTTCAAAAAGGTTATCAGAACCGCAAAAGAAGTACTCCACGTACGACAAGGAGCTTTTAGCGATTTATTCGGGAATAGTTTATTTTAGAGATTTAATCGAAGGTAGAAATTTAACAGTTTACACGGACCATAAGCCGCTCACTTTTGCTTTAAGTAAAATAAGTTCTAATAAAGAGTTACCTAGGCGAGCGCGTCAATTGTTGTATATTAGCGAATTTACAAGCGACATACAACATATACAAGGCACTGAAAATCAGGTAGCCGACGCTTTATCGAGAATTGAGAGTATCATATGCCCTAGTTCAAGCGAATACGTGGAGGTTGCGAGAGCACAGGCGACAGACGCTGAGCTCGCGGATTTAATGAAAACGAATGATATATTGCAATGGAAACAGTTAGCGCTCGATAATAATGATGATATTAAAATATATTGTGAAACATCAGCTCAGAATATTAGGCCGTATATACCATCGCAGTTTAGGAAAAGTATTTTTCATAAATTTCATGACGTTTCTCATCCTGGAGTTAGAGCATCGCGTGCATTAATTAGTAAAAAAGTTTTTTGGCCAGGTATGAATAAGGACGTAGGGACCTGGGCCAAGACGTGCGTGAGGTGTCAGAGAAGTAAGGTTATTCGGCACACAGTTTCGAAACTTAGCGATTTTAACCATAGCGAGCGTTACGAACATTTGCACGTTGATTTGATAGGACCTTTACCGGAAACTGAGCACGGTTTCCGTTACTGCGTCACTATGATCGATAGATTAACACGATGGCCTGAGATTTGCCCTGTGAAGGACATGACCGCAGAGTCGGTAGCTAGAGCAGTTTATGAAGGATGGATTTGTCGTTTCGGTTGTCCTAAAATTATTACCACCGATCAAGGTAGACAGTTCGAAAGCGAATTATTCACAGATTTAATGAAATTATTAGGTATCCAAAAAACGAGAACTACCCCATACCACCCACATTGTAACGGTAAGATAGAAAGGTGGCATAGGTCTTTGAAGTCGGCTCTGGTGGCTAGATTGAATAATAATCTATCATGGTTAGTAGAACTACCTACGGTCATGTTAGGATTGAGAGCTGCTTGTCAAGCGGACAACGATAATATTAGCGCGGCGGAATTTGCTCTGGGACATTGTTTAAGGTTGCCGGGAGAATTTTGTTCAGATAAAAGTATGAAAATTGATAATCCACATTCATTTATAAGTAATTTAAGAGACACTTTGAACAAAATTAAGCCCATAAAAAGGGCATGTAAAAATAGTAATAGTACTTTTGTGCATGCTGATCTAAATTCCTGTTCGCATGTTTTTCTAAGAGTGGACGCGGTATGGAGACCGCTAACGCCTCCGTACAGCGGACCATATAAAGTTTTAGAAAGAAATAATAAAGTTTTTAAAATATTAATTGATAATAGAGAACGTAATGTGTCGATTGATAGACTTAAGCCCGCGTATATTTTAGAAGAAAATGAAGTTAGACATGACAGTAGATTAGATCAGCATAGTGAGGCTAATGTGTATACGCCTTTACAGAAATCACGTAGTGGCAGAAAAATTAAAAGACCTGTAAGATTCTTGGATGATAACTAGGTTAATGGTGCATTGGCATTTTTGTTAGCAAGTAGGTACGCGAAGGTTGCGTAATGTCATCTCAGCACATATTAATTGTTATAAGACGTTAAGTTAGAAATATTTGCATTCACTTTATTTCCAATTTTGTGCTATTCTAATATACAAAGTTTGTGTTTCACGTGCAAGGAAGATGTTAAGGAAGGAATTAAGTTGTAATCAGGGTACAGATTTAAGTGTTTTGTCACAACATAAACTCCCAAATGTTAACGTTTGCTAAGTTCATTTTTTTTTGTTATTTGTCAATTATGTAAATCATTTTTTTTTTAGAAGGGGGTGTATGTAGTGTGTGTTATAATTCTCGGAAATTGCATAATGTAAAGTCAGCTATATTCGTGGCGTGGCGAATTAACTCCTGCGAGAGTTAGTCGTCTGCCCACCGCCTACCTAACTAGTTGTGCAAATAAAGTGATTCAGCACATCCAGTATTTAATTTGAAGACCCCAGCCTTTGTACACTAAACATTCGAGCCTGAATCATAGATACCTTTTATTTTTAAGGAGTCATTTAATTCAACTTCAATTTTGATTAATGGCGGAATATCAAGTTTTTTGGATCAATTTCATTTAATTCAACTTATAACTCTGAATTGTTAACGTTTCTTATGGGGTATCTGTTTTCTCCTACTCCTTGTGAGTTTCTTGTATTTTTATTTTGTTTCTCTAGTTCTTTGTCAGCATTCCTTCTAAAGTTGTTTTCAAAATTCTTTCTGGTAACTAAATATTCTAGACTTCTTATTTGGTTAAATAAATCTTCTGTTGTTCTTAAAATATTTCTGTCGATTTTATTTATCACAAACTTAGGTAGTCCCGTTGCAATCAAATCAATCAATGTACAAACATCAATGTTTTTGTTCACTTTCAATAAAAGTCTCTCCTTTTTCAAGGCATAGTCTAATAAATAACCTTGTCTGTACTGAAATAAAATTGCATTCTTGAGTGGTGACCAACCTTTGTCAGCATAAGTTTCACAGAAACATTCCTTCCATGTTTTCTATTCCGAATTAATTGTATATTTAATCATCATGGAGGTATACCAGTCTAGGTCTTATAAAAATGCTCTTATAATCTCAATTTTCTTTGCATCTTCAAAAATTGATAATCATGAACGCTCCTCTTCAAATCTATTCATCCATTGAGATGCATTAGATGTCCTCCTGTTTAACTTTTCCAATATAAATTTGTCTACTATATTTCCCGAAATGTGGTTTATCTGATTCCATGCATTTATGTAATACTCTTTAAATTTATGTAATACTGTCAAATACTCTTTCGAAATTCCTATATGCTGTGGTGCTCTTTCAATTTTTGAAGTTATTTCCTCTAAAAAATATCCGTTAAATTGAATATTTCCATCGTCATCTATATACCTAGGTATAATGTATTTCTTGTGTCATTGTAATCCATACTTGTCTTCTCTCATGCCTTTTCATAAATGTTTTTTTATATTATCATATACTTGCGTCTTATGAATAGCATCATGTAATTTAGCCGGCTGAAGTTCTTGCGGAATCAAGTATATTCTTTTATGAGTATCAGTAATCGAAATTAAGCAGATAATATTAGATTTTGGATCATCACTTGCGTTCCACAAATTCAAATCTCAGTTTTTCCATTGTTCATAAGTTATAGCGAAAATGTTGTTTTATAATAAGATTGTTTAACAATATGGAAATAAAAGATAATTTGTTGCTTTACAACTAAAGAAACAACATTAGCTAATATTTCATAAATTAAATAATATTTTTATACAAATTATTCATAAGAAATTAAATATGAGTCTCATTCCCTTGACAGTTGACATCATTGTCAAGTCTAAAAAACAATGAGGTTACATACATACAGCTGAATGTAAACCTCCTTTTTTGAAAGTCGGTTAATAAGGGCAAAGTTTCATATATGACTTTTTTACAAAGTCGACCATTATCGAGTACTCGGCCTCCCAAAGTGGTTTGTAAGTTGGCATCTTACAAACCACTTTGCATTGGTTGTAAATCCCTAGCATTTCCAAACTATTAGAGATAGAAACTTGTAAGTTTCCATGCTGAGTTTTTAGCATTTTTAGGAAAATTATTTTAAACGAAATCGGACAGTAAGTTTTGAAGTAATTTGAAAAAAAACCTATTACGCGATGATACGAAACTGGCGGCACTGAAAATTTCGGGAATCAAGGAAGTGACACAACATTACTATTTAAAAATGTATTTATTGCTTTTCGAAGTATTCTCCGCGAAATTTGACACATTTTTCCATACGATGGAACCAATCTTTGAAGCAACCATGGAAGTTGGGGTCTCCAAAATGGCCGTTTTGTAGGCGTCCACAGCTTCTTCAGGTGATGAAAATCTCTGACCACGCAATTTATTCTTTATTTTAGGGAAAGTATAGAAATCATTAGGGCTTAGGTCGGGGCTGTACGGCGGATGATCTAATAATTCTATGATTTCTTGCTCTAAAAACTCTTTTGTTCTGTGCGCGGTGTGAGAACTCGCATTGTCGTGATGGAGGATGATGCGGCGGTTGCAGTTCTCTTTACGGAGTTCAGAAACGACCTGTGGCAAACAAATGTTAGCATACCATTCTGCATTAACCGTTCTTTGTCCCTCAAGAGGAATAGTCGCAACATGGCCGGTTTTGGAGACAAACGTGGCCACCATTTTTTTTGCAACACTCAGTGAACGAACAATTTTTGTTGGTTTTAACTCATTTTCGAACACCCAAACTCGTGACTAGTTTTTTGTTTCGGGTTCGTACGCGTATATCCAGGATTCGTCACCTGATACGATGTTATATACAGCATTTGAGGATCCTGCGTGGAATCTTTCGAGAGTTCTGACGCACCAAGTAATGCGAGCCGCTTTTTGCTCTTCAGAGAGCAAATGCGGTATCCATCGGGAAAACAACTTTTTTACACCTAATTGTTCATGCAAGATTATTTGTATTTGACTCATGCCAATGTCTAAAGAATTTCGCGGTATGTCACATGTCGATCTTCCTCAATCAGCTTACGCACAGCATCAACGTTTTCTTGGGTGACTGTAGTTTTTGGACGACCTTGACGGGGATCATCACTGAGCTTGACACGTCCACGTTGAAATTCAGGAAACCAGCGATAAATTGTGGTTTTGGATGGGGCTTCATCACCAAATGCAGAAATCATCCGGTCAACACACTGTTTTTGTATTAAACCACTTCGAAAGTCATAATAAATCATCGCTCTAGAATTTTCTCGAGTCAATTCCATTTTCTCAACGACTAAACAAGTTTGACAAGACCTTGTGACAAGACCGAGAATCTTTTTTTAAATAAATAAACGGTATTCGATTTTGAAAACCAAGGAGTTTTAAATTAAAAAGATTTTAATATGACAGGAACAGTGGAAATATTCCATTCCCGATACTTTTAGTGCAGCCCTCGTAGTTACGGAACCCTCCTTAGACAATATGTCCCGACATTCTGTTGGTTAGATTATTTATAAATAATTGTAAAAATGACTACACAAGACGAGTTGGACTCTGGCGACTGAATTGATTAAATAATCTTGGTTTCATTAAAATAGAACATTTAGTTTGGAAGTTATTACGAGATCAAAAATAGAATTTGTACAGTCAAAAGTGCCTTATGTCGAATAGGCTGGCCTCGTGTTTTAGATTAGTTTGTAGTTGTGATTGTATACTATATACCTATAAAAATTAATCCCTATTTCCCTTGGTCATGGAATTGCATAAACTGGTCGACCGATTTGGATAACTCTTTTTTGTTGTGTTTTTTATTGACAGAAATAAGTGCGCCGAAATCAGAAAAGTGTAAGAAAACTAAACGACCATATTATTAACTTTTCTAATGTAAGTAGGTGTCTGTGTAGGTTGTTAATGTAGGTAGTAGAAGTTGGTAGTAGGAGTAGGTAGTATGTATAGGTTGCAGGTATTGGTTGTAGGTGTAGTTGTTGATATAGAAATGATAGTTGTATGTTGGTAGTTAGTTATATTTTATTTATTCCAATGCATCGTCTGTAGGGTCAGCTAGTTGTTTTATATCTTGCAAACGGAAACCTAAATCGAAAATCAAAAAACCTATTGCATCATCATAATGTGATGATGTATGGTGTGATGATGGTGGTGATGAATGTAGATTACTGTAATTAACATAGTGGCATATGCGTGTAGTTCTTTAAACAACACTGAAATTCCCAAACATTTGTATGAATGAAATGAAAATATACTTTATTGTGCACAATCAGCAGCTACACAAACATTATAGGTATATATTAACAATATTATATAAGCGATAGTACACAAAGGCGGCCTTATTACTAAACAGCAATTTCTTCCAGACAACATTTGAAAGAACGGATCAAATTGCTAGGCAAAGGTATAATTGTGCTCACAGTATACACATTATAAACATAAAATATAAATTATGATACCTACAATAAACATAATATTTAATATTTAATATACCTATGTATTAAATATTAAATATTATGTTTATTGTTTATTTACTAGTATATATGTATATATGTAAATAAATAACGTAGTAAATAAGTAAATACATACATACTAGGGCTTAATATACATAATATAAATATATACAATATTATAATTTAAAAATAATATAATTTATAACACTAAAAATATAATTATCATGAACAATTTAAGAAACCTACATTATGATATTATGTCATGTATCTATAAGGAGTCAGGAGTTCTGTTCTGTACTTTTGGATCCAGGGGATATCTTGGTGCAAAATCTTACTTTTTTAGCATATGCTTGGAGTACTTCAGAAAAAGGAAAAATCACCATATGTGTCCATATAAATTTCGAGGAGTTCCCTCGATTCCTCCTAGATCCCATCATCAGTTTTTTCACTTCTTTGGTGATAAAAGGACCAATTTGGGATTATACCCTTTACAGCAGGAAAAGAATTTTGAAAATCGGTCCTCAGACGGCGGAGTAATCGTTGAACATACAAAAAAAATATACAGTGCCGAATGTATAACGCCTTCTTTTTTGGAAGTCGGTTAAAAATTAGCCTTACCAGTCATGCTAAATTAAGTTTGGACAAAGAAACATTATTCTAAATTATATTTATGCCTTAAGTGACATAGTATGCCAAGAAACAATTACCTATGCAGTATGCCAAAATGTTATTATGACAAAAACTATAACGTCTAATTAGGACAAAAAAAAACGAAACAAAGGGATACCACACAAAAATGGATATAAGCTCTCTAGTAGTTTTCCAGTCAATTATTATAGATACTAAGTTGAATCACTATTATAATTTAAGATAAATAAAGACCTTATAATTTTGTGAAAATATTTTTAATTTTCTAACAAGGTTGGGTTTTTGTTGTAGCGTGAAGCAAATCCAAGGCATTACATAGCGCTCTATAATTGACCTGAAACCAAATATAAATAATGTAAATAAGTGTCTTTTCATATGTTATAAAGGAAAATTAGGAGGGCTAAAAAAGGAGTCCAGGAGAAAATTACAGTATTGCTGTGTTATATGGTGCTATTTTTTTTTTAACGGGCAATTGGCCCACCACACACCCACCACTGCAACTCCTGTGTAGCCAGGATCGACAGTGGTAACCAACCGCAAAAATGTCAGGGGTGCCCGGGGGACATGCTAAATCTGTCTTGGAACCCGCAACGAAATTAATCAGAAGATTGTAGGAGGAGTAGGAAGTATTCCAGTTTCCCTCCCCAAGCAAAGCGGGAGACAGCAAAAATTGTGATGACAAAAAGTCAGAATTAAAGGGGAAGCACCACGGCAATAACGTTTTTTTTTTTTTTTTTTTTTTTTTTATGATATGGTGCTAGTAAAGTTACGGAAAATGCACCTTTTGAAGGTTGACAAATTGTCTGCTGCGCGTATTGTGTAGCGGGCGGTCGCTGTCCTCTCTTCCGCAACTCACTCACTTGTTCCGCTCATACCGAGGGTCTCGAAGAGTAATTAAAGATAACACAATGGTCAGTGGCGGATCTTAGCAATAGTGCGAGTGAGCGTAGTGAGCAAACTTTATTTAGCTTTGTGATAAACACGGACGAGTAAAAAATTTTTCTTTTTTATCTCTTAATATTTGATTAACCCTGCATGTTTGTGCACTTCGGAAATATACGATTTAATCAACAGCCTAAACCAGAACAGCAGTAGGTAATGAGTAATATCATAAGTTATCTATGTTAAACGCGACCAGCGAGCGAGCAAAGTGAGCAAGCAAGCACGTTTTCCTATTTTATCGGTTAAAAAACCAGTTTTGACTTTAAGTTCTTTAAGATAACATTTTTTAGGTAAGATCATTAACTGCGAGCTTTACATTAAAAGAAAACTCGGTTTTAACAACGAATGGGCGAAGCAAGCGAGAAAATGTTTGCTTATTAAAGCAATAAGTTGTTTGAGAAAAGTCTATCTGGAAGGCTGTGCACTTGAAAAAAAATCTAACATACTAACGTACGAAGATGGTTCGAACTTCGAAGCCTTTATTTGTTTTTAATTTAATGTAAAAAAAATTAAAAATGACACTAAAAAGCGCCTCGAGAAATCCGCCTGCCGCCCTATAGGTTTAGTAGGTAGTTGTATTGGTATTGTTAGCCTTATTGAGTCTTATCTGGTACTTCTTACTTGCTGGTCATTCTTATATCAGAGTTTACATACTTATTTACAGTGATTTAGTGTAAAGCGGACCTTTAGTCAGGAAGATTGAAGAGAGCGCCAAATTTTCCATCTGTACGTTAATTTTCGGCCCTTTTTTTATTTATTAATCAACAGATTTAAGAAAAAATATTACTCTGTTTCAACCGATAGGAATTACTCCTTTCCATGTAATTTAATATATATATGTTATGTGTATGTTTTTGTACTATTTATGCATGTATATTTTGATTTAATCAATTTATAATCTTAGTTGATGTTGATTTGTTAAAGATATATTGAAAGCTTACATTTTTTCACAGCATAAAATCAATTTTTAATTGCTAAATAAGCGAAAAACTTTATAAAGAAAATACTACAATTAGTTTTTTTAATTAATATATTACGAAGGAAATAATAAAATCAAAATTCTCGGGCCACATTCTCGTTCGAGAGCTGGATACGCGCCTGTATCCACCAAAGCGGTTCAATATGGCAATCTACGATACGCGCGTTAGTAAAAAAATACGTGCGTAGCTTCTGGACGCAATGTATGGGGGCCTAGTACCGCGACTCGCGTGTCGACCTTACGTGAGTATGATTACGCGGTAAATACGCGCTTTCTGGACATAGTCGAATTTGGCCCGTGTACATACATCAGTCAATCGGCTTTGCCTTTTATATAATCAAATAATAATCATATAAATATATAGATAGATAAATAAATCTCCCATTCAGGCTATAAGTTTACTTTGTGCGACAGTAGCGATTCATACGACACTGCTGCAGCTTCTCCAAGTGTCCTACCTCATCATAGCATCCCGTGCGGTGGCCGAAGCACTTGCAGACGAGGTCGAGCTCCCGCGCCGACACTACTGACAGCAGCCCGCGCCGACACAGCGCGCGCTGCACGCACGACTTGCTCACTGTGCCGCAATGCGCACGATCCGAATCCTAAAATTTTTTACCAATGAGGATCTGTCATGTTTTTTGTGGGGACTGCAGACTTATGGTGACAAAAAAAACAATAAATACTGTAAAGAAAAAATCTATTAATTTTTAAAACTAATCTTATGTGAAGGATGAATCTGATGATTTTTTACAAGCTCCTGCACTCAACAAACACGGACCGCATGAACGTTGACGGAGTATAATACAGGATTGCACAAATAAATCGTACAATATTTGTTCGCGCCAAACGTGAATTATAATTGAACCTTCTAATTTCAATTTTATTTTTACTAGATCAGGTACATAAAAAATCACGCGTTCGGTAAGCGCTCAGCTTGGCCGCAACAATAGATATACCTATTTTTAATATTGACGTTGACACAGTCATTCTAAAATCCGTTGCAGAAAATGATGTCCCGAAACGAAAATACTTTATTTTTGCTGAGATATTAGAAACATTTTATAGTATTATGGATTCATTTGGTAAAGGACATATTATTTAATAACTTTTCAAACATCAAAAACCTTTAATATAGATTAATCACATTTTTTTTCATATAACAAAGTAGTCATCCATGGTAACAGAGTTGTTTTTCTAATAAAAAAATTGTGTCCGCAGTCCGCAGACCATTATACGGAAATCGTGATACCATTTTTTCAAACCATATGGATCATTTTGTTTAAAAAAAAATATATTCATATGGTTAAACAATTTCAAAAAATTAAACAATCTCAACATTTTCAACAACACATTTCACACCTAATAACTACAATTTATTGATACACCTATGATTACATCAAATTTTGTCCCGCTTTTTCTAATAGTAAGCGTACGCTCTGTTACCACATATATTTGAGAGCTGCCAATAGATGGCGCTACCATTTCAACGTTCTGTGTATACTCTGTTACCGGCGTTTTAAAGTATTTCTATATTGCTATACAAATTTACAAGTTTCAAGTTGATCTAATGGAATAATTACATTATGTGCATTTATTTTAACATAATATAATTTTGTTTAAATAATAAAAGGCACGAAGCATTAAATTTACTACTCTGTTACTGAACAACTCTGTTACCAGTGTCTAGTAACAGAGTTGTTATTACACTTATTATTTAACTGTCTGAAGTTTTAGTTTGTATCTTGTTTATTAAATTAAGTAATTTGTTCTAGATAATTATACGACATCATTATGACTCTTATCGCTGCTGAAAAGCAGCGCCGGTATAGGGAGAAGCGTAAACTAAATCCAGAAAAGGAAGCAGAAGCTAAAAGAAAGAATTTCCATGTCAGACATGACAATAAAGATTTAATTTATGTTACTTCCAAAGAAGAATATAAACAATATTTTTGTTCTTTAACTAATAACAAATAAATGATGGTAACATAGTTGTAAGTTTTTTGTAATCTGATCCAGTAAATCCTCTAAAAATCTGAATATATAGACGAATGATCGCGCCAAGCTTCAAATTTGCATTTTATAAAGTTAAGTACATAACATGAATATCTCTACACTTAGAATAAACAAAATTTATTTTTTTTAGAATTTAGATTTATAGCCACGTTTCAACGTTTTCTGCAACGGATTTTAGAATGACCCCACAACTTCGCAGGTGGGAACCTCACCTGCGATACTTGAAAATATCTTAAGATATCAATAGCGTTGTAAACGCGTTAAAAATAATAAATTTTTATTATATTATACCATAAAATATGATATAAATATAAACTAATAAATGGATGTTGTGTTGGTTGTAGGAAGGTTTTAATTTCAGTAAATTTTAAAATATAAAGTAGCTGATCTTACAAATCACCCATCGCCCCCTTAAATCACATCAGCGCCCCCCAATTTTTTCTGTGCCCCTTACCCCCTCTAGCCCTCTAGCGCCCACAAGGAGGCGTTATCGCCCACTTTGGGAAACACTGACTTAGCCGTTCAGTGCGTTAGGGGATCTAAAGGATCACTTACGATACTTTCAGCCAATGCGGTGCCAAAATCGTATTTTATCCCTCTGTGCGGGAGGTCGTAGTTTCTTTATTTCTGAGCGTGTGACTGAATCAATATACATACATGCTAGGACTATTTTTTTCTCATTTGACAGCCACGACACCGTGATCCAAAATGAGCCTTGTCCTTTAAATACATACCTAGATAAAGTTTAATATAAATTCGTACACCTCTTAAATATTGTTTCAAAAATAACTGTTAAATCAGAGTAAAAGCTTACAAAATAAAAGTGGATTGCAACAAAAATCATCTTTTGTCAACCATTTAAAAATTTGCCATACTTACTTATATTCTGATGGTTCTACACATTTGGAAAAGTTTGCAAACTTGCTTTGTTTTGTTTGTTGAAAAGTTTTGCAAAGGTAGGTATTGCCCATACATGCATTGTAAATTGTGTGTAGGTCCCTAGTATCCCTTAAAGATCAAGAGCATCTCCTCCCGTGTGATTGCTTTTTCTTTCACAATAAGTTGGTAGTCAGTATGTATTTTTATGTTTAAAAATAATTACTTAATTATTTACTGACACGAATCATGATGTATACTATATTTTGAAATTTTTAAGAAGAAACGTTTCTTCTCGTAGCTGTTAAAAGTAGATAATAAATGGTGTTTTAACCTATATAGTACTATCTGTTAACCGCGGCCCCGCCCACGTAAATACAGTATCCCACGGGAACACTGTACTGTTTCGGGATAAAAAGTATCCTGTGTTTTAATCCAGAGCTTAAATTACTACCATACCAAATTTCATCAAAATCCGTTCAGTAGTTTTTGCGTGAAAGAGTAACAAACATCCATCCATCCACACAAATTTTCACATTAGGACAGTCAATGGAAGAAAAGACATGTCTTCTCTAGACTACGATGCGTCGAACTTGCTACCTTAATATGACAACTATTGTGGCGCCAATTTATTGTGTGATGATGATGATGTCCAGAAGGAGGCGTATTCTGCCGAGGGTCACCAATGTTCTTGTGGAAGCCCCAAAGGGAGATCTCCTACCGAGCGAGATGGTATGCTCGGTCAGGCCAAAACCCACTTGTTTGAATTTCGGATGTTGTATATATACCGCCGATCTTAGAAAACTTTGATAGCGCGCTACAGGATTGTGGCGCTAATTGGTCCGCCACACTATAAATAAATTTAAATATCTTGGCATCTTCGCCCTCGCACCCACTAGATTGACAACTCTACACGTTTTTCAGCTCTAATTCATTAACGCAGAATTCTATTAATGCCGTGCCGGAGCCAATTTTTCAGAACACATTTTATATGCAAAGTGATTAAAAAGTATCGATATGACAAGTGACCGTCATTGACTCACAAATTTAAAAAATTATGTATCACGCTGTATTTGTAAATAGAACTCTAAGATGAAGCAAAAAAAAAAAAAACAATATTTGTCTCCTTCATACTTCAAAGCTTATACGCGCACGAGAGTGTGACAGACTTTTTAATGATGTACTCGTCACAGCGCGCGCTCAGGGCCAGCTTAACCAAGACGATGCCCCAGGCCCGTTTCTTCCTCATTATAGAGCATTAAAGGTATAATATAATAAAAATCTTATATATATATGTATTGATAGTATAAAAGTATTTAAATACATTTCCGTTGTCTAGTACCCATAACACAAGTTCCTCGAGCACTTAGCACAAGGCCAGATTGACGTTGTGTGAAACCGTCCATAGATATTATTATTATTTCCTTTGAAGGCAAAATTAGAATCTATAGCAATCTTTAACTACACCTATGCATTTATATCCATGATTGTGGAGTTAGCAGAAGTGGACAAACAGGCAAACGAACGAATAGACGGACGGAGAAAAACTGTAAGGGTTGTTTGTAGTACTACGGAACCGTGTGATGTGTTTGCTATTTGTAGGAAATACCAAGCATGTAGAAGCGGTTTGACCGTCGGTCCATCCATTTAAAAAGTACTTAGCCACTTAAGAGTTTTGCATACACCTATTACCCTTAAAAGGCACGGGCCTCTTTGGCCTTAGGGTTAATCCGGCCCTGCACACATTTATTCACATGTATATACACACACACACGTATATACACACACACACGTAACTATCTATGTATAGACGTGCCAAGAAAACTAAATTTACCTATACGCCCACATCGGGAGAGAGCCATGCGTCTCCCTGAAGTTAAAGAGTGGTGTCCGATAATAATAGGTTATCGTTACGATCGCGCGTTATTCGTCATCGTCCCTACAACTTACGTTGAACACTTCGCGTATATTGGACATTTGGTCCGGGAACTTGGCGAGCTTAGCGAGGGCCATGGACACGACGTTGCGCTCCTCGAAGTTGAGGAAGCTGGGCGGCGAGACCGGTACGTGCGGCACCGGCACCAGCATCGGTGCGCGCTCCAGCCCCGCCTGCGTCAGCGCCGAGCCCACAGCGCTGCAGAACCGCTCGTACTCCACGTACCGCCGCCGCGCCGGCGCGCAGAAACTGTGAAGGTCTCAAAGTCAAAAGTTTATTTGATTGATAAAACAAATGAAATCACCGGCCAAGTGCGAGTCGGACTCGTGCACGTAAGGTTCCGTACCATTCTACCAATGTTTTACATGTTTCTTATTATTTAGTTATTTTTGTACGAAGTTTTACAAGTAAGCGCATTTTACAAGTTAAGTACCTGTAACAGCTCTTGTAGTAATAAAGTTATAATATAATGTAAGCCATTAAAGTTTTCCTTCAAAGTTCATCACATGGACTACCATCGTGACTTTTTTCAGAATTTTCGAGCCAGCCGTGTAGCTTTTAGAGAGAGGGGGAGGGGCGCCCTATTTTAAGAAAAAAAATTGCGATTTATAGTTGAATATCTGGCAAACGGATACCTGACTCAAAAAATCGTCTCAGCAACCTCTCAATATTTTTAAAAGACCTATCTAATGATTTGATATAATGTGGGGACATTATGGCGTTTTTGCAGTTTTAACATATTAGGAGTTAGGAGTGGATCGTATTGTATGTGTTATTACAGGCAGAATCGACCTTCAGATTCGATATGAAAAAGGTGTAATAGTGTTCGTGCTTCGTGGCCTTAAATGTTATTAATAATCTCAAAGAGATTAAAGAAAAAAGAACAGACTTACACTTCCATAAGCGTGTCCACCTCTAGCGGTGTGAGGCTGACGCCGGCGGAGGCCAGCCCGCGGTAGAAGTCCGCGCGCGGGATCACGAGCTCGCGCTGCCGGTCGAACTGTTTCAGGAACTCGCGCGGCCGGATTCCTTCGCGGACCATCTGCAGGAAATTGCGAATACGATTTAGGTAATATGTATTTAGCAGGAACAGATGACGGCAATTATCTGCAGGTTGAATTTTGTCACCTACCTCGGCGGCTTTCCATACTAACGTGAGAAACCCTACATCGTCCTCTTCGAGGTCCTTTATGCCTTTGATAAATAATAATTATTTTCTACCTAATTATTTTGTGTCAGCCAAAATTCTAGTGAAACCCTTTTAATTTTTAACTATGTAGGATGTATTTACAAAACATTAATTAAGAGACCTTGTTTAATGTACGCTTTACCTTGCCCTTGATCTTGGCGAGTATGAGCACGATGTTGGTCTGCTCGTCCGGCGCGGGGGCGGCTGACGTCGCGAGCCGCGCGCGTGCGGTCGAGGCGGACGGCGACACCGCGCTCTCCGCCGGCTGCTCCTCTAGCTGGAGACAAACAGAATTGACACATATATCGGGAAGGATTGATTGCTGGTCTATAGTTATTATTTAACTCTATTCGGATCCTATTTAATCCAAACGTAAAGAAAGAAAACAATAGAATACATAATGCTACCAATTCAAATGTCCCTTTTTTACCATGCAATAAAAAATACAATGACA